>MVGT01001598.1:1158-11890 GCA_002174775.1 Macleaya cordata | reverse complement strand
ACCTGACCCCCGAAAAGCAATCCGATTAAACTTACCTAATTTTTCTAATAGAAGTAAAGTAATACGATTTTTTTATTAAAATTATAGTCAACCTTCAATTTTTACGCGTTTCTTCATCATTTCAAATCTCTTGCTGTGTTGTCTATTAAGTCATTAAATTGAAGTTCAATTCTGTCTGTTTTTTCATTTCATCTGCTCCTCGATCGGTTCCTGCTATTACTGGCAAGAAAATCTGACAGAAAAAAACTGTTTTTGCCGGGGATCTGATGTTTTTTTTTTTGTTTGGAGAGATTAAAACAGTAGAAGTCTAATTTGGTATTTAAGAGAAAAGTATAGTAGAATGTCAACGGATTTAAATGGAAATTCTGCAGCCGAAGGCCTAAAAGAGGCAAACAAGAAGATGGTAACTGATGCAGTCGTTTTAGTGATTCAAGGTGAAGAAGAAGAAGAAACTGCAAAGGAAAAGTACGACATTTCAAATGATCGTCCAAGAATTTCAACTTCAAGTTTTGGTTCTAAGAGTCCCGAAGCATTGGCTCCTCAGAAGCCATTGACAGGGTCTCAATCCGATGTGCAAATTTCCACATATTCGGGTCAGACTTCTCCAGAGATAACGAATTTCTGTCCGTCTCTTGATAAGCCACTGACAGGGTCTAATTCTCCTTACATGCCATCACCAGATGAAGATATATCCCCAATTATGCCGAGAACACCATTAATGGCATCACCAGGCCCAGCAGTAGGAGGAGAAGAAGAAGAAGAAGAGATCTACAAAATTGCGAAAGCTCAAAACAAGATGGAGAGTCAGCGTAAGAAACTGAAATTTTTGGTTTTGATCGAGTGGACTGCATTTGTCTGCATCATGGGGACGCTAATATCAAGCTTAACTGTTGACAAGTTGGAGCATTTTAAGATTTTGGACTTGCATCTTTGGAAATGGTGTGTGCTTCTTTTGGTAATTGTCAGTGGTCGACTGTTTACAGAGTGGTTTATGAATGGTCTAGTTTTCTTGATTGAGAGGAATTTCTTGCTCAAAAAGAAGGTTCTGTATTTTGTGTATGGGTTGAAGAACAGTGTTCAGGTCTGCATTTGGTTGGTTTTGGTTCTGCTTTCATGGGTATTGTTGTTCCATGGTAGGATAAAGCGCTCGGACCATACGAATAAGATTTTAAATTATGTTACCAGGGCTCTTGTTTCTTTTCTGGTGGGTGCGGTTATCTGGCTAATTAAGACCGTCTTGATAATGACCCTAGCTGCATCTGTCAATGTCCGTTCATTCTTTGACAGGATTCAAGAATCACTCTACCATCAATACGTTCTTCAGGTGCTTTCAGGGCCTCCGATAATGGAGTTGGCTGAGAGAATTGGGTACACTTCAGAGTCGTTGAGTTTCCGGAGTGTGAAGAAAAGGAAAGTGGGGGGAGAACAACAGGTGATTGATGTGGCCAAGCTCAATAAACTGAAGCAAGATGAGGTGTCTTCTTGGACCATGAAATTATTATCTGATATGGTAAATGCTACCAAGCTTTCCACAATCTCGAACACGGTGGATGAATTTTATGATGAGGAAGATGTGCAGAAAGATGTAGAGATTACTTCTGAGTGGGAAGCAATGGCTGCCGCTTATCAGATTTTCAGGAATGTCGCAAAACCTGGTTGCAAGTGAGTAGAACTTTCAATTTGCTTATACTATACTATGATGTTTTAATGATTGTTTAGTGAAGCCGTGTCCACTCAACCCACAGCATATATTCCTCTGATTTTAACTCTGTGGGGGTTATTAGAGCAAGGTGGATTATTAACATGGTATCAGAATTAGAAGTCTCTTTGTTTAGTTTTTGGGAGGCTTGGAGCTGTTAAGACTATACAGTTGTTCACATATTCTTGACTCATTTCAGCCTATCCAGCTCAGTCAGAAAGAAAGAAAAAAGAAAAGAAAAAGAAAACAAACTCCCACTAACTCTCGTTTGTCTAATGTGGAGTAGGTATATCGACGAGGATGACCTCCTGAGATTCTTCAGTAAAGAGGAGGTTAAAGATGTGTTCCCACAATTTGAAGGAGCTATGGAGGCAGGAATGATAAAGAAGTCAATGTTGAAGAACTGGGTGGTAAGATATCTTTTCCTTTGCTCCTGAAATGTCCCAATCCGTTTGATTTGCCAAAATGTTTTTGTTTTGTTTATGAGATATTTTAGAAATTTTTTATGGTATATTGAATTTTGTTAGTCATGCTGCCACTTCTAGGCATAGATTATGATGGAGATGTGACGCTTCTTATGGTGCCCTAGTTCAACATTGTGAATGTTTCAAAACGTCTCGTTTCGATTTCGGTACTTACCTGAATGAATCTGTTTCAGTTTGTAATTTTATATCAGTATCATTCCGGAAAGGTCTGGACTCTGGATTCTAAAATGGAACATCTTGGTTTTTTTACTAACCAAAACATTCGGTCAAAAATGATTTTAAACCTTGGATGGCTCTTTGCTGCCTCCACATGCATGATTTTGACAAATGCTTATAGAGCAACATATTGAGGAGTGGGGAGTCTGTTCACAGAGAGAGGACTAAGGTGTAGGATGCCGTCAAATGGGCATGGCCGCCGGCCTCCCCCAAGCCACCAGTGGGTCCTGCTCAGTTTTTTGTAATTTCGCGTAATTATGTTATGTGATATACATTGTTGTTCTTATGTCTAGCAGTTTGAGCTTTTAGAGCGAGTTTTTAACAAGAAATAAATAAAAATTTAAAATCTTACAAATGGTGGCCGGTACCTTCTTTTTTTTTTTCTTTTTTCTTTCTTCCAGTTGAAGGCCTACCTTGGACGTAAATCGCTAGCGCTTGCCTTGAAGGACGCCCAAATTGCTGTAAAACAACTGAACAAAGTTGTATCCATCCTTGTGCTTGTTATGTTTGTCATTGTGTGGCTTATTTCAATGGGACTCGCAACAACAGAAGTGCTCCTTTTCATCGCATCTCAGATTTTCATCTTCGGAAACACGACCAAGGCTGTATTTGAAGGTATCATATTTGTTTTCCTAACGCACCCATTCGATGTTGGTGATCACTGTGTCATCGACGGAGTTCAGGTAATTCCCTAAAGGAAATATTTTAATTATTTCCTTCCATTATGTTATTTGGTTACGTAATTTTGGTTGATCAGCATCAGTACTACTATGAATTGCAGATGATTGTCGAAGAGATAAACATTATGAGAACAGGTTTCCTGAGATACGATAATCAGAAGATATACTATCCTAATGCAGTGTTGGCCACCAAAAGCATCGCCAACATGCACACAAGTCCCTCCGCAGGTCCCTTCATGGGTGATGCTGTGGAATTCGTTGTTGACGCTTCAACTACAGTGGAGAGTATCCTAGCTCTCAAAGCGAGAATAAAGATGTATGTTAATAACTTGAACCTTATATATTTCAGTATCGTATCAGAGCAATATACTGTGACAGTAACCAATATCTGAGGTTAGTTCAAGGCTTCAAGCTAAGTTGTATTGATGAATATACTGACCTTTCTGTTTTGGGTGCCGGCTTCAGGTACATCGAGAAAAAGCATGAACATTGGAATCCCAACCACAGTGTAGTGGTGTTGGATTTCGAGAATATGGACAAGATGAAGATGGCTCTCTATGTTACTCACACCATGAATCATCAGAACATGGGAGAGAAGATCAACCGAAGATCCGACCTAGTCCTTGAACTGAAGAAAATATTTGAAGAGCTCGCCATTAAATAATTTTAGCTAGAGGCCCAATTAAGTACTCCTGCACACGCGCGATAGACAAAGAGACTGAGTTAAGCAGTTAAGGTTGGTCAATAGGAAGCCTAAAAGTCTAGTACTTTTGATGAAAGACTCTTGTGTTGATGGAAGTCTGGGAGTCATGTTTGTTATCTAAGGGTCACATGTTTCTATCTTAAGAATGAGTTAAAGTTGGTTATGGATTCCCTATAAATTAGGGACTTCTGTTATGAATTGTAACCCAACACAATATGTGAGTAGAAATGTAAAATCATACAGAAGATTTGGTATTGGTAATTTTGTAAGTCTGATACAACCTTAAGGAGCTCTGTATGGAGTACTCCCCTATACATCTCCAACAGATTTTCATTTCTCTTTTTGCATTAGATTCTAATTATTTTTAAATAAGTATTTTCATATTTTTACTTCAGATGTGCATCACCCGCAAAACTCTGATGTTCTAACAGAAAGCAGGTGTCCGGGCATGGTGTGGAAAATTACTCGAGCAGTATTTTGATTGACTGATATTGGATCCTATGTGAAAATATGGAAAATGAATTCTGAGTTAATGCAATGGAGTTTTTTCTTTTGTTTTCCTTTAAAAAATCAAAAGGATCGATTCATACATGGTTATCTAAATCTAACTTCCGAGCAACCTATTGTTTCCGGTGTAATTTGGGTTCATTTTCCTTTTGTTTCTTACATCAATCAATTTTCATTATTTCTTTATCTTCTTTTTGTTGCAAAGTTTGTTAACCCAATTTCTTGGGTGCTGCCATTAAACACACATTCAGCTAATCTGACTGACCTGGTCTGTTTCCGTGTCCAAGGCATATGAAACATAAATAAATATCTGAATTAAAAAGTACACCAATTTATAAATCCTATTCCCAACTGTTAATTCCTCTCCATGTTCTACTCCAACATCCTTAAAACCTTCGACTAATGGTAGTTTGAAAGAAACACCACAATTAAAAAAGAAGTTCGATCTGTTGGTTATAAATTTAGGGCATCCTCTTCTCTTCTCCTTTAGGACACAAAACTGGCATCTGAAAACGGAAATTTTTTTTTCCCTTTTTTATGTCTTCAGTTATATTCTTAACTGTTTTCAAGGTACTTGAATTCGAGGACAGCTTATAAGGCAAGTACAGCGGGTACATCAAATCTTTCACCCTCCTTCAAATTTGAAGCTGAGTTAAACAGCTGAACCGGATCGATAGAGATTGGGATTCAATCATGCAATGGGAGCACCACATTTTGACATTAAATAATACATCTAATTAAACAATTTAGACTGGATTGACTTTCATTTATAAATAAGACCTTGACCCGAAAATTAATCCGATTAAAATTATAATAAATTTTTAATCGTTTGTTTTATCATTTCAAATCTCTTGGTTGAGTTATCTGTCCTTAAATTGAAGTACGATTCTGCCTGTTTTTGCCTGGATCTGATATTTCTCTTCTGATACAAGTTTTATGTTTATTTTTGGTTTGGAGCTAAAGATTAAAACAGTAGAGGTTTTGGTGTCTAAGAATAGAGTACGTA
This sequence comes from Macleaya cordata, assembly GCA_002174775.1. NCBI lineage: Eukaryota > Viridiplantae > Streptophyta > Magnoliopsida > Ranunculales > Papaveraceae > Macleaya > Macleaya cordata. Next base: position 6,594 of record MVGT01001598.1, on the reverse strand, counting down.
CAGTAAGATGGTAACTGATGCAGTCGTTTTAGTGGTTCAAGGTGAAGAAGAAGAAGCTTCAAATGAAAAGCACAATACTACTACTTCAAATGATCCTTCAATAACTTCAAGCTTCGGTTCTAAGAGTCATCCTGAAGCATTGTCTCCTCCTCATAAGCACCCACTGACAGGGTCTAAATCCCAAGTGCAAATTTCCACATTTTCGGGCCACCAGCCTTCTCCAGAGATAACAACGAATCTCAGTTCAGCTCTTGATGATAAGCAACTGATGACAGGGTCTAATTCTCCTCCTTACATGGCATCACCCAACAACAAAGTCAGTGCCAATACTCCAAAGGAGAATTTAGAAAAAGCCCCAATTACGCCGAAAAAACCATTAATGTCATCACCAGGTCCAGCAGGAGGAGAAGAAGATGAGGAAGATGAAGATATACACGCAGACCCATTTACGCCGAAAACACCATTAATGGCATCACCAGGTCGAGAAGATGAAGAAGATGAAGATATCTATAAAATTAATAAAGCTCCAAGGTTGANGTGATTGATGTGACCAAGCTCCATAAACTGAAGCAAGATAAGGTGTCTTCTTGGACAAAGAAATTAGTATCTAATGCCATAAGTGCTACCAATCTTTCCACAATCTCGAATCCGATTGAAGAGTTGTATGATGAGGAAGGTGATCAGAAAGATGTGGAGATAACTTCTGAGTGGGAAGCCAAGGCTGCCGCTTTTCGGATTTTCAGGAATGTCGCTAAACCTGGTAGCAAGTGAGTAGATCTTTCAATTTTCTTATGCTATATTTGATGTTTTAACGATGGTTTCTGTTGGTGAATCTGTGTCCACTCAACCCACTGACCTATGTTATATACATTGCAATTCCAGTATTCCTCTCTCTAACTGTGCGAGGTTTTTAGAGCAAGGTAGTTGTAGATTAGAGCTTTTAGACTAAGCAGTTGTTAACACATTCTTCTTAGCTTTCACCAGCTCTCGCTTGTCTTATGTGGACTAGGTATATCTACGAGGAGGACCTCCATAGATTCTTGTGTAAAGAGGAGGTTTGGAACGTGTTCCCACTATTTGAAGGAGCTGTGGTGACAGGAAAGATAAAGAAGTCAACGTTGAAGAATTGGGTGGTAAGATTTCTATTCCATTGCTCCTGAAATGTCCCAATCCTTAAGGGGCTGTGTGGTTTGCATTCCAAAAACTAATTTATACTTATACTAATCTACATCTTGTATCACATCCAACATTGTTTTAGAATTTATAATAAATTTTTTTTTGTCGGTAAAAAAATTATTGACTGATCAGGAAGGGGTATATTGGACATATACATCGACACGACCAAAACTCAGAAAAACAAGGAACAACAACATCAAGGGGGTTCATAAAAGATTTTCCTCCATCTAACCACGATGCTTTCCACTGAAATCCCCTTAAACTCCACTCTTTCTTCCACCCACAAAGCTACTGTTTGTGTCGCCTAACTCTAACATTCGAGCTTCTAGAGCAAGTTTTGTTAGCAAAGTAGGAGATCCAAAGAGGTCATAGGTCCCCAAAGCTAGCACTAGTAAAAATCTGTTGATAATTCCCATGCTCTAGCACTAAGGGGGAGTGTTAGATGAATGTGGTTCAACCACTATTAGATCTGCATAATTATGCGATATACATTGTGGACCTTTTTTCAAACAATTCGAGTTGTTGACAAGAAATAAATGAAAATTTTCAAACCTTACAAATGGTGGTATACCTGTTTTTTTTTTTCTCCTTTTCAGGTGAATGTCTACCGTGAACGTAAATCTCTAGCGCTTACATTGAATGACACCAAAGCGGCTGTAAAACAGCTGAACAAAGTTGTATCTATACTTCTGCTTATTATGTTTTTCATGGTGTGGCTTATTTCCATGGGACTAGCAACGACCGAAGTGGTCCTTTTCATCTCATCTCAGATATTTGTGTTCGGAAACACGACCAAGGCTATATTTGAAGGTATCATATTTGTTTTCTATACGCACCCATTTGATGTTGGTGATCGCTGTGTCATTGACGGAGTTCAGGTAACTCCCTAAATAAAATATTTCATTTCCTTCTAATATGTAATTAAGGTCACTTGGTTTCTTGTAGTTGATAAGCAGTAATTCTATTGCAGATGATTGTCGAAGAGATGAACATTATGACAACAGTTTTCCTGAGATACGATAATCAGAAGATATACTATCCTAATGTAGTGTTGGCTACGAAATGCATCGGCAACATGTACAGAAGTCCCGACATGGGTGATGCTGTGGAGTTCGTTGTTGATGCTTCAACTACAGTGGAGACTATCGGAGCTCTAAAAGCTAGAATAAAAAAGTATATGTTAATTAATAACTTCAACCTTATATATTTCAGTATCGTATCAGAGCAATATACAGTGAGTAACCAATGTGAGGCTATCTCAAGGCTTCAAGCTAAGTAAGATATCCCTAAGAAATTCTGTAATTTTGTCATTCATATTCTTCAACCACAGTTGGTAAGTTAATTAGTTCACAAATTTCATGTAATTCCTATTTGTATATATGTTGTGATTTCTCTTATTTAGCATGCTTGTAATTCTAGAGGCACATCTGGTTCGTGTGAGTTGAAGTAATCATACTTATGCTGTTTCTGATGATCCAAACAACTAACTTCAATGGGCTTCTATAACCAGAAGAATATATCAACAGAATCTTAGATGATATCTCGTTTGTCTTCCTAGTTTCATATGACTCCACACTTTTCTGCGTGCTGAATTAGCAAAAGGATAATCACCTAAGACATGTATAATCTCCTAAGTTGTATCGACTTGAATCATAATTTCACCTTTTATGTTGTCTTGGTGAATACTGACCTTTCTGTTTGGGGGCTTCAGGTACATCGAGAGCAAGCCTCAACACTGGAATCCTCAACACAGGGTAGTGGTGTTGGAGATCGAGAATGTGGACAAGATGAAGATGGCTCTCTATGTCACTCACACCATGAATCATCAGGACATGGAAGAGAAGACCAACCGAAGATCCGATCTAATCCTTGAGCTAAAGAAAATATTTGAAGAGTTCAACATGAAATATCATCTCCTGCCTCAAGAAGTTCCTGCTAGCTATGCTACTATGTGATGAGGATCACTCCATTATTCAACAGATTTACTTCATGTGCTCCAAGTACGTTCTTTTCTTCATCCGCATGTTAATCACTTCTATTGAAGTAATTTTATTTGACACATTTTGGAGGTCCAAAACTGTGGAATTGGTCACATATACCTCCAAATTTATCCCATAAATCTGCACAGTAAGTAACCACTAACCAGGACGAAGTTCACCTGCAGATGTGATCATTAAAATAAAAAGACAAACTGTGCCGCGCGGTTGCTAGATCGTTGTACAAAAATGGGAACTCTAAACCCTTGTTCTTCTCTTAAAAGTTCAAGTTTTTAGAGCAGAGCAAGTGGTTGTTAACATAATTCACATCTGGGGCATCACTCGAAAGTGATTATTTTTAATCACCGGCATTTTTGGGTAGAACTGTTAGAAGTTTATCTAACAGTCAAACAGTGATGGATGGTTTAAATCAACATGAAACTCAAACTTATGCATGAACTTACAAGCTAGGAGCATCGTCTATCTTTTATTGATTTTTATTGCTTTTTCGTGGCTTACTTATGATCAAATTGTATATGAGAAAAACGATGTGCTCTTATGCCACAAATCTTGCCATTTATGGTGTTTAAACTTTTAAGAACCATGGATTGCTAGATTGATCTTCTTGAAACCTAAAAGACCATGCCAGTACTTAGAAGCTCTTAAAGTACCAAAGTGAACATCATGACCTCTGTCATTTCTTTCCTTGTAAATAAGAGAATGCGAAAGCTACCAATTAATGATTATTTTGAATGTCTTTTAAATTGTCAAAGCAGGTGCAATGAGAGAAGTGTGAAGATCTGTTATTCATGTATTTTAGAGGAAGTTGAATAAAGTGTTGGAATTATAATTTGCAATCTAATGTATTTGGTATATATATTAGGAAGCCTAAAAGTCTTACTGTTGATGAAGTCTAAGATAGTCTTGTGTTATGAAAGTCTGGGAGTCATGTTTATTATCTAATAGTCATATGAATCTATCTTAAGTGAGAGTTAAAGTTGTTGGTTATGGGTTCCCTATAAATTAGAGACTTTTGTTATGAATTGTAACTCAACACAATATCTGTGTAGAATCCAAGAGAAGATTTGGTATTGGCAATTTTGTAAGTCTCCAACAGATTTTCATTTTTAAATTAGTGTTTTTCATATTTTTGCTTCATTGTGCATCATCACCAAAACTCTCATGTTTTAACACAAAGCAGGTGTCCAGGCATGTTCTAGGAAATTTCTCGAGCAGTATTTTGATTGACGTCGAATATTTAATCCTACATGGAAAGATGGAAATTGTAATTCTGAGTTTATTGCAGTGAATTTTTGTTTTTTTCTGTTCTTTTTTCCTTTAGAAACAAAAGGCCTTAATACTTGGTTATCAAGATCAACTTCTCAGCAGTCTGGATTCATTTTCCTTTTTCTTTACTTCAATATTCATTACTATTTATTTATCTTCTTTTTGTTGCAAAATTTGTTAATCCAACTTCTTGGTTGCTGCCATTATACACACATTCAGCTAATCCACCAAATACCTTACCTGATCTGTCTCTGTTTTTAAGACCTTTGAAACATAAAAAGATATTTGAATAAAAATCTGGTAATTATTATGGTTTTGGACTATTTGGCCTGAGTTAATCCCCATCTCCACAAGGATAGAACAGGACCAGTTTTGTTTTTTCTTTTTTTTTGGTCCAGTACTGGAAAATTTGTCGATTGGAACTCTCCAGTGGGTTCCTCATATATTCAAATCCTCAAGTTTGAGGACGCTTAGGGGAACGAAAAAAACGATGGAATGTTTTCTCTCTTTTACTATCTCCCATTTAAAGTTTGGATCCTCAGATTTTGCGGATCCTCCAATGCACTTGCTCATCTCCTGATTTCGACTTTGAGGTAAGAATCTCTCAAATTTGAGAATCCCCCTGTACTAGAGTAGGAAGATTCAGAATCTATTCAAGAACAACAGTTAAAACTGTCGTCTTTCCGGTCAACCTAGCTACATAAACCGTGACTTTTGGTAAACTTGGTTTTACCGTTTTATCTATTTTAAGCTACAGAATGAAAATAACAGATATATAGAGTAGATTTGTTCTCCAATAGCTAACCTTCCCATTACTTGACTACTATTCTTAAATAACAAGCAAATAAATATAACCAAATCCCTAGCTGTTTTTTAGGGTGGTGGACTCCAACACGACTCAACTAACTCTAGCATAACCCACCCATGTTCAGATCATGCACCATGCACGTATCACAAACATCGTCAATAATGGCGTCACCAAACTTCATGTTCAAAA
>MVGT01001600.1:0-11831 GCA_002174775.1 Macleaya cordata | reverse complement strand
TGTCTAGATCATTTGAGTCTTAAAAAATGTAGTTAAAGTAAGGTTTGACTGTTTAAACGTGGTCAAAGTTAAATTTAATTTTTAGTCAAATTGGATCATAATAAAGTACAAAGTCCAAATAAAGCCCATTACTAGCCTACAGGTGTGTGTTTCTAGATCGTTATTCTCAAAAAATATAGTTAAAGCAAGGTTTGACTTTTTGAATGAGGTCAAAGTTAAATTTAACTTTTAGTCAAATTAGAGCCCAACAATATACTAAGTCCAAATAAAGCCCATAACTATCCTACTGTTGCGTTTCTAGAACGTTTGAGTCTAAAAAAATGTGGTTAACACAAAGTTTGACTTCTAGAATATGGTCAAAGTTAAATTTAATTTTTAGTCAAATTGGACTGCAATAATGTACTAATTCTAAAAATAAAGAGCATTACTAGCCTACAGGTGTTTCTAGATCATTTAAGTGTCAAAAAATATTGTTAAAGTAAGGTTTGACTTTTTGAATGTGGTCAAAGTTAAATTTATTTTTTTGTCAAATTAGACCACTATAATGTACTAAGTCCAATATAAAGCCCATTACTAACCTACAACTGTTTCTATATCGTTTGAGTCTAACAAAATGTGGTTATAGCAAAGTTTGACTTTTAGAATCTGGTCAAAGTTAAATTTATTTTTAGTCAAATAGGACCACAATAATATACTAAGTCAAAATAAAGTCCATTACTAACCTACAGGTATGTTTTTAGATCATTTGAGTCTCAAAAAATGTGGTTAAAGAAAGGTTTGTCTTTTTAAATGGGGTCAAAGTTAAATTTAATTTTTAGTCAAATTTGATCACAATAATGTACTAAGTTCAAATAAAGCCCATTACTATCCTACAGGTGTGTTTCTAGATCGTTTGAGTCTCAAAAAATGTTGTTAAAGCAAGGTTTGACTTTTTGAATGAGGTCAAAGTTAAATTTAACTTTTTGTCAAATTAGAGCCCAACAATATACTAAGTCCAAATACATCCCGTAACTATCCTATGGTTGTGTTTTAAGACCGTTTGAGTTTAAAAACATGTGGTTAAAGTAACGTTTGATTTTTAGAATGTGGTCAAAGTTAAATTTATTTTTTTGTTAAATTGGACCGCAATAATATATTAAGTCCAAATAAAGCCTATTACTAACCCACAGGTGTGTTTTTAGATCATTTGAGTCTCAAAAAATGTGGTTAAAGCAAGAATTAACTTTTTAAATGTGGTCAAAGTGAAACTTAATTTTTTAGTTAAATTGGACCACAGTAATGTACAAAGTTCAAATCTCAAAAATGTGGTTAAAGCGAAGTTTGACTTTTTAAATGTAGTCAAAGTTAAATTAACTTTAGGTCAAATTGGACCCAAACAATTTACTATGTCCAAATAAAGCCCAAAACTATCCTACGGCTCCGTTTTTAGATCGTTTGAGTCTAAAACAATATGGTTATAGCAAGGTTTTACTTTTTGAATGTGGTCAAAGTTAAATTTAATTTTTAGTCAAATTGGACCGCAATAATGTAGTAAGTACAAATAAAATCCATTACTAACCTACGGCTACGTTTCTAGATGATTTGAGTCTTAAAAAATTTGGTTAAAACAAGGTTTGACTTTTTGAATGTGGTCAAAGTTAAATTTAATTTTTGGTCAAATTAGACCGCAATAATATACTGAGTCCAAATAAAGCCCATTACTAACCTTCTGGTGTGTTTCTAGATTGTTCGAGTCTCAAAAAATATAGTTGAAGCAAGGTTTGACTTTTTAAATGTGGTCAAAGTTAAATTTAACTTTTGGTCAAATTAGACCCCAACAATACACTAAGTCCAAATAAATCCCATAACTATCCCATAGTTGTGTTTCAAAATTGTTTGAGTCTAAAAAAATGTGGTTAAAGGAAGGTTTGACTTTTCGAATGTAGTCAAAGTTAAATTTAATTTTTAGTCAAATTGGAACGCAATAATATACTAAGTCAAAATAAAGCCCATTACTAAGCTACGGGTGTGTTTCTAGATCATTTGAGTCTCAAAAAATGTGGTTAAAGCAATGTTTGACTATTTGAATGTGGTAAAATTTAAATTTAATTTTTAGGCAAATTAGACCATAATAATGAACTAAGTCCAAATAAGCCCATTACTAACCTTACTGTGAGTTTCTAGATCATTTGAGTCTCAAAAAATGTGGTTAAAGCGAGGTTTGACTTTTTGAATGTGCTAAAAGTTAAATTTAACTTTTCGTCAAATTGGAGCCCAACAATATACTAAGTCCAAATAAAGCCTATTATTAACCTACAACTTTGTTTTTAGATTGTTTGAGTTTCAAAAAATATGGTTAAAGCAAAGGTCTGACTTTTAGAATGTGGTCAAAGTTAAATTTAATTTTTAGTCAAATTGGACCACAATAATTTACTAAGTCCAAAAAAAGCCCATTACTAACCTACAGGTGTGTTTCTAGATCGTTTGAGTCTCAAATAATGTGGTTAAAGCAAGGTTTGACTTTTTGAATTTGGTTAAAGTTAAACTTAACTTTTGGTCAAATTGGACCCCAACAATTTACTATGTCCAAATAAAGCCCATAACTATCCTACGACTGCGTTTTTAGATCGTTTGAGTCTAAAAAATGTGATTAAAGCAACGTTTGACTTTTAAAATTTGGACAAAGTTAAATTTAATTTTTAGGTAAATTGGACCGTAATAATGTACAAAGTCAAAATAAAGCCCCTTACTAACCTACAAGTGTGTTTTTAGATCATTTGGGTTTCACAAAATGTGGTTAAAGTAAGGTTTGACTTTTTGAATGAGGGTAAAGTTAAATTTAACTTTTGGTCTAATTGGAGCCCAACAATATACTAAGTCCAAATAAAGCCTATTATTAACCTACGGCTATATTTCTAGATCGTTTGAATTTCAAAAACTGTGGTTAAAGCAAAGTTTGACTTTTAGAATGTGGTTAAAGTTAAATTTAATTTTTAGTCTGTAATACCCCACCCCCACCTTTTAGGTCTACAACCCTTACTCAATGTGAATTAGGCATTCTGGCGGAACCATTAACAACCTATAGCTCTAGGGTGTACGCGTTACACCAAGCTAACAAGATGCTGCACTCACATTCAAGACACAAGTAAAATAAAGCTGAATATAAACTTTATTAACTCAATGATAACCTGTCAATTTGAACAAACGAATGAACGAATATTCTTAAAGAATAAAGGACTAAACATGTGTCCAAACTCAACTAAACTTAATTAAAAGAATGATTAATGTCTTCACAAAAATCTAGAAAAACTCCAAAGACTTATTCTTGAACCACGAACATCACCGCTACTGATGAATCGCCAGCTGACCTGGACCTGAAAAGATTAATGGTTGTGCTAGGTCAAAACCTAGCCAGCAAGTTCACTAGTTCCCTTGGCTTAGATTTAGGAGAACCATGAGTTTCACAAGAGTGCATTAACAATATTGCATATGATATGTCAATAAATGATTAAACATAGTAAATAGCTGCACAAGATAACGGTTGTTGTGTTTTATGATCTTTAGTTGAGATTAAGTTATCGCAACAAGTAGTGCTCCCTAGTTACTACCTTTATCCGGTGAACTGCCTCAAAATCTGTCCCCCGAACACTGGTAACCCTATCGGCGTTACTTACATGTCAAGTGATTCTGTAGACCTCACTTGGCGATTCTATAGACCTCACTTGGAGAGGACCAGGCCTATACAGGACCTAAACTATGTTTGCACTTTAGCCAAATAAGTTATTTAAGCACACATCAAGCTTATGGATGATAATTGCATATTAAGCATGTTCTCTTATGATCACCATCCAAAGTGTACTTAACCCAGTGTCTAAAGATGCATTCACTATTATTAATACATGTTTAAACATAAACATACATATCCTACTTCATGTAGATCACATGCATGAACATAAGCAAGATTATTAATGACAAAAGTTGAGTTTTACTGACAAGGCTAGCAGTATCAATACTCACTTTTAGGAGTATCGATACTCCATATGTCTGTTGGCTACAGATGTGGGTAGTATCGATACTCCCAAAAGTATCGATACTCCTCACATTCACTGACTACAGAGGAGTATTGATACTCCTTACATCTGCTGACTACAGAGGTGGGTAGTATCGATACTCCTCTTGGGAGTATCGATACTCCTCACATTTTTGTCCTGCGCGATTCAGGCCTTCGTTTTCACTTGTTATCACAAGTAATCTTGGGTTCCTGCTATACAAAAGTTAGGGTTTTATAACCATGCTTCTAGTATCATAGTTTTCATGCACAATAACATTAAAAGATATGTAATCCTCATGTAAACCTAGATTCATGCTATCAACCACAGAAAAATGCATACAACATATTTAGTTTTAGATTTCATGCATTAACTCGTTAAAAGCAAATACCAACATCGTAGAAACCTAAGTCTACAACAAAAGAGCAAGTTACTACTTGCCTCAATGCAACCGTCTTCCCACCGCGAAGAAGAAGATGAAGACGAAGAAGAAGAAGAAGAAGAAGAAGAAGAAGGAGAAGAAGAAGAAGGAGAATCTCTGTAATTTCTCTCACGATCACGATCGCTGCACTCTCTTCTTCAAGGAGTCCTCTTCTACCCTATAACAGCCGATTCCTACTTTCTCTTTCTCTTCTCTACCAGCCGATCAACACCAAAAATAAGAGGGCCTTGGGTTTTAGTTTATATTTATATCTATTTTAAACCCAAACTTACTAAAACTCTATCAGGGTGCCCTTAGCAACAGTAGGTGCCTCCTAACATTAGTAAATTAAATTAAAGGGGTATTACATAGTCAAATTGGACAGCAATAATATAGTAAGTCGAAATAAAGCCCATTACTAACCTAAGGGTATGTTTCTAGATCATTTGAGTCTCAAAAAATGTGGTTAAAGCAAGGTTTGACTTTTTGAATGTGGTCAAAGTTAAACTTAATTTTTGGTCAAATTGGACCACAATAATGTACAAAGTCCAAATAAAGCCCATTACTAACTTACATGTATATTTCTAGATCGTTTGAATCTCAAAAAATGTGGTTAAAGCAAGGTTTGACTTTTTAAATGTTGTAAAGTTAAATTTAACTTTTGGTCAAATTGAACCCCAATAATTTACTAAGTCCAACTAAAGACCATAACTGTCCTACGGCTGCGTTTTTAGATCGTTTGAGTCTAAAACAATATGGTTAAAGTAAGGTTTGACTTTTTGAATGTGGTCAAAGTTAAATTTAATTTTTAGTCAAATTGGACCGCAATAATGTAGTAAGTACAAATAAAACCCATTACTAACCTACGACTATGTTTTTTGATCGTTTGAGTCTCAAAAAATGTAGTTAAAGCAAGGTTTGACTTTTTGAATGTAGTCAAAGTTAAATTTAATTTTTAGTCAAATTGGACTGCAATAATGTACTGAGTCCAAATAAAGCCCATTACTAACCTATAGGTGTGTTTCTAGATAGTTTGAGTCTCAAAAAATGTGATTAAAGCAAGGTTTGACTTTTCGAATGAGGTCAAAGTTAAATTTAACTTTTGATCAATTTGGAGCCCAACAATATACTAAGTCTAAATAAAGCCTATTATTAACCTACGACTGTGTTTCTAGATCATTTGAGTTTCAAAAAATGTGGTTAAACCAAGGTTTAACGTTTAGAATGTGGTCATAGTTAAATTTAATTTTTAGTCAAATTGGACAGCAATAATATATTAAGTCCAAAAAAAACCCACTACTAACCTACGGGTGTGTTTCTAGATCATTTGAGTCTCAAAAAATGTGGTTAAAGTAAGGTTTCACTTTTTGAATGTGGTCAAAGTTAAATTTAATTTTTAGTCAAATTGGACCACAATAATGTACTAAGTTCAAATAAATCCCATTACTAACCTATAGGTGTGTTTCTAGATCGTTTGTGTAACGTCCCGTACCCCAAAACATGGGACATTACCATCAATCTACAATGAGACTCAAATCTGGCAGAGTCTCCCATGTAAACTGGACCTTTTGTCACTTGATAAACACAGTGCATATAATAATATACACAGCAGAAGCAAAAGATGCTAAAGGTATGCACAAAATTGCCACCCATTTTTTTTTCTCAACTGAAATCCTAACAATGAAGGACCAGGAGAGACCTGTCAAATGAACACTGTCTCAATTTTATCCCATCGTCTAAGTCACCTGCAGTATAACTATAACATTCAATCTTTCACTTAACATGGATATATTTGTGATATAATATATAGTTATGTTTGTTGGTTCCTGTCAAAATATATATAGCGAGAAAAGATAAGGTGAAAGTCGCATTTATATAAACATAAGTAACATAAGGCTCACAACCGAGCCATAAAACATAAGTCTCAAAGTAAAAGAAATAGAGGTAGAAAATCATCCACTGTGACTGAAGAGGGGGAGACCCACATCAAACCCAAAACAAGGAATCCCTCGCCAAGTAAACCACGTCACAGTGCCACTAAGGATCCTAACTCGATTCTCAAACGTCAACTGAAAAACCACGAGAATAATTAGGTGAGAAACTCAGTAGGTAGATCAACCATCCGAATACCATCACATGCAGCGATTAATCCGATAAACAATTCAAAAATATTTATAAAGCAATGGATAACATATAGTTGATTGCAACATCAAAGAAAACCTGCATATACATATACAAACAATAGTAGTGTACTTCTGCTAGCATAGCCAAGGAACACGACCGGGTTACCCCAGTCAGAATTACTTCAAGATCAGATACCAAGTGCGCACAATTTGACGACTGCAGACTAGACAAGGGCCCCAAACTAATCCAGAGAAGGTTCCCCGACAACTTCCCCTCGCGTCTAACACCCATCGGGCAGGCATGCGAACCTCAGCTAAACTAGTTACTCAACACCACCAATAAACATGGTTTACCAAGAAATAATCGTGACTTCCCAGACTTCCCTAGATGCACCTGTCTCCCTGACGTCCTATACCGCCTTGAAGACAAAAACACCTAGCAAAGTCTCAGATAGTATACCACATCCGGATAAGCATGATCCACCATCCTTGTAGAGAGTCCCCAACCTTTCACAAGCTTACCTTAGTGATAATATATAGTAGTATATATATATATATAGGTTGTGTGTTTTTTAAGTTAAAGTTCGAAAACTATTTTGGAGAATCCTTTTGAAAACCAAGTCCTTTTTGTATAAATCCCCTTTTTAAAAATTCATTTCTTTTGAAATCTACATACAAGAAGTGTAACTGGTCCTAAGGTGAGGAACCATGGCAAGCCAACTCACCCACCCTCGTAAGGGTGAGGATCCCTGGCAAGCCAACTCGCTCACCTGCGTAGGTCGCAGAACCATGGCAAGCCAACTCTCACCTAAATAGGTCGCGGAACCATAGCAAGACAACACACCCTCGTAAGGATGAGGGAACCTTGTCTAGCTAACTCGCACACCAAGTCCGTGGAACCATGACATGCCAACACACAGATCGCCGGGCATGATCTGTGGAACCGTGATATGCTAACTCACAGATCACTCGGGTGGGAATCCGAGTGGAAGTAACAAAGGCACCAATCCACCTAAGGCATACACGGTTCTCCGTGTCTTCGTGAACCCTATCAAGCCCGGTAGTGAGATGCTACTACCGTCTTTAGGCGATCCCGGACAGAAATTCCTTTTTGTCACATTTTCTAAAGCTGGGTTTCACATCGAGAAAACACTCGATAAAATAGATTCTCGTCTCTGCCAAAGGTTTTCAATATATCAAACATAGGTTTCCAAACATAACCATTATTTCATCCACATAAGTCATGATATGTAGATTTGCAGTCACAACAGTTCACAATCCATTAGAAATATTTAATAAAACATGATATTATCAAGCATGCATTTTCTTCCAATTTCCAAATTAATGCTTTCTTCATATCATAAGTTCGTTGTTATTCATAAATCACATGCCATGCCGTGTATACAAAGAAAGTACATACATATTAGTTTGAAATATGCATTTAAAATGGTTGGGTGCTATTAAGATGAATCGACCACCTACCTCTAGCGGTACAGAAACTGATCCTCCTCACCCAGAGAGTCAGCAATACCCAGCTCACCAGTTGGAGAAGAAAAATAAAGAAAAACAACCATTAGATTCTATCATTTAGAACCCTAAACCACAGTAAAGCAAAACAAGTGTCCAGTTAACCTTCGGAGCCTTAAACTTAGGCATCCTAAGTCAAAAGTCCATAATAACTACATTTAGTTCCTAAGATTCTAGAGAACCTAACCAATGTCTGAGGTTTTGAATTAAGGTCTTAAAATGTTACCATAGTTGGCCTTGAACCTTAATATAAGCTCCACTATACTCGGGGCAACAAAAGTAACCATCTAAAATGCTGAAAGGAAACCTCATTTAGCCTCACATAAGCGAAAAGAAACTAGAACCATCACTCTGCATCCCTCCTAATCATTCTTCATGTCCATCCATAAAGAAACCTTTTTTTTTGGATTGGGAGGAATTATCATCATTCACATCCTTAATACCAACCCAAAATAAGTTAAGATCTTCCTCAAGCATAACAACTTCATCTTGACTTGAGTAGTATACATCATCTAATGTTATCAACTCATAAAAATTATCATCATAATAATAACTTTAAAAGCAAGAACTAAAAACACCCATTGTAAGTATCTAATCTATCACCATTTTAATTCGAGCCCAAACAAGATACTTTTACCATTTAACTAATTCATTACTTAAAATTAACAAAAATCACTCCAAATAGTCTACTAGGCTTCTTCGAAATTTGATAACCATTATGAATATTCATATATTGATCAAGACCTATATCCCAAACTTTAAGCAAGGTAAACTTCAACTTTAACCATCATTAACGGTCCCAAGAACACTTAAAACAATCCACAAATTTCTTCCTAGTTTTATAAGTCATTATCCACCAAAACAATGCAAGATTTTATATTCACCATAACCAAGCATCATCTTTAGTATGAAACTAAAGGAAATCATCCCAATAATCCAAATGGAATTACAACTAGCCTTTACCAATGTAGAGGTCCACTCCATTACAAGGTGGGTTATAAGATTTCTTCATCAAATGTTCTCTTACTTCAAAAGAATTAATGTCTTGGTTAAGAAATAAAATCTTACCACAAAATTTGATGAATCTCTCTCCAAAACTCCTTTGCCAACCAAAAGATTTAACTTGAAAGATGTCCACCTTCAACAAAATTCAGAATTGGTTTAAAATCATTATCAAACAAGAGAATCACTCAAGATTTACAAATTTTCGGTTTCCCTCAAGAACCCTAAGTTTACAACACTCCAAGCAACTTAAACAAGAGAATAAGTTGCTGAAATCTTACCTCAATCCTCAAAAATTCAGGCTAATTCATCACCTTTTCCACCTTTGAGCTATTTCTCATCAAGATCTACATCATAGGGGTGAGTGGAGTAAAACCCTAAATCTTTACACAAAGAAATCAGCAGAAATTTTGGAGTTTTAGTGTTAGAAAATTACCCCAAACGAGAAGAATAAGAGGGGGAAGAATGGGCTGAGTTCTTTTTCTTCCTCTTCCTTCTTTCTTTCTTTCTTCTTCTCCTTCTTCCTCCTTCTACCCCACGGTCCTGCTGTTGTGTTGTTTTTTTTTCCTCTGCAGCAGCTGAAACAACAGCTGCTGCTGTTCTCTTCTTCTTCTCTAGTTCGATCTCCCTCTCAAGCTCTCTTTCCACCGATCTCTCTCTCTCACCAACGATCTTTCTCTCAGCCTCTCTCTCTCTCACGCACCTCTCTCTCAGTCTCTCCTTCTCTTATTCTTTTCTTTCTTTTCTTTCCTGTTTTCTTTCTTCTTTTTTTTGATCAGCAGGGCAGCTGATTGGGGGAGAGGGGTGGTGGCGGTTTCGATTTTGGGTCACCTCGTGTCCCCCAAACCTAGCTAAAAATTCCTTTCTTTTTTTTTCTCTGTGACAAGATTATACCTTCAAGGTGTAGAGTTCAACTCCAACATTTGTAAATCTTCATAGTACATCTCATTAATTAATTTTGTGCACAAGTATATAACCCACGAAAATTATAATAATACTCGCTGACTCATTAGGCTGAGTCACGGGGTCGATTTTACGGGGTCTCACAATCTTCCCCCCTTAAAAGAAATTTAGTCCTCGAAATTTGGGAAAACTACTGCATTTTAAAGTTCAAACTCTAATTTATTTCACAGGCATTCGATGCTTCGACCCTCTTCAAATTCATTGCAAGTTGTCTAGGAACTTCAACGGTCACTGTCTTTACATAACAACCAATATGTGTGCATGATGTGCAAACGACCAATCCATCCTAAAATCAGATCGAAGTCTCAAATATCTAACAATATCAAGTTTACGCTCATTCCTATCTTACTATTTTTGAACTACGCAGTCTCTACAGTCTTTATGTGGCACTGGACACTTTCCTATAGGATGTGCTAGCTCCAAAATCTTCCCAATGAATTGAAACTGGCAAGTTTAGGGTTTCTACTAACTTAGTAGCAATGATTGAAGAGTAGAACTAAGGTCAAGTAACATAAATTCAGGCATCATATAACAAAATCTTACCTTCCATCACATCGTTGGAAATTCGTGCATCATCCTGCGAAATTGCAAACATCCGTCCCTGAGTAACTCCACCTGATTGTCGTTGATCACCCCTGGGGTAATTCCACCTCACGTCCTCTTTCACCACAATTCCAACACTGTAGTCTACTACGATCTCTTTGTTATTGTTGTGGTTGTTGGGGTTATTGTTGTTGCCTATTCTGGTTCTGATTCGGTTTCTCCTCTGGTCTGGCAGGTGACTGGGTTCTTTGTCCTTGGGATGACTCACCATGTACCCTTTGCCTCTTACCTCCTTTGAACTGATTTTGTTGTTGAAATCGGGCTCCTTGCCTCTGCGTGGCCATCTCTTGCCTTCTCTGAAGTACCTCACACCCCCTCTCTAGTATTTGAACCTTCCGGACAATCTTATTAAAATTGTGAAATTCCAAAGCTAAGAGTTTTCATACAGCTGAGAATTTAGTCCATCCCTGAATTTCCTTATCTTGTCTACCTTTTTATCAACGATCGTAGGGGCAAAGCGAGATAAGTTAGTGAACCTAGCCACGTACTGATCCACGGTCATACTTCCCTGCTTCAGGCCCATGAACTCATAATACTTCATTTCCTTTACTGCAGCAAAGAAATACCTATCCAAAA
This sequence comes from Macleaya cordata, assembly GCA_002174775.1. NCBI lineage: Eukaryota > Viridiplantae > Streptophyta > Magnoliopsida > Ranunculales > Papaveraceae > Macleaya > Macleaya cordata. The sequence goes on along the minus strand of MVGT01001600.1, from coordinate 588 downwards.
ATAAACTTTAAAACTCGTCCCAAGAAATTGGATCCATTCCTTCTGAAGTGCCTTTCCACCAGTCCCATGCATCGTCGACTAGCATATAAGTAGCCATCCTAACTTTCAGCTCATCAGTGCATCTAATTATGTCAAATATCTTCTCAATATCCTTAAGCCACTTTTCAGCTTTTGCTGGATCTGGTGTTCCATCATTAAGAAGTGGGTCCCCAACTCTTGAAGTCCTTCAGAATCGCATTATCGTCATGTGGCCTAGGGTTCCCAACTATAGGTGGAGCAGGCTGGGGAGGTGGTGGTGGTGGTGGGGGTACCACCCCTTGTGGAGCTCCTTGATTCGCTCTAACCTCTAGTCTCAACTGGGCCACTTCAGTAACTAACAAGTTGACCGTTTGGAGAAGGCCGACTAGTCTAGGTTCGGCGGGTTGCGGTTGTGGTTGCGGCGGGGGATTAGGTGCATGAGGCGGTGATGGCGGTGGTGGAGGTGGCGGTTGTAGTCTAGGCCGCCCCCTCGGCATCGTTCACTGCCAAGAGTCATAGAAGTAACAAATTTAGCTTCATACTCCACCAAAACTTGTAAAACCATTAAAT
>MVGT01001270.1:1081-11815 GCA_002174775.1 Macleaya cordata | reverse complement strand
AGTATATCACCACGAACTTGAATCTTCAAGCTCAACCACCGGAAATCCACCGGCAACAAAACTCAGGTTTTGAGTCAAAATGGGAAGGATTAAGTATGTACATCAAGCTTGGAAGCTACAGAATTAGAGTTGAAACTCTCCAAGAATTTGTTGATAAATAGGGTGAATGGTTGATTAAACATTGATGGTTCAATCCCTATTTATAACTCAAAATGTCCAGCACAAACCCAGAAATCTCTAGGTTGTATTAGGTCAAAAGCTAGACACAATAATGGAGATGAGGAGACATTCCATTGATCCCTCATCCCATTTAGAGGTGTTCCCCACGCACCAATAATTCCCCTAAAATATGCTAAGAGGAAATGTGCAAAAAAGTGAAAAGGAATCACTTTACAGCTCACGAAACAGCTGAAATCGCACATATCTGGGCGTTGGTTTCGAAACCAAGAAGGTTGGTTTCGAAACCAAAAAAGGCCTGGAATGATTTTCATAACTTTGGTTTCGAAACCAATATGTTTGGTTTCGAAACCAAAGACCATCTAACATCATTCTGTAGCTTTGGTTTCGAAACCAACAAGTCAGTTTCGAAACCAAAAACCATCTGTTGGCATTTTTCAGGGTTGGTTTCGAAACCAATATGGTTGGTTTCGAAACCAAAAACCTCCTGACATCATTTTTCAACTTTGGTTTCGAAACCAACCTCCTTGGTTTCGAAACCAACCTTTGGCCACAGTACAAATGGTCACAGTTTCCCGAAAAACCGTGGTATTCTGACAGCATTCTTTCAAACACTAGTTTTAAGGGGTTTTGACATCTTTTGCCATTCCGTACTTTCTCATATGATCTAATATGAACTAACCACCTATGGTATTGAGTTACTAAGTCACTTACCATCCTAAAATGAGTTCCGGTGGTTTCTCATATGATCTAATATGAACTAATCACCTATGGTATTGAGTTTCTAAGTCACTTACCATCCTAAGATGAGTTCCGGTGGTTCTCATATGATCTAATATGAACTAACCACCTATGATATTGAGTTTCTAAGTCACTTACCATCCTAAGATGAGTTCCGGTGGTGAGTTGAGCTTCTTGGAGTCTTTGCTTCGCAACGAACCGAATGACTCACTAACTCTAACTCAAGTTACATTGACCATCTTGAGTTTACCTTTGACACGAAATTCGACAAATATGACATGAGTGAACTCATGGACCTAACAGGGGGGCATGGCCCCCGTAGGCCGTAATGTAGCTCCGCCCATGGTCATACTTTGTAGCTTTCTAAATCTCAGTACTAAAACTCAACAAATGTTAGCTGACTAAGTCCACCTGTAAGACAAATATCTGATTTTTATCACTTTCACTTTATGTGAGAGGCTTCCTATTCCATAAGCATAAGGAACTTCCTTTCAACTTACTTCTTTCATTAATGTCTATATGACAAAGATTCCAAAAGAGTAATACCACAGAAATATTTTCTATGGAACCGTGCATTGTTAACCCTTACAGTTTTATGAGATAAACTAATACTCTAGTTAGCTGATCTAGCAAAGCTTGATCACTAGAATGAAAGAATTTCTCAAAAAGTCATTTTATATTAACGTCCATTAGATAACTAAATCCTAATAATATTTCATGTATCATTATAAATGATCATTATGTCATTACTATATAGCTCTAGAAACACTCTTACTTACCATCCACATCTTATACATAGCCCATCCTTATTTAATTAAAATCAACTAACTTGATTTTCTAATTAAATCGGATGCATCAACTTTGCGATATCTACTTTCATCATAAATGTATAAAGTACTTACAGCCTACTGTAATGAACCTTATCTGGCGTGATTGCAAATGCCAATGTCAATATGCCTCTTGGGAGGATAATATCAACATTGTTTGCGATCTAAAAATATTCTGTTGAATTAATCAAGACTGCCAACGATATGGTCGCAGTAAGTCTTTTTAACGATCAATCAGAATTTCTTGTTCCTTGTAAACTCTTCGTCCTATGGTTTTAATATTAGATGAAAGTTTTACAAGATCCCAGACTTGATTAGAATTCAAAGATTCATCTCTTATCACAACAGTTAACCATTGTCTCGAAATAAATTAATATTTTCGTAGTTACAGGGATTGAATTCTCATCCTCCAAGAATAAGATCAATTAGGTTCTTGTGAAACCCTCCCACTACGATAAAGTCCCTATGTATTCTAGAGATGAATAAAGTAATTCTTGTGTCTCAGCTTATATCCTGGTGTCAACTTATGCAGTATTCTTAGGAGTATAACTTTTCTGTAAACACAAACTATTTTTGCACTCCTATAAACAGCGTTTGACTCTGATTTGTCATCCATTCCAAGACAGGATAAATTATTCATATGGGCTTGGGCCTAAATTACAATTTTCTTGTCGAAGAAACTGACAATTCATAAGTTAAAAACGGAAGGCTACTAACTGTTGCCCAATGTATACATCAGAAGAAACTAATGAATTATAATCCACAATGGTTTTCATCGTATCCAGCATAGATTCTGTATCTTCACTTATTACACCATTCTACAGGAAGAATCTAGGTATAATAAATTGGTTCTCAACTTAGTATGTACCATATAAGTCAAAAGGGTGTTTGCCATTTACGATCGCATCGAATGACGATACTTACCTCTTAATTTTTTAATGGTCCCACATACAATAATGAGTATCTAAACAAGTCAATCACTAAAACCTTCTACCTTCCTTTCAAAAGAACTCTTAATCACTAAACTCTGAATCGTGTTCAGATTTAAGTGACTAAGTTTATAGATTTTAGTGATAACTTGAAATAACTGAAGAAACAATTTATTCAACGAATTCGAAGAAAAATAATTCATTCAAATGTAATGAGAAAAGCCACGGATTATTATCAATGTACAACTATGAATGTCATCTAATGCATTCTTAACAAAACTTAATAAGAACAGATAAACTGTATACCTATTCTTGTAAAGATATAATATAGTCAACCATGTTTTCATATTTTGTTCCTTACACGATGATAATCCTTTATACTTCTAATTGATTAGTATCTTCTTTTGCCATATTTAGAAACATTTTTTATTTGGCATCATATTACTTTTCATATACTTACCATCTCGATAGGATCAACCTTAGGAATTACTGGGTACTACTTCTTTGGTTCCATGTCATAAAGACATACACAAAGATGATTATCTAGTTTTATGATCACCGGAATACAACTTGAATGTTTTCCACTTTTTCATAAAAAGTGTGCAGATGAATCTACTCGGAAAACATATCTAGTTAGGTTCTAAGGAACTACAATGTCCCAGCATATCAGGTATATGCTAACCAATTGGTGTTCTTACACCTCATAGTGTTCATATAACTTTTATCGTTATTTATCAAACAGAACGATTCTGATCCCCAACCTTCCCTATAATGTCATTAGTAAATGTAAAGTACCGATGTTAGTGTTATAATACTTAGACATCAACTTTCCATCTACCTATGACATTTTTCCAATCTATTCCTGGTGATAATAGGATTTAGTAAATCCTGGATACACAGTCTAGAGTACATGGAGTACTTTACTGCATTTAATGACAGTTATCTAATTCACATTTAGTCCACATAATTTATGTCAAATTTATTGGTTTATATTTAGAATGTGTTACAAGTGAGAACTATTCAACTACTAAGCATGAAATACTAAAACAAATGAGTTTGAAAAAACTTTAATTTATAGTAATTCCCTCTAATTACTATACATATCGGATAACTGATTGTATACACATACATCAATCCTTGGGGATATCTATATGTATACCAAAACAGTTGAAATCATATCTCATCAAAAAAACTCATCTTGACATCTCATGTCAAAGTTATTTTCGATATTTGATTTTGTTTTAACCCTTAAATCAATGATAAATCCTCGTTCCTTGGGGAAGATTCTTTATTCATCATTTAGTTAAGTGTGATCCACTATCTCAGTTCAGAATGCTAGAAGTAATAGAAACAGTCTCCTTTGGGAGATCTCTTTCTACACTCTAGTCCGAATACCGTGCCATTACAACAATCTAAGCCAATAAACAATTCCTTAGGGCATTAGACCCTTAGTCTTATTTTTGGACCGATAGTGGAGGATCGTAGGATTGTGTTCCATGAACACAATTCCTCTCCCACTTAATTAATTAAAATGATGATATACTTTAAAGTTTTAGAAAAATGTGCATTTGTGTAAATTCTATTATATTTCCATACATATAATGCAGAATATAAAAATTACACATTATTAAACATCTCATGTTAATAATTTAACACATATTTCAAAAACAAATACATACAAACTATACATTTAATGCATATATCTATTTTATGTAATTATACATCTCATGTATATAATTCAGAGCATAAAAGTGTTGCATACATCACATGTATCAACTAAGTCCATATACATCACATGTATATAGTATAAGGAGTTCTCGATTATTTAATTGATTGATCAATAGATTTGTAACCGCCAAATTCTATCACATAGAGTATACACAATTCATCACATATAGGGATAATTTGGTGCTTGGATTATCCATTTCAGCAAAAGAAAACTTTTAAAATACTTTTAAAATAAAACCCCTGAAGAAAAACTCTTTTCTCTTAATATCTGTCAAAAACAGATTGTGCGCTGACATAGAATGGACCGGGAAGGGCAAATACCAACTCTGGTTTAACAAGCCGGAGTCACAAGTTGAAAAATAGTTTTCCAAGGTCTGGGCCGATCTGGATCGGATCGATTTGAGTTGCCTGACTAGTCTGACTCAGGTTGAGTCGCCTTGACTAGTCTGACACGGATTGAGTCGCCTGACTAGTCTGACTCGGTCTAAGTTGTAAAAGTCAACTCTGATCAATGGTAAACCCTTGGTCAATTGTCAAACCGGTTAGGTCAGCAATTGACTAGGTCAACTCTTACTAGTTTGTGGGTTATTCTATGGTTGAACCATCTAGGTCAGGTTAACCCGGTTAGCCCCGCTTGGTTCGATTTAGCTTGATCTAGCTAAGCTGGACCAGTATGTCCTTCTGTGAGGAGCATTACATCATACTTGCATACTACACACGTGCATGGGACAATAAGATACCACACTTGTGCGCATGTGTGGACCGCACATGCACCATCTCCCACTACACAACATCACACACATATGTCTAGCATGTGTACCATACACACGTATGATGCATAGATGCACCACATACATGCACACACGTATGATGCATAGATGCCATAACCTTGTTGGACCACGAGCTAACTCACAGGTTAAACCATGTGTTGTCCGATCTGGTCTAGTCAGGTTGATGTGCGAGTTAAATGGGTTAGGTCGGTCTGGCCTGCGAGCAGATCCACGGGTTGGACCTGAGTCCACGGACTGAGTAAACTAGTTTGGAAATTCGGTTATCGGGTGGGCAATTTTGGTCAGATTATCGGGTTTTCGGATCGGGCCAACAGGTCTGTACATGGATGACTGGTAGGGTAATTGGTTGGAGTGAACCAACCAAACAGTCCCTAACCATGTCCACATCCAAACACCTCCTAACCCAAATCCTTATACCCTAACCTATCCCAAAATAACCTATCCTAATTTAATCTAAACATTCCTTATGAAAAACTCTTTTTCTTAAATACGCCTACCAAACAACACTTAAGGAAAACACTTTTTCTTTAATATGTCAAACCAAACAGCACCTAAGGAAAACACTTTTTCTTTAATATGTCAAACTAAACAGCACCTTAATTGCTAATGGGTCGCCCCTTAACAGTTGCAGGATTTCCCCTTAACAGTTTGTGGGTTACCCCATAGTCGTCAGTAGGTCACCCCTTAACAGTTTTGGTTACCCCATAACCGTTAGCAGGTTACCTCTTAACAGTTTGTGGGTTACCCCTTAACCTATAACTAAATAGCTTTTTAAGAAAACACTTTTCTTAACAAATCCAAACCAAACAGATCTTTGGGTTTATTAAACCCTAAAATCATAACCATCTAATTCCAACGCCCCCTTGTATGTCGTTTTTTTATAATTATTATTTTAAATTAAAACCTTTATTTAATTAAACTCTTTAATTTGTTAAAAGTTATAACTAAAATCTTCTTTAAATAATTTATCACAAGAAAATTAGGAGTTCTAAAACCCACGGCATCAAACATGCCGCCACTTTTCTAATAAAATATTTAATTCTTTAATCAAATACTTTTAATTAAAATTTTTCTTGAATCAAACTAAATTAATAAATAAAATCAAGAAAACTATTTTCTTTTTCTTGGATCCCAATCTAATTTTTATGCATAAACTTTTTACCAAAAATTAATCTAACCCTTATCAATCTTATTGACATAAATTTAATCCCTAAATATTTTGGATCAATTAAACCTTAAAATAATTAAGAACAACCTTAAGCAAATAAAAAGATTTCATGCAATAATTCATACAGGGCCTCAAGCCTGCTCTAATACCACTGTTGGAGAAAATAGCGTCTAGATTAAAATTATGCAGCGGAAACGAATAACTAATTTCCCTTCTTAGAATCACATGAGGATGCATGAATTAAAACAATAACTTGAAGATCAGATACATACCGTTTAAATGCTTGCATGTAATCCCAGATCTTCCTCCCACGTTCTGGATAAGTCGTCAAAAACTCGAAAAGATACAGCAACTGTATTTCAGCCATAACTCTCTACTGGTTGATCTGATTCGCCTATATGATATGCTTTTTCTAGGAAATTGAATTTCCTACAACTTTGCGTGAAATAGCGAATCTCCAATTCTGCTCCGAAGTGCCTCAAAAATTGATTTTAAATTCTGACAGGAACGTACTGCAAATTTTGGGTTTCTAATACCATAAACGTCATAACTTGAATTCTAAATCTAGGAGAAAGTTTTAGACGCACAAGTTAGGGTTGGACTATCTTATGAATCCTATCTCTATTTATAGAGAAAGACCATCTTCCCATATCTTTAGCTCCAAGTTAGGTCTATATGGGCCCCACTTACTTAAGCTTTTGATTTATTACTTTGAGGTCCCTATATCTCATATAGTTCTCAAATAATAAATCTAATTGCAGTTAAGTCTACTAAATAACTGGAACTGAATACTCTCAAGTAAATGAATATTATTCAGAAGCCCTTCACTCGTTAATACCAGCAAATAGTCCCTCCACTTAATTGATATTCGCAATATATACCAAGGTAACATTAACTATTAATGTTAGCACCTTTTGGGTCATTACATCTTAGTCCTTGCCTGCAATATCAGACCATTATTATTATTCTAATAATCTAATAAACATTTTATAGGATCACTGCGCAGTCTAGAATAATTAATACTCTTGATTAGGCTCTCAAGGGAATATCATTTTGGTGTGGATTCTTTATTGACAGAAAGTAATCCCACTAAGTGATTTCGACCACCTAACCTACCCAGAATATTGGATCACGTTTGCGTTGTCTGAGCTCACTGTTTGGTAGATCAAAGTGAGTAGAAACCAACTTGTAGGGTATACTCTGCTCTCAGGATTTAGGACATTTGCAATTAGCAAGTTTTTCAGAATCTTTTTATGTGCTGACAATAACATAAAAAGTATTTTGTCTGACCTCTTCAGTGTATTTCAAATACACCAACATACTGACTTAGAGTCGCCACTCCGGTGATGGAGATACGTCGCCCTATAATATAGAAATCTAGTGTGTTATAGTTTTATCAGATGAATTGTTCAGATTCATCACTGACTATGAACTATACAAGAATATGAGGAACCAGTAAATTACATCTCTCCATATGAACACTTCATACAAATAATTTACTTACAACATCATCTTGTGAACAAATCTTAATCCATCATATGGATAAAGTAATAATATAATATCATGCTCATTAATAAATATAATTTATCAATATTGTCAATTTGATCATCACCTAAAGGTATCTCTTGCCTGTGTGGCCCCACATAGAGATGATCCTAGGGTTGATTTCGGTTGAGGATGTTTTTCTTACCATGTAGACTATTCTCATCGAAAATCAGCTAATTCCAAAATATGTAACCCCATCATCCGTTGATGATTGTATTAAATGGTAAAGTGAATGACTCAATTACCACCAATTTCAAATCATTGGATGATGAATTTACAAGTTTTACAATAGACTGATTTTCAATGAGGCTAATCTACATGGTGATACAATACCGAAGATTGTTTCTAAAAAATTAAAAAAATAGAAGATTAGTAGAAGAAGGATAGGATTTAGGCTAATGGAGGAGCCTCTAACCCCAATATTTTAGGGCTGATTGAGGAGCCCATGACCTCCAACAAACACAAAGTGTTTACTGTTTTAATATTTTTCTTCACATATCTTTCATTAATGTCCAAACTCTTTAAATAGAGTTTTACAATTACAAACACCTCTAACTAAAAACACCTACGTACACAAATAATATCCCTAAAAATATAGAACTCTATCCACTAACAAATAACAACTAAATCAATTATGTGAAACCAAGCTAACAAAATAATAATAATAATAATAAAATTTAGAGCAAATAAAAAAAAGGGGGGAGAGAAGAATTTTTAGCCAGGTTTGGGGGATACGGGCTGGCCCGACTCGCGACCCAGCCCGTGACCCGAACCCGCCACCTCTCTCTTCCCCAATCAGCTTAGTGCTGATATTTAAAAAAAATAATAATAAAATAAAAGCAAAACAAACAAAAAAAAAGTAGCAGCAAAAAAAAAAAGAAAACAAAAAACGCAAGAAAGAAAAGAGGGTAGAAAAGAGAGACTGTGAGAGAGGGAGTGAGAGAGAGGTCATGAGGGAAAGACTGAGAGAGAGTGAGAGAGACAGTGAGAGAGAGATCGTGAGGGAGAGGCTAAGAGAGAGTGAGAGAGGTTGTGAGAGAGAAAGAAAAGAGAGGGGAGAGGAGAGTAGAGAGAGGAACTACTAGAGAGGGAGAAGAAGGAGACAGCAGCAGCAGCAACTGTTATTGTCCACGCCGGAGAAGGGGCAGCTGCTGCTGGCGGCAGCAGCTGCCGTCCAGCAGAAGAAGAAGGAAGAAGGAGGAAGAAGGAGGAGAAAGAAGAAGAAGGAAGAAGGAGGAAGAAGGAGGAGAAATGAGAAGAAGAAGGGAGGAAGAGAGGGATTGCTCCTTGGGTAAGATTTTCTAACCCACTTCACCTCCCATTTCAGCTGATTTCTTGAGTTAATAACTTAGTTTTTTTTGTTCAACATGCATGCTAGTGTAGATCTTGGTATTTTGGATCTTAATGGTGGAAGAGGGGATGAGATGGGCTAATATTTTTGTGTTAAGATGAGAAATCAATACCCTAATATTGTAGATCTTGAAATTTTTGTGATGTAAATTGGGGTTTTTTGAAGAAAATGAAATTTTGTTATGCATTAGAAATTGTTAGATGGATGGGTTAAAGATTTGATGTGAATATATGGGTTTTTATGATCTTATTTTCCCCCATTTTGATGCATGCAAGTGAAGACTTGAAAATAATGAGGTTAGGCGATGTAAAATCCAAAGGGATCTTCCATATCCTTAGTGTTAATGGTTTCTATAAGTTAAATGGGACCTCATAGACCATTTTAGACATTTTGGAACTGTTTTGTGTAGCTAAATTTTTTATGGAATGCAATGGTAAAGATGACCATGGTTTTGGCCTTTAGTTGGTGTTTTGGGACAATATGAAGTTGTAGATGATGATAGAGAAGAAATTTTGTGTTCAAGATAAATAAATTAGATGGTGGAATCTATAGTATTAAGATGATTTCCTTTAGGTTCATACTAAAGATGGTGCTTGGTTGTGAAGAATGTAAAAATCTTACATTGTTTTGGTGGATAACGATTTCTAAAACTAGGATAAAGTTGGGGATTGTTTTAGGTACTCGTGGGACCAGTAATGATGGTTTAAGTGAAAGCTTACCTTACTTAGAGTTTGGGGATTTTGGTGGTTCCAATGGAACCTTGAGTTGGGTCTAGAAATTTGACAATGATGGTGTGTGTGAAAATTTGAAGATTCATATTAAATTTAGCTTGATGATAGTGGATTATGAATCTAAGTTATTTTGATGGAACTAGCATGTTGAAGACTACGGAGATCAATCTTAAACTAAAGATAGGATTTATGGGATAGGTTGTCTTTTTGTACTATTTTGAGGAATTCTATTTCATTAGAAGAGCAACGATGAAGTTCGCCTTATTTGAGGCTTTAAGTGATAATCCCATCTTGTCTTCGGTGGATATGGGTTGATTAGAGACGTTGAAGTAGGAGTAGTACTAATCCTACTACCTGTTGAGGTTTAGAGTAGTACTCTAAGTCGTTGATGTTTCTTGATTTTAAATTCTTATTGTCCCTCTTTTATCTATTTGATTTTTGGTTCTAAGTACTAGAACCTAATTCTGTCTTTTGTTTCTTTTTCCAGTTGGTGAGTTGGACGTTGCTGACTCTCTAGGTGAGGAGGATCAGTTCTTGTACCGCTAGAGGTAGGTGGTCAATTCATCTTAATAGCACCCAACTATTTTAAATGCATGTTTCGAACTGTTATGTATGTACTTTCGTATGCAAGGCATGGCATGAAATTTCTGGATAACAACAACTTACGTCATGAAGAAAGCATTGAGAAACTGATTTTAATATGGAAATATGCATGCTTGACCTTATATCATGTTTATGAAATATTT
>MVGT01001268.1:0-11783 GCA_002174775.1 Macleaya cordata | reverse complement strand
ATTTTTTATGGATGATGTGGATGGTTTAATGTGTTTCTTAAACAATTTAGGTGTTGTAGATGATTTGAACTCTTTAATGGATATGTTATACAAGTTATGTTTCTTAATCAAAGGGGTTATGTGGTTTGAAACCATCATTGATATGTTTGAACAGCTTAAAAGTCTTNTCAAACCTCGTCTCTTTCCTAGAAGAGGAAGGGACAGAAGGGGGTCAAAAAAGGGAAAGACCCCAAGATACCCCAAGATGGTAAGGCTATAAATACCCGCAAAGGGGAAGGCCTAAGGGGGCAGAAAGACAGACTACTAGACTCTCTCTCTATCTTTCTCTCTCTTTAAGAATATTCGTTCCTCTTCTTCGTTCAGTCTACCTTTCATCTTGTAAGACCTCTCCCTGAAAGAAGTGACAGTCCTTCAAGAATCGACGAATCCATCAGTTCGATTCGAGGTGACCTTCATCAATCCCATAATAACTTTTACACGGTCTTTGATCGAAACATTTTTGGCAACTCCACTGGGGATCGAACCCAGAGTTTCTGGTTTCGTAAGACCTCTCCCTGAAAGAAGTAACAGTCCTTCAAGAATCGCCGATTCCATCAATTCGATTCGAGGTGACCTTCATCAATCCCACAATAACTTTTACTCGGTCTTTGATCGAAACGACATAGATACATTGACTTATGAAATTGTGATTTTATTAAGAGCTAGGCTCCTTAATTCATATTTTCATAAGTTAGCATGCATATTTATACATAATAATGCATGTGTATACTATATAGGTATATGTACGAGTTTTTTTTTCTTCTGATTTTTCTAGTTTGGTCTTTCTGTTCAGTGTTTTTGGTACGGTTTTGGTTTTTTTAGTTTTTTGAAAATATGAAACCAAAACCACACCATAAATATCGGTTTTTGCGGTTTTTCAGTTTTTTGAGTTTTGGGTTTTTTGGTTTTATGGTTTGTCATCCGATCAGATATCTCCTTTCAAAAACCGAATTCGTATCCGGATTTATCGGATATCCGATATTATAACATTCGATAGGCCAACTTCTTTCACATTTGGTCCCAGATCAGAGCTGTCGAGCTCTACTGAAGCTCTTATGGAGGCGACATCTAGCCGGAGAAGAAGAAAATACCAAGCCAAAGCCATTTTCCGGAGAAAATTCTGGCGATCTGTTCTTCAAAGCCAGCAAGCGCGTGGTATCATCAAGTTGAAACTGCTTGGAAGTTTTAAATCACGTCTCCTGCCCGATGTGTATATGGAGGAAGCTCAACTCCTTGCTGCAGCAACTGCCGCCAAATGGTGAAGGAGTTGAAGATCAGAGATCTTTCTTTTGAAACAAATGCTAGAAGGTTGCTAGATCTACTTACAGGAAAGGGCGAAATGGTGGGATGGAGAAACAGAGACTTGATGATGGAAACCAATAAGGAATTTACTTTTTTGAACTCAGGACCCTTTAGTTTTGCTTGGCTCGTTGGCTTGTTTTTTTTTTTTTTTTTTAAAAAAAAAAAAACCAAAGAAGAGAGATTTCTACCTGATTTTTGTGGATACTTGTTGGAGTGAGATGATCGATGAATCCGCCCACTCGTTAGGGTTTAGAGTTTTTGGAAGGAGGGTTAGAATGTAAGAGAAATTTGGAAGGGTTTTAAATTTGGGGTTTTGATTTAGGAAAATGCTAAACTTTTTGCATTTTTTACTTTAAAAGTCATCCAACAGTTCTCAAATAATCTCACACCTCTCGTGATTTGCATCATTTCCCAATCGACGTAAATACCCTCCTAAATAGCTTTTGCAGTATAACTTGCAGTACACTTTGCAGTAAGTGTAGCATCACCGATTGATTTAACATCAACGCTTGTATGGTTTAGGGTAACATCCGAAAAAATTATCCGAATCCACGGACTAGTTAGGGTTAGGGTTAGGGTTAGGGTTAGGGTTTAGAGTTTATGGAAGGAGGAATGGAAGAGAAATTAGGAAAGGTTTTAAATTTGGAGTTTTGATTCAATATCAACGCGCGTATGGTTTAGGGTAACATCCGAAAAACTCTGAATCCCAATTTTGATATCCAAAAATTTCAAATAATTTTTTAAATTTCGAATACGAATTCGAATCAATTCGAATTTTCGACTATCCATTCACAGGCTGCAATCGGCTGATTTGGTTAGTGTTTATGACCAGTTTGAGCTTTAAAAAAACTCAAATCATGCTCGTATGCAAAATGTCAGATCTAAGAAGTTTAACCTAACCCTAACCCTAGATCAGACATAGTCCAACTTGGATTATTACTTCTTCTTTTTTGGGCAATTTGGCATTTAGGCCCTAAGTTTTGACGATACGACTTTTTGGGCTCCAATGTTGTCAAATTCATAGTTTAGGCCCTGAATTCCACTTTTCTATCCACATACCTTTTTTTTTCTCTTCCTATTTTACCTTGCGTCCTCAAACTGACTTACTGACAATTATGGTGCATGACGCGTGGACTATCAAGACAATGTCATATTAAATGCATTTTTAAGTTTTCAAAAAATGACCACGTGTCACAATCATTAATACATGTCTAATTAGACCGCATATTTTTTATTTTATTAAATAAAATTAACTAATTTAAGTGGTACCCATAAAATTTTAAATTAAACGAGACCCTTGCACGTGCTCCTAACGCTGGGTTTGTTCCTTATGTTAAACTACAATAACTCTGAAAAAATTTGGCTCTTAGATCGTTCTAAACTGACTCTCGATTGCAAGCGTCAGTGAAGTGTAATGAGATGGGCTTACTTTAAGATGATCCATAGACTGATGTTGATGCACTTAATAAGATAATCATCGCCTAAAAAAAATTAATTTTTAAATCATCATTAAGTACGTTGATGTTGATCTAGACGAAAGATAGATTATTGTCACAAAAAATCAACATTTGGATCATCTCTTAATGTGCACACAACCATATATAACTATAGGTTGATGTGATATAGACGTTGGGGATCATCATAAAAAAAAATATCAGATCATGAATCAACTCCATATAACACCCATTGTTATGTGTAAACCAAGTGTAACTAAAATATATTCTTAGAGGACATAACCGGTATTTAATTAAAAGGGAGTGCTGAAACTATTAACTGAAATATACTTATTTGTTGATAGGGGTAATTTGGGAATATTAAAAAATATGTGAGGATGCTCCTACAACTAAGTAGGAGCCGTAGGGAGCCGAAATCGAGCCTCATTAATAGTAAAAGATAAACTAATTTAATAGGACCCCTACTTAAATGGGACCCACAATGTTGCTCCAACACCTTCGTCACCACCACCACTGTTAAAACCACTGTCATTTCTCTTGGACCAAGTCCTTGTGAATGTAGGGTGGATTCGCATAGTTATTCGAATCACTAGAGACTAGAGAAACACTCAATTTCAGAGAAGCATCTACAGAGTACAGATTGTCATGTTAATTTGTTAACACTTTATATACAGTGAGAGAGAATGAGAGTCAAAGATACCAAAAGGAAAGAACCCAAAAAAATGGTTAATTTAATTTATCCTCCTAAAATTATTGGTTATTTGAACTTACCCCGCTCAAAGATCTGACAATTAACTTACCCCCTCATTTTGACGGTTTCCGTCGTGAGACCGTCTGTTGGTGTTTGTGCGACACACACGACATGTTTTAAGACCAAAGTACCCCCCACTCATGCGTCACGTGCGGTACTCATTTAAGTTTTTTTGTTAATACCAAAAGTACCTTGCACTTTATCGAACGACTCTCCATAGACATAATATCATGTGGCTATTATGGTTGGCATGCGTCTTATATCTAATCGGAACTGATGAGAACCTGCAACTTCCGGCAGTACTTTCTAAACCCTAGAATCGTTTTGCCGAAAACGAAGACTCAAGCCGCACGGAGTGCTACTCGCTGGATTCGTTTTGACGGTAGAAGAAGGTGGTTTTCACCTATTTTCCGAAAAAGAATGACAACACTTGAGGAAATGATTCCAAATTGAACCACTGAAGAGTGATTGTAATTCTTACCTACTGATTCTCTATTTTCTTCAAATAAATTTAGAGTTTATCGTTTTTTGGACAATTTTTTTTAGTTTTAGTTGTTTTAGAACAGATCAGTGTGGTGCACAGTTCTGATCTACATAAACAAGTTTTACGGTTTAGTGTTTTTTGGTCAAATGCTCAAAAGGTTTATGGAAGATAGAACTTGGGATATTGACAGTTAAAAGGTTTATGAATTGTCACAGTTAAACTATGTTATTTTGGTTCTTAAACAACTATTGTGTAGGTATAAATCACAGGGAAAGCAAGTGGTGTGTGTATTTGAACCATCATAAGAAACATTTAATTCTTACTCCTAAAATTTAACTAACCCCCTTTTTGTTAATGGAGTGGTTAAACTTATCACCTTCCTGCTTCAACTTTAGTAAGGATACAAAAAAGTTTCTTCCTCTAAAAAGTGAACTTTCGTTTGAATAAAAAAAGGGAAGGCTTCCACCTTGAAAATTACTTTTCATTGACTGCTTGAAGAACCTTCTGATTCCATGTTTCAAATATTAAAACTTCATGCAAATCCTTTGAAATTTGTAGTTCTGACCAAACAAGGATTCTCACCGAAATAAAATAAAGTGAATCTGAATCTTTGATATTAAAAACCCCAAAAACCTTACCTTACATAAGATCTGGATGCAGAGAATTAGGGAAGAAAAAGACCGATGTGCGACGGTCTTATTTCCGGTGTACTGGTAGTCATTGGATCTAATCGATCCACTTATGACACGTGTAAGGGTACTTTTGGTATTAACAAAAAATTTAGAACGTGACGCTTGTGTGATGGGTACTTTGGTCATAAAATATGTCGTGTGAGTCATATGTACACCAACATATGGTCTCACAACGGAAACCGTCAAAACTAGAGGGTAAGTTAATTGTCAAAACGAGATGGTAAGTTAATTGTCAAATCTTTGAAGGGGTAAGTTCAAGGAGAAAATAAATTAAATTAAATTAAAATAAATTAAATTAACCCATAAAAAAATGGCTAAATCTCATCATCTTCTTCTTCATTCTCTATTTTCTCCCTCCATCAATTCTTCTGCAAATACCTCCCAAAACCCTAACCATAGCCCTAACCCTAACTTTACTCCATTAACAGCACACGAAGAGCTCAAGAATAACAGATTTCTGATCAGCTTACTTCCCACAAATGTCTTGAATTACCTCTCTTAATAGAACTTCTGGAGATTTCTCTGTGAATCTCAGTGACACGTGTAAGCCTATACTTCCTCCACACTAATTTTTGGCGAGTATTTGAAGAAATTACAGGGAATCTTGTTGAAGGTCGGATTGCATAACTTGAAATTTTTTTTAAGTTCCCGTTAGAGAGATAAAGTAGAGAGAGTGAAAATTTGAATGTGTAAGCCTACACTTCCCACAAATGATTCTGCAAGAGAGAGAAAGTGAAAAAAATTTCAGATCTGATCTCTTTCTCTTCCGGATATGAAAAAAAATCTAAGCCTTCCGGCCACCGATCTCTCTCCCCCTATCTCTCTCTGATGAGGTTTCTGAAGTGCTGGTGGCCGCCGAGGTTTCTACAGTGGTGATGGCGCTATGATGGTGGATGGTGGCGGCTGTGGAGACGAAGAAGAAGAAGGGGAGGGGACGGCAGCGAGGTGGTGGTGTTGGCCATTTTCTTTTAAATTCCACGTGGCATTGTTTCAGCATGTTTTGATTTGGATTTGTTGGCCCATGGTCAAAATAAAATCGCAAGTGATTTATGAACATTCAATTTAAGAATCCCATCGAGGTTGCTAATAAAAAACCATTTTTCTAAACCCAACAACAGAAAGAGTGTGGCACGTGACATGCTATAAGTGAGGGTACATGGGAATTTTAATGAATTTGAGCTGAATGGAGAATGGACAGAGATACATTTTAAATATAAACCCGTTTTGTTCTACTCATGGTCGTTGGAAGAGACAAAGACGTTTTGTTGCAAACGTCAATCAAGGTATAATTGAAATGTATAGGAAAAGAAAGACACCACAGTTGTCAATGAGTCATTAAGTTTGAGGGGGGTAAAATAGGAAGAGAAAAAAACGTTACCTAGACGGAAAAATAGAATTCGGGCTCAAACAATTTTTGCAAAAGTCATGCAAAAATATTTGTGCATACTTTTATATTTAATCTTTTGAGAAGCTTGCAGTATCCTATACATGCAAAAATAATTTTTGCATTGATCTGCAAAATCCTTTTTGTATAAGTTTATGCTTATTCTTCAAGAAGCTTGTTGTAGCCAATTAATGCAAAAACGACGGAAAAGTGGAATTCAAGGCCCAAACTATTTTTGCAAAGGTCATACAAAAATATTTGTGCATACTTTTATATTTAATCTTTTGAGAAGCTTGCAGTATCCTATACATGCAAAAACAATTTTTGCATTGATCCGCAAAACCCTTTTTGTATAAGTTTATGCTTCTTCTTCAAGAAGCTTGTTGTAGCCAAATAATGTAAAAACGTTTTTACATATTTCGTGCAAAAATATTTTTGCATAGTTCATGCAAAAATATTTTTGAATACGTACCCTTAACCTTTGCGAAGACTGTTGTAGCCTATTCATGTAAAAACCTTTTTTTTGCATAATTAACCAGCGTAAATTCTGTTTTAGGTCCTTTAAAATATTGATGTTTCTGGGTAGTTTTGTTTGTGATCTTTTGTTGTAGTAGTGCTCGTAATATTGGTGATGGAGTAGGCATCTTTCCTTCTCGCTATGAGAAAGGTCTATTTTATGAACAAAACTAATAGTACATTCAAAACTTTTTAACATTTTTTGCATTCATTACTTCAACATTTAAATTAGCAATGATACATATACTTTTTATTCAAACTTTTAACAAGAACCACCATCAATGAATTTAATTAAGAAGTAACAACATTTTATTTACATTCATCATCATTCCAAATTACCAAAAAAAACTTCATTGTAGCTGTCTTAAAAAGAAATAAAGTAACATCAATCAAACCATTTTTATGCTAAAAGAAAACGAGAAACTTTTTAAATCTACAATTTACTTCTTTTATAGTAAACCTCCAACGATTTAAACCATCAACATTCCCTTAATCAAACTGAAATTTTTCTAGCAAAGTCGGATCGTCAAATTTACTCCAGTAACGAGGACTGTCATTTAGCAACCTATAGGTAAACCTTGCCCTTATTCTTTGCGACAGGATATCCATGTTCTTTTTCTCAATGAGATACTCAAATATACTCTCGTTAGTTGAATGCCAATTGATGTATTTGCATACAAACATAGCACAATCTGGGATGAAAATCACAATTTAAAAAAAAGTTGTTAGCTTGTATTCTAATGTTTTGTTTTTGTTTTTTTGAGTGTTGTTTTTTATTCAAAAATTGATCCTTATCTTTTTGCTGAATAGTTTTAGCCCTTATGACTGGCTTGTATTTTATTGGCCTTAATATGATTGTGGTAAAATTATTAATGTGCGGTAATACCTTATGTGCCTAACAATTCAAATAGAATCAAGTAAATTTTTTTGAATATAACAATTGATTAGAAACATTTAGATAGTGAAAAGAATTAATTTAAGCTTACCATTACACATGCTTCTTTGTAACATTGGTCTTTTTTATCTGCACGAGGTCCAATGAATTGTAATGAAGCCATCTAATTGAATCAATTTCATAAACCAATAAAGACCAGTGTCATCCTTCATTTGTGCTACTTTTTGACTTTCCACTGTTCATTGGGAACATTAGGTTCAATGTTCCTTCATGTACTTGACTCTTCAAGACATCATCTAGCAACCAAGGTACCATGTGTTGTGTGTTGGTTCCCTTCATCATAGACTGTTTATTCATTTTGTTTTTCAATGTTAGTGTTGAGAACTATGTGTTTGTATTTGTATCCTAATTGAAATGTAATGCAATAAAGTTTCTTACCCATAAATCTGCACTAAAGAAGACTGAACTTTTGTGTTGTGTAGCTTTTTTCCTCTTTAAATTCCAACAGTACCAATCTATGACCTGTTCATTGATAATTCATTAATTTTCAGTAGTTTGTAACATAAACATATGAAGTTATTATCATAATTTACTTACCCGTGCAACCACAAATTGATTCATCATCAATTCATCCAGTACTTGGCCCACTATTCTGATTGATCCATCATCACTGCGCCATGCTTCATCGCTGCAAAAATATTTTTGCACACATGTATACTTCATTTTGTTTCATAGATCTATGTTGAATATTTGAGAAACAAGAAGTACCATATTCATGCAAAAAATTTTTTTGCATACATCATGCAAAATCATTTTTGCATACATCATGCACAAATATTTTTGCCTCGATCATGCAAAAACATTTTCGCATAGATGTAAACTGATTCTTGGAGAAGCTTGCAATTGCCATTTCATGCAAAATTATCTTTGCATAGTACGCAAAAATGTTTTTGCATAGATATATATACTCAAAACTCTTAGACTCCTGCAGTAAACAATTCTTGCAAAAAATTGAGGAAAAAAGTTTTTGAGTTTAGGATGTTACTTTGGTGTTACTAATCCTCTGTATTCATCTAGCTTAAAAACTTCCTTTGGTTTCACATAGGTCCAAACTTCACTATTTTCCAATCATTGAAGGCTTTTTGCATCACCTTAACTTGTGAAATCTATTTTTCTGTGATGACCTTTCCTTTGTCCTTTGTTCTTCTTCCCTTTTCTCTTTAGGTTTATGCACTTCTGATCCTTTCTTCACTTCCACCTTCTTTGCCTTTTTTGGTGGTGGTACTCCAACAAAATCGTTGTTCAATTTTTTCTTTACTCTCACTTTGTCTTTTAGTCTCTTTGTCAATGATGATGGATCAACTTCCTTGTTCAAGTGTTTCATCTGCTTGCTATGCTGCTTTTTCTTTTGTTGTTTCAGGTTCAAAGGACCCAGTTGTTGCCTCTGTTGCATAATCTACTTGGTACAAACTGTTTTTCAATACTTCATTGTTTGTCAGTGTTTCTTCTAGTTTATCCCTTGCAAACTTCGGCTCTTCCTCTGAATTTCTCAAATTTGTTTCCATTCTTTTAATCTCTTCGCTTTTTCTTCCAATCCCTGCATTTTTTCTTTCAATTTCTTCTTTCAAGCACAAATTTTTTTCCTTCAAATTATTGTCCTCTTGAAAAATTTGCTTTTCTTTTGAAAGTTCTTCAATTTTTTCCTCATACTATTCTTTTGTTGTTCTTTTCTCTTCAACACTTGATTCCACTTCACCTTCTTCCAGCAACTTAATCTCTTCTTTGGATAGTGGGTCTATAAGCTCGAAGAAAACCAGTAATCAAGATAGTAGTAAGTCAGTTGTCATTCCTATGCAATAATTTTTTTAACCTGAAATTGAAAATTTCATTTTCTA
This sequence comes from Macleaya cordata, assembly GCA_002174775.1. Classification (NCBI taxonomy): domain Eukaryota; kingdom Viridiplantae; phylum Streptophyta; class Magnoliopsida; order Ranunculales; family Papaveraceae; genus Macleaya; species Macleaya cordata. The sequence continues at coordinate 2,371 of MVGT01001268.1, read as the reverse complement.
TACTTACTTCTTCCTTGAGCGCATTCAATCTAATTCTGAACATGTGCACCAATTCTAGATAATTCAACCAACCAAATCTAGGTGATCTTCCTTGAATTAGTTGAAGTCCTTCAAATGCACAGAATTCTGCTAACCCTATCTAAACATACACATGAAGTCAAAATGTATTAACAACCTTATAACTTCATTTACCTAAGAAACAAGTAAACACTTTACATATAATTGAAAATAAAAAGTGAAAGAAAAGACTGGTCGAATGTTTTACCGGTAGCAAAATTAGCGCTCCAGATGCGTTTAAAGGGTTGAAAATGTTTTTTAAATCATTTTCTTCATATAGGCCAAGATTATTTTTGGCCATGACACATTATTGATTGTATCCAAATCCTTCAAAAGCAATGTGAATGATATTGAAATTTTGCTTCCTGCAAAAGTTGTGAACAAGAAGTTGCTTCCCATGTGAAGAATAATGAGTTTGACGAAATCAAGCTCTTTTCCGAGCTGGAAACTATTCTTGTCAAATGCTTATCAAGAGTTTCGTTGGTGATTTTTTGTTTCTTCTCAAAGTATTCAACACAGAAATTGTCACTGTTATAGTTTATGCTTCCAATTATAAGGAATGGATTCTCTGCTTTCCCATTAATGCTCAGTATAACATCTTTTGTTGTGATGTTCAAAATCATATCCTTACTCCTGAAAGCATCAACAAATTCCTTATTTCTCTCAACAATCTATTCAATAGAAGCTGCAACTTTAATGTTTGCCCCACCCTTTAATCCATCTTTGGTAGAAAAGGTTGAATAGATTGTAGAATGGTGTTTGTTTCGTTACAACAATTTTTTTCTCTGTAATAATTTTCTTCAATCTTGAAATTATATCAGTTGTAGGTTTGACTGTGCCTCGATACTACTTAGATTGCTTCTTTATTGCAACCTTTTTTTGTCTCTTTCTTCTTTTTTTCACTTTTCTGGTTTTGTGGTGGTATTACAACAAAATCAGCATCCATTTTTTACCTGTAAAATGACAGAAATAGTTCAATTTTACATTCTAGCAAAAACCTTTTTGCATATATCCATGTTGTACATTTGAGAATCACACAGTAGCCTTTGTATGCAAAAATGTTTTTGCATACACCCATGCTGAACATTTGAGAATCACATAATAGCCTTTTAAAGCAAAAATATTTTTGCACAAATTAAGCAAAAAAAAATTTGCATACGTCCATGCTGGACATTTAAGAATCACAATGTAGCCTATCTATGTAAAAATGTTTTTGCATACATCCATGTTGTACTTGAGAATCACATTATTGCCTTTCTATGCAAAACTGTTTTTGCACAAAGCATGTTTGGTAACATTTGAAAACCTCAATTTTGAGATTTTATTTAGTTGTTTGGTAACAATTTTAGAATTAATTATCTCTTAATGACAATTGAGTTTCTCATAAAAAACAAAAATAGAAAATACTTGTTTAAATAAACAATAAACAAGGTTTACGGGATTAGACCATCAGGTTTCAAAAAAAAAAAACAGTAACAGAAATCTTCTTCGTCTCGTCTGCAACTTCAATCTCAATGGTACTTTTTCTCTCCTCTCTCGCCCCTCTATCTGCTCCTTTCTCTATCTTCTCTCTTCATTGCCATTTTTATAGATCTGAACTTAGGGTTATGTCGTCGTCCCTCTTCTTCGTTACGCAAGTGTGACAGATCAAGAGATATCTCTCTTCTTCCTCTCTCCCTTCTATCCCACTCTATCTTCTCTTGCATGTTCCTCTTCACTGGGACGATCGATCATTTCTCAAACTTTCTTCCTCCATCTTGCAATGTAATCGGTGAAGGATTCATTTGGCCCCTGCTGCATTGCTTCTAACTGTCTTCGGGTGACTGGTGTCCCTGCCGTAATTGAAATGCTTGATAAAGGCATCTGCTAGCATTGGCCACGTAGGATACTTTGATCGATCCAGTTCCACAAACCACTCTAAAGCATTCCCGACTAAGCTCCTTTGAAACAAATGGGCAAGCATATTGTCACTAACCCCCATGGGCTTCATCCATCCCATGTACATCATAATATGAGCTTTTGGCGGTCCTGATCCATCGTATTTGGTCATCTCAGGGTATTTGAATTTTGGTGGCAATTGCTCCTCTGGCGACTGGTACCAGGAATTGACATCATAGATCATAGATCCTTCTAGTCGTTATATTGCTCCTTCCCATGACTAGTCGAATGATACTGAGTCGAGTTGCCCTGTGGTACCTCATCTTGCGGTCTCTGAGGGGAATCATTGACCGTGAAAACGGGAGTTGCCTTTGGTGATTCTGGTATCGGAGTTTTCCCCTTCTCTGCCCTTCTTTGTTCCGGGGTGGAACACTGC
>MVGT01001186.1:8366-22214 GCA_002174775.1 Macleaya cordata | reverse complement strand
GTATGAGCGCATTCCTCTCATCGAGAAGATGCTCGTAGTGTATTTATTTGCTCAAATATGTTTCCGAGTGAATGAGAAATTGTATTTCAAAGTACTTTAGTAGTCTAAATAATTCAAATTGATGGCTCTTCAAGGTTTCTAGTGAGATAGGCTAACGTCAAACGATCATTGATACATCGTATGTGATGAAGAGATGTGTACAATTCATTCAACGGTTACTGAAGCACATTTATGTGAAAGGTCACAACCAGGAGTGTGACAAAACCAAGTAGACCACGGCATTTGCATCCATTCAAGTCATCATTCTTGCATATATTTTGAGAGTTTATAGAGTCTTGTTTGTTGTTAATAGAGAGAATTCATCAAAGAGTTTTGGTTCGCTGATTCTCGAAGTTTGGAGTGCTACTACTGGCGAGAAAGGTAAGTCAATCATTGTATCTTGGGAGACAGACTCTTTAAAACCATGAGCACCGGTGTGGGATAAATCTGTCTTAAGGCTAAAAGATTCAATCCTTGCCTCGACCTTTTGATTTGCTTTGTTTAATTTATTTATAGTTCATCTTATCTTTCTCTTCTCTACTTGCGATTTGCAGTAACATACCCCTATTTTTCAAAAAGATTCTGGATTAACTTTGTAACTTTTAATGATTAAATAAGAGAAGAAATTTTCACATTCTTTAAAAGAGTGTGAACATAACAGCATTCAGCCACACCTTTAACTTAATTTGTAACAACAAAAATAGATGGACTCAATTTTATTAGTGCCCCCACTTTTCAAGGGATTTTACTACTTGGACACCAAATATTACCACCAAGCATTATTGCCAAGCCTGTGAGACTTATTTGGATACGATCCAAGAGATAATTTTTTAATAGGATGTTCTCCTCTCCATGTAGATCATCTTCACAGACAATTAACTCGTTTTAAAACTTCTAACCCATATATTAAAAGTTGATTATTTTTCTCATGGTTGATTTTTAAAACTTCCAATCAACTTTTAATAGAGTTAGAAATTTTAAAATATGCTGATTTTAATTTTGTAAAGAAGATCTACATGGTAACAAAGACATCCTTAAAAAAAAATTAGCCTTTGAATTGTATTTAAGGGAGCCCTAGAAGGTTTGGTGTCTAATCTTGGCGTCTCCTTATCGTAGTCCCTTTTCAAGCACCGGCTCTTTTCACGGGTGGTCATGATTCATGAACATCATAAATACGCGCTTGCACAAAAAGGTTCAGCTTTTGACTTAGACGTGCTCACATAAGAGCTTTTATTTTGAAACAGCTAGAAAGAAAGGACAATATAGCCAAGGAAAGCAGCCATAAATTAAAAGAAGAAAGAAAGGACAATATAGCCAAGGAAAGCAGCCATAAATTAAAAGAAGAATGAGTAAGTTGGAGTGCCATTAAGTTGGAGTGCTATTTTGTAGACCCACTACCGTTTAAGCCCTTTCATGTGATTTGTGGGAGTTAAAAGTCATGTTTTTTTACTGTTTTACAATCTTTAACTCAGACCAATTACAATAAAAGTTTTTAGAGCATCTTCAATATAAATGTCTTTTATTTCTTAAGTGTTGTATTTTAGAAGACATTTTCTTTCGGCTTGCTTCTTGCGTGCTAATAATATTTTCACGGTAGACGTTAAAGAAAAAATGCATCTCCAATGTAAAAATCTTGAATTACTTTTTTATACTTATAAGGCATTTAATTTTTAAATAGAGCAAAATTATATTTTTTAAACAAAATAGGCTGTAAAGAATCCCGCCAAGATAAAATGCAGGTTTATTACTAAAAAAATAAAAAATTATTCAGATTATTGACTAGTACATATTTCCATTAATTGTATCACCACGTCAACTTCTAAGTTTCTCTTCACTATAGCATTGAAGGAAGTTTTTCAGAGTAAAATATTTTTTACATGACATCCACATTTTACCATATTCCCACCTAGATTAAGGATGCTATAAGGGCAAGTGCCATGGAAAACCTTTATTTAAGTTGTTTGGGGTAGGGGTTTAAGGGTTTGGGGGAGGACAAGTGCCATGAAAAATTAGGAACGCACGGCACAGATTGTGCCGTGCGGCACAATCTGTGCTGTGACATGTATTTATTTCTCCCACCTATATATCTCGGGTTTATCTAGTCTTTGCTTCGCATTTGAACAATGGCTATATGGAAGTAGGCAGAGAACGGCACAATCTTTACCTCCTCCCTCAAACTCCTTACTCCCTCCCCAAATCTAGGAACGGAGAGAGGGGTTTGGATGATTGGGGTGCCCATGGTACTTGCCCTAGCCTCAAAAAATATTTTTTTTGTTTATTTAAGGTGTCCATAACACTTGCCCTAAGTGATTAAGCTGTGGTCATTAATTATATTCTTTTTCTTTTAAAAAAATCCCAATATAAAAATAAATTCTCTTATCAAAACCATATATGCAAACATAAAACGTTAAAGTAACTTTGAGAAATCCTAATTAAGGCAACTCTTGCCACCCGAATGCACGATTTTCATCAATAAGGATGCTGTTGATTAATTCACATTGTGACGGCCCATTTCTTTCTTTTTTTCTTTTTTTTTTCGGTTTTTGTAATGTGACAATGGGTCTATTAAAAAAAAAAAAAAAAAAAAGTGACAATGGGTCCGTTACGAGCGGAACATGCATATCACGAGGAATTTATTGTGCTATGGCGCTTTTTAATTAATGTAACAACATGGGTTCACAAATCTAGCAGTCTAGCAGAAGGCATATATAGTATATCGGTAATGCTAGGGTTACAGCAGAAACCCACAGAAAATTCTACCGCCTCGGTTTTGTGCGACTTTTAACCTTATTACCAACCGTTGATAAAGAACCCAAATAATATGGGTAGTTTTGACATTATATCCACCTAAACTCTCTCTAAAATATCTCCCTCAAATCTCTTATTGTTATTTTTTTATCAAATTTTTCCTAAAATCTCTCTCAACAATTAGATTTTTTTTTAAACGTATTCTTACTTTATCTATCTCTATCCACATTCCCATTACTCCTAACAATTAGTTTTCTAACTACCTATGTAACAAACCACCTATAAAAACCAACACTCCCACAACCATCGTTTATGGGCAATTTTTTTTCTTTTCAAATATTCATCCATCCTTTTAGAAGAAGAAGACAGAGATTATCTATTGAAGAAGAAGAAGATATTACCTTTTATGTATTTTCGTAATCAATATTTTTATATTTTTGTAATTATTGTATTTTTTTCTACAACTTTCATATAAGTTTGGTTTTTGTAAGATTCATGCAAATTCTAATATTCTTTTTCTTTAGAGCATCGGGCATGATAAAAATTTAAGTATTCTTGCATACTACTTAATTATAATATTTGCTTTTATTTTTAATTATAAGAGCAAGATTACTGTGTTTGTCTCTATTTTTTTATTAATAATGTGATCTCTTTAATTACAATGGAGGAGGGTCATTGATAAAAAGATTTTAGATTTTTATTTATTTTTCTCCTTTTTCTACTTTTTTTCTCATTCCTCTAATTTAACTAATTTACCAAATTTGGTTTTAGTATTATTTTAATTGATAAGGAGAAAGAAATATATTGTAGAAGAGAAAAAACTGTAGATGAAAACTATCTATGTACTTTTCTTTGATTTAAACTAACACTACCCTGGTGGGGGCAAAATGAAGATTTAAGATTTCTTTCTCTTTATTGTTAGGTTTTGGATTTATTTTTTATTGTATTAGTTCTGATAATACATTGTAGTTATTAACACTTTGTTTCTAGGGGCCAAATTAATTGTATTTTTTGAAAATATAAATATATTCTTACAAATTAAATTGCTAAAACGTATTATGCACGTGCATTGTACGTGCCATTAGGCTCGTCGTCACCTAAAATGTTACACAATTCGGTGTGAGCAGAGTTTAAGATAAATCGGAGAAACAAGTAATAACTTTGGCTCAAAATAATCAAAATATCCGGTCCCACCTCAAATTTTTAATGTCCACGTTTTTTTTTTGTCTCTCCACGTATTGCTGACTAGAACCACAATTTTAAATCTATATAAAATTAGGATTTTGTTAACATGTGCCCTAAGGGCACATGATAAGTTTTTTAGTTTTGTATTTTGTTTAGTTTCTTAAAGTTGTCCAAATGAGCTGATTTTTTATATGTATGTTATTTATACTATTTTGATTATATCTAAAAAAATCAGCTCAATTGGAGTCCTCTAGCACCCTTTAGCACCACAAATACTTAATTTAGACTTTAATAGTATGAATGAATGGCTGACTTTTAAAGTGATTTATTACGAGGGTTAGATATCTTTGATTGAGCTGATTTTTTGTGGACACCTTATAAATAATGCTAATATTATGTTTACAAAAATTCATCTGATTTGAAGACCTGTAACTTGCAAAAAAATCTCTTAAAAAACATCCTTATCGTGTGCCCTTAGGGCACACGTTAACCAGACCCATAAAATTATTAGTGAATTTTAGTATTTATCCAACCAAAAGATTTTTAAAGGTAAAGGGGAGCTTCGAAGTCGGAACAGCATCATATGGTTCTTTTCTATAGTGGCTGGTTGGAGGTTTATATCATATTAATTAAATGGTTGATTTTTTTTGTAAGAATGATTTCATTGCTATTTAAATTATTTTTATAAATATTCATTTCATTTTAAAATTTTTAACTCTATTTACGTTTGAGTGATTTATATTTCTATTGAATATGAGTGATTTATATTTCTATTGAATATGAGTGATTTATATTTCTATTGATATTCAATTAATTTTTGGCACGGTTAAAAGTTTTGAAACACATTGTACACTTAGAGCTAGTTTGTTTTTTTGCCACTAATTAATAGTAGGTTTACACAAAATAACTTTTATTTTTAACTACTAATTAGTGAGAGGCAAACTTTTAATTTTGGACCTTAAACCCATTAAGTGGTAGTAAATGATTGGAAACAGCTTATTACCGCTTAATGAGTTTGAAGTCAAAAATTAAAAGTTTGCTTCTAACTACCACTAGTTAATAGTGAAAAACAAAAGCTATTTTGTGCCTGCCACTAATTAGTGGCAAGAAAACAAACATAGTATTAGACGCCTATTTAAACTTTAAATTACTAAAACACCACTCAATCATTTTAAGCAGTGTAGCCTCCTGACTCCTGAGTTCTCTTCCAAGGAAGCTGCTAGCGTAACACCAGACTTGGTGTCGACAATTGACGTGGCTCTGAGCTGGCGCATCAAAATACGTGCAGCCTATTTGCCACGTCATCACTACTGTTTATTTGAAAATAAATTTCAAATAGTTTTTCTTTTTTGGTGCGGGTTTCAAGAACTGAAAACCATCTACTAGCTGAGAGAACCAGAGAAGAGGAGAGATCTAAGTTTTTTCTCTTTGAGACCTGATCTGTCCAAACCAGAAGAAAAAAAAAACAAAAAGGAAGAAGACTTGTGAGTCGAACTCAGATCCAGGTAGTTTAAGGAGGTGGACTCCGAACTCAGATCCAGGTACGTTTTTTTGGTCTCTTATCTCTCTCAGATCCTAGTTTTTTTAGGGTTTTCTTGATAGATCCCAACATTTGGCATGTTTTTAGGATTTTTTTTAAGGATTTCTTGACAGATTCCAACATGAATGGTTTTTTGAGGTTTCTTGATAGATCCTAACTTATGAATGGTTTGATTTTGTGATGAATTAAAGCTAAAAATTGGAGTTATTCTTTTAATATTGTTAATTGTATTTTTCATTTCTTGTAGGATGATCAACTTAAGAATCCCCTCCCCTCTCAAGGTGCATGAGCAAAATCAGCATACTGGAAGCTTGCTTCTTACTTTGTGATGGTTAATGGTTGTTCTTGTGAAATTTTTTTGATGTAAAAAATCTTTTGGGTGTTGAATCAGAATGAGCAAAATAAGCATACTATAGCATGCTTCTTACTTTGTGATGGTTGATGGTTATTTTTGTGAAATTTTAGTGATGTAATAAAACTTTTGGGTGTTGAATGAGCAAAGTAAGCATAGTGTTTCATGCTTCTTATTTTGTTATGTGAACTAATTTCAATGATGTAAGAAAATTCGGTATGGGAAACATGTGGAATTAATAGCCTGGTACTGATTTTAGAATGATCAATGGGGAATTTGTAGCTCTTGTTTTCTAAACAACAGCATGCGCAGGACTTTGGAATATGAAGGACTGATCTTCTTTGCCTTTCTAAATAACAACATGTGCAGGGTTTTCAGAATATGATTTATGTAGTTTAGTCCCAATCCCTGTTCTGGGTTTATTCTTGAATTAGGAATGTGAAGACTGATCTTCTTTGCCTTTCTATGTCGACAAGTCCAACTGATCTGATCTGATTAGATCAAATTAAATAATTAATTGGTAAAAATAATTTATTTTGAAGAACAAGAACACCAAGAAGAGCGAAATAAGTATACAATAGCAGAAGGCGATCCAAATAATGCTTATAAGCAAATATCTTCCCAGTAAAATACATCACTCCAATATTAGTAAATACCTGATGGTGTAAATATCTGATGGTACCGATTCAAACAAGAAATTCAGACCATCTACTGTTAAATAAGTTCATTACATACATAGGGGAAAAAATAAAAGGAAAAGTTTGGGGCATATTTTTATAATAAGATTCTTCCACAAATTATTTCTTTAAAATGTACTAGCTTATCATGTCACAAATGGCTAACTGATGCTTCAATGGTAACCTTGCTCTCCATGGATGAGCTCCCATTTGAGGACTCCCCCACGCTCTCCAACATAGGATGAAGAATTAGCACCATTTCCTTCAAGTAGAAATAGGACATCTAAATTCAGATTCATAAAAAAGTCACCAATAATAATTAGTACTATGAATTAAGAAGAAGAAGAAGACAAATAAAAAACAAAACAAAATTGATACTTATCTATTTTGAATTAGCTAGTTTCAACTGGAGGTAAAAAAAACAGATCATCTTTCTATATTTTTATTCAGAAAACTTCCGACCAAAAAACCATAAACAAACCATTCAGAAGTTGGGATCTATCAAGAAACCGTAAAAAACCCTAACCAAACCATTCATGTTGGGATCTCTCAAGAAACCCTAAAAAATCCATAAAAAAACCATTCATGTTGGGATCTGTCAAAAAACCCCTAAAAAATCCTAAACACACATGCCAAATGTTGAGATCTATCAAGAAAACTCTAAAAAACCAAGATCTGAGAGAGATAGAGACAAAAAAAAAGTACCTCGATCTAAGTTCGACCTCACGAGTCCACCTCCTTCAACTACCTGGATCTGAGTTCGACTTACAAGTCCTCCTCTTTCTTGTCTTTTTTTTTTCTTCTGGTTTGGACAGATCTGGATTCAAAGTGAAGAAACCCAGATCTCTGATTCTCTCAGCTATTAGATGGTTTTCAATTCTTAAAACCCGCGCCAAAAAAACAAAAAAAAAAAGAAAACTATTTAAAATTTGTTTTCAAATAAACAGAGTGGTGATGACGTGGCAAGTAAGCTGCACATATTTTGATGTGCCAGCTAGGAGCCACGTCAATTGTCGACACCAAGTCTAGTGTTACGCTAGCAGCTTCCCTCTTCCAAATGGGGTGGGGGCACAAAGCATATACCAGTCAATATCATTTTATACAAGTCAATGATATTGTCCAGATGTTGGTGCTACTTGAACACCAAGATCTGTTAGACTGGTGTTACAAATTGTAACACCGGACTGTCGGCCCATGGTTAGATTTCAAAAGCAGAAATTTGGTGAGGTTGTTTTCCTAATTATGTACATCAATTTCACAAAAAATCAGCACATTTAAAAACTTATAACTCCATTAAAAATTGATCAAAGTTGATTAGAAATTAACAGCGAGAAATGAACAATGATTGAAAAGAGTCAAAACTTTTGATAGAGTTACAAGTTTTAAACTGAGCTAATTTTTTGTAAGAATGATATACATGATAGGGAGAACAGTCTCACCAAATTTAAGCTCTTGAAATGTAACTATGTGGTCCCACAGTGTGTTAATGTTGATGTTCAAATAGCACTTTCCTTGTCCAGAAATCTTTCCAAATTCAGTTACACTGAAAGTAATATTGCACCTCCTCTTTTTGCTAAGTCAACCCAACTCACAGTCGGTTCTAAAGACTGAAAAATACAAAATGACATGTTGATTTGTAGTGCTGCCAAAATAATTTGTATAGGACCATTCGATTCATTAAGGGGCATAGATCTAGGCCTATTTGTTCGGTCAATCACCAAAGGCGGGGGGGAACCACTATGGATGAGACCCCCCGGCCTCGATTCTTTTGCATAGTCCGGGGGCCGGCCGAAGCAGAGCAGCGGGGCATAGCGGCGCCCTCGCGTTCAAATAGAATTGATAGGCTATTTTGCAGAATTTGTGTTGTTGGGTCTAGGGAACTTATTTTGTGAAATTTTTTATTGCGAGTTGATGGAACCAATGGGATGAAATATCTGCCGCCAAGAAAATTTTTATTTCTCTCTTTTATACCTTATTTACAATTTTACGAAAAGTTAACACCCAAGAAATCACAGAAAGAGAAAAAGAACAGAAAAATTACAGAAAAGAACAATCTAAAAAGGCCATAATTTTCTTCTTCATTTTCATTATCTAACAGTGGATGCAACTGTGTGAGCCCAAAATCTGAGATGATCTTTCATGTCGATTTCACTTCTCAAAGCAGGAATTCTCCAATTCATTAATGGGTTTTCTTCTTTTCTTTGATCCAAAATATCCCAAGCTTCAGAAAGATAAGGCCTTGAAATCAAACCTTCATGTTCATCAATTATAGTTTCATCATCAATTTGATCACTTTCTCTCTTACCTAATCTTTGCAAACCAGGAATTATTGAAACCAAAGTTGAAGAATTCTTATCTTCTTCAGAGAAAACAAAACCCAGATCCATAAACCCTTTTAATTCATTAAATTCAAGGTCTGATAAGCTTCTGCTACTTCCCCTGTTTCTTCTCATCCTACCCACCACGACTTTCTTATTACAAGGTCTCTTATGCTGAATAAAATCTTCTTCTTTCTTTTGGCAATCTTCAATAACTTGTTTTCCTGAGAGAATTGTTTGGAGTTTATGTGTGAGAAGAACTGATTTTGGAGACACAAAATCTGAAAAAACAGAGCTTGATTTGGAGCTCAACTGATGGTCACTGTGAGACCTAACATGACGTGATGGGAGGCGAGAAATCTCAGCTGGTTTTTGGGTTCTTTTGGTATTTGAAGAGATGGGGTTTTTGGATTAGGTAAAATTGGTCTGTTTGTGATGATTTCTTGTTTGAACCAATAAGAATCAAACATAATTAGCACTTCCTCTGCATCCATGGAGATGGAGGGAAAGAAGAGAGAGAAAGTGAAAGAGAGAGATAAAGAGAGTGAGAGAGAGAGAGCGAGTGGTTGGTACCTGTAAGACAACTGGGCGAAATTGGCTCTTGTTTATATAGTCAAGAGAATGACGAGATTACCCCTTCTTATGTGTTAATATTACTGAGATACCTAGGGGTTATGGTTTCTGGTTTGTATCACGTTTTTTATCGTTTTCTCTTTTTTTTTTAATAAACATTTCGTTTTCTCTTACCAAACCGTGTTTCTTTTTCCATTAGAATAAAAAGAAGAAATGGAAGGTGTCAATAAAATAAGGTAAAAAACACAAATTATTGCACGGGCAAGAGTTTTTCAAAATGTTTTGAAATTTAATCATATCATTATATTTAATGTTAAAATAAGATTTTTAAAAATCATCTTTGTTTTATTTTTAATTCTCGTGTATTAATAATGTGCGGGTCTCATAATAGTCATGGTTTATTTTTTAGATGAGATCTTGTTATAGATTTTATTGAAATTTAACATGATATGGATATAATTATGGACATTACCACAACCAATAATAGTGCACCACATTTATAATTGAAGGGAAACAAATAGACAATTTAAGATATAAGTGATTTATAATATGAGTTTAATTATTAATACGATAAAAGAAGTCTATCAAAAACTTATGTCTCTTAACCGAAAAATAGTATGAAGTATCATCTATCATGTTTTTGTTTTTTAAGTAATTGAGATTTTTTGGTAGCCCCGCCGCGATGAGCTTTTTTTCTTCAATGAATTTATTCATCAGTTTCTAATTTTCTGCATACTCTTTTTGATGGATGAATTTTTGGTTCTTCTATTTCTTTGTTTTCATATGACATTGTACTTGTTGTTGGGTTGCCATGTTCCTGCCACCAAAAAAAAAATTATACTTTGTAGTAATTGATAATGTAATTTTATTTAATTGCTATTATTTTTTGTATGTGCACCTTTTCCATTAGTTTGAGAAGGTGTCTGCTTTTACTTGAGTAATTTATTGAAAAAATCTTCGATGAAGTTAAATTGTTACTCCTACTGCGGATATCATACGCAGTGATTCTGATCTGAAAAATCATTTTTATCCCAACAATCTTTTAAAATATTTTTGCAATTTTTTGCCTTCCACCTACCTGCATGTATCACAATATATGTCATTTGATTTCATTTTTATGTTAATAAATTAAAACTTGTTTGCAGTTTCAATAAATCTTTCAATATCGTTTAAACTAAAGCTTGTGTGGTAATATACCTTTGTTGCAATGTCACTTAATTCTGTGACTGGATATTTTGATTAGCGATTCTGCATCTTTGTCAAACACCCTAATAGTTGCAGTACCCGTATGATCGTGCATTTGCATAAATACCTTATTATATTAGTTATTTATGTATATAATTAAATTTATTAACAAATACATGTTCATATAATATATATATATACCTTTGTACTGGATAGTGTACGTCGTGTTTGCATTTGTCGCACTTATAAATCACATCGTCGTTGTTGACCCGTTTTTTGCACATTGGACATGATAAATAACTCCATCCATATTCATCTAACACTTTAAGGATTGTGGCTTTGCAAGTGTATTTCCTTCACTGTATTTATATTAAAATAATTTCATTGCTCTTTGTAAATTAGCTATTTGTTTAATATGGTTTAATTATACATTCTTACCAGATTATTGTTGTCCATCATTTCCCTTAAAATTTCCTCCAATGTCTTTCGATTCATTAGCATCTCTTCGTCTGATTGACTTTTTTTCGGTGTCTCCAGTAGTTGAATAGTCGATTCATCTGAGTCTGCAACGCTATTTTTTTATTAAACAATTAATTAGTATACAGTCTCATAAATTTTTTTTAATTTAAAATTAATTGATAATGTCTAGTATTCTTTTCCTTGTCCATTGTTTATTACCTTTCCATTATTGTTGCAACCTCTGGTATCTCAAGTTGAGGTATATTTTGGTAGCACCTGTTGTTGACAGATTAAGACCACCTATTTTGTTTAATATTAGTCACTACTTTCAATATTTTCTATTTATTTGTTTCATGCTGAATTGAATGCTATGAGTTTGTGTATACTTACTTCCATAAAATTTAACTGTTGTTGAAGTTATTATAACCACTATCTTCTTTGCTGTGTTTTCCATGATATTGTCTCCAACTTCATTTGCTTGTTCCCCCCACAAATTCACTTTCAATTCAGTGCCGCTGTAATGCAAAAAAAAACATGATCAGTTAATTCTATATGTATTATTCCTATTTTTCTTTTTTAATCTTATATTTTTTATTTCTATCTCCCTTTTTGTGTTCTTTTTCCATCTTTCCTTGTGAACTGTTCAATCTTTGACAATCCCTGCAATATTCCAATTACATCTACCAAAAAATTGATATTAGTCTTATTTTGTTTCTTTATTATTTATTTGAAAGATAGTTTGGTTTTTAGCTTTAGCATATACCTGTTAAGTAAGTAATATTTCCTTGTCGAGATGGTAGGTCATTAAACTCCACAAAGTTGAACTTGTGCATTGGAATGTCTTCATGATTTCCAATTAACTCTTTCACATTCGTGTCGCCTCTAAATTCTATGCAATGTTCCTTCCTGATTACTCGATAAGTGCCTGTCGGTTCTATTACTTTAAAAGTTTGAATTTGGAATACTCTTCCTTCTCGCAATTTTCCAACGAAATCTTTCATGTCAGTCTTTCGCACGGCTGCCTCCATTTCTTCTCCCTGCAAAATATTTTTCATTATTTCTTGTTAATGATATTTTGACTTCATTTTATTTTAATTACTTACTTCTTCATCTAGCAGAAGCATTTTCAAACTTATAACTTGGTCGGTTCGCTGGTTTATTGCAGTCCACAACCTTGATATTCTGACCCTGATTTTCCACCAGTCAGTCGTTGAGTCAAGCTGCTTCAGAGTTTGATAACTTCTTTTCGACATCCTTATGCTCACCCTGTTTAAAAACACATGAAATGATTAGTCTATAATTATTATTTTTTTTCATAAATGTAAATCTATTTTATCATTTAACAAATTTTTTATGTAATACCTGTTGTCAAATTGTTGAAAACTTCTTTGTAGACTATATTTTGTGTGTATCCCTCTTTTTCACCTTCTTTATTTTTTATGAGTATCTTTAAACCATTTCGTGAGGTTATTCGTGAAACTGCTACATATAATTGCCCATGTGTGAATATTGGTCTAGGCAAATATATTCCGACGTGCTCTAGTGTTTGTCCTTGGCTTTTATTTATTGTCATCGCGAAACATATTTTTATAGGGAATTGTCGTCGTTTTAGAATGAAAGGCCATTTCGTGTCCGTCGATGACATTATTATTCTTGGGATCAGTACTTTACTCCCTATATTGTTCCCTGTTATTATCTCTGCTTCAACGACCCTTCTTGCCAGTTGCGTCATAATAAGCCTTGTACCATTGCACATGCCAATGGTTTGATTTAAATTTCTCAGTAGCATAATCGGAACCCCTACCTTTAGTTGTAGTTCATGATTTGGCATCCCTGGTAGTTGTAATGTATTCAAAAATTCTGTGAGAAATAAAATATTTTGTTCTTCTACTGATTCAGATACTGGGCTTATTGAATCTGCACTTAGATATGTACGTGTATCTCCAGGTATTGTTGATATAATGTATGAATTTACCTCATCTACATTTTCATTGGTTGGTGCTAGGATACATCTATCCCTTAGATANCTGAGTTTCTTTCGACTGCACTTGTGACTACATCAAATACCTCTTTTTGTTGGATGTTCAACATGCCGTACATGCTTACGAATTCATCGTTAAGCACATCACGATTGTAACTTAGTTCTTCTCTTATCATTCTATTTTCAAAGTATGCTTGGAATGACATATCAGGAAATGGTAGACTTGGAAACTCCCTAAGTGATCTATTATTTCGGTTCATGATCTTCTCTATTTCAATCATGGTATAATTCCTTATCTGTTCTTCTGAAAGTTATAATTCATTGTCCTATAATATACGCCTCTGTCGCCATAAAATATCATCTGATAATAGCTCCCACTGTTTGTTCCATAGTGCTAATGGATTTGACACTTCACAAAATAATAGCAACGTTACAAACATTTCACGCAATGATTGTCCAGATGACCAATTTCCTGCTTCATGCACAGCCTCATGCCATTCATTATCGTCTTCTAACAACCCGAGTGCGAGACATACTGATTTGAAATCACCATGTAGGACACCATTAACTTTCCTAATATCTTTGTAATTTTGAAGACCTTTTACGATATTCAACAACATATGAAGATAAAACCTTTCTCCAGATGCTGGATGTGCGTAGTATATTCTACCTATTTTTTTCCCTTTTTTTCTTCTTGTCCATTCCTTTATTTGTTGATCCCAAACCCATTTTGTTGGAAAATCAACGTACATAAGTTCTCGTGCATCTTCATTACAATTATTTGTACGCAT
>MVGT01001190.1:14209-71402 GCA_002174775.1 Macleaya cordata | reverse complement strand
TCTTCTAATTCTTTCTTTCATGTTTTATGTCATGCATACTACATAGTTAGATTGTTAGATGATTATTTCAATGGCCTATTTTAATTGTATTAATTATTATTCTTTGACTAAATATGTCATGCATGTCTAGTGCTTAGAAAATAAATATTTTGCCGAGAACGAACTTATTATTTTTGGGATCGTAACTTTTTGGGTCTTTATCGTAAAATCATCGGGAAAGTAGTAGACAAAGGTACTATCATACTACCCGCAAAAAAAATCAAATATTTTGTGATAGAATATAAATAAAATAAATTTTACAAGGGATTCCTGGATCTTTAACACTTTAATTAATTGGTTAATCTTCATACTTTAGGTTTGCTTTTATTATTTTTAAAATTTCTTTTTCTTAAAAAAATTAGTTAGTTCTTTCTTGATTAGTTAATTCGTAATATTAATTAGTGTGTTTCCGTTCCACTCCTCGTGGGATCGACCTGTATTTGTCGATATCTACACCATAGATACTATGCACTTGCAGTTATAATTAAATAGTGCTTTTTAAGCCTATCAGCGATGCTTTCTACCGTAGCAAATAACGTACTCATTAGCGACGTTCAAGACGGTGGCTAATGAAGCACTCATTAGCGACGTTTACAAACAGTGGTTAATGAAGCACTCATTAGCGACGTTTACAAACAATGGCTAATGATGCACTCATTAGCGATGCTTCCAAACGTCGTTAATGATGCACTCATTACCGACATTTGCAAACGTTGCAAGTGATAATTATTAGCGACGGAAGTTGACGTCGCTAATAAAAATATTAAAAAAGGAAAAAAAATCATTTTTTTAGCGACGGAATTGTTCTTGCGACGAATGAAAATTATTGGCGACGCATAAAGCTTTGCAAATAATAGCATTACTTGCGATGGTTCGGACCGTCGTAAAGTTTTATCAGCGACCCCACCATTTGCGACAGTTAAGCGACGGAATTATAAACGTCGCAAATAAGTATTTGCGACGCTTTCGTGATTAGTTGCGATGCTTGGAAGCGTCGCAAAAAAGTTGTTCTGCTGTAGTGCCAAAGGTGAAATTGTGATGTATATACTCAACTTTAGAACATATGTTTTGACTGAACATTTTGTATGTCGCGATTTTGACCTAAAAGACAAAATTGTGATGATACTACCAGTTTATGTTTGTGGAATGCATTTGTTCTAATCATGCTTATATATTTTCTCTTCACTATTTTAGTGAACACTTTGTATCTCATTGTTTCAGCCGAAAGGCGAAATAATGATGATACTTCTTGTTCATAAATTACAATTAAATGAGTTTTCTTTTCACTATTTGAGTGAATGCTATGTATGTCATGATTTTTCGCCCAAAGGAAAAATCATGATGATACTCCTTATTCATCAATAATCAGGATGTATATTATTCTGAATTATGGTTAGGCAAGTTCATAACTCCCTACATGATCGCATGCTTTGTCTGTAACTCATTTTGACGAAATAATGATATACATCGTTGATGAAAGTTTCGTAAACTTACTACTCTAACGGACATCAGTAGTTTGAAAGTGAGATCTTTTCCTTAAGTTTTAAGAAAGGTTAAACAGACTTAGCATTATGTTTGTATGCATATGAATATGAGTTGCTAACAGTATGTATAATATTAGACTTCCCAATAATGATTATGCTCATTTTTTATAATGGTGAATTTAGTCAGAGTAGTAAACCACAAAAATGTGGAGATCGTGAATACATGTATTTGTTCCTATGCATGTAACTACTCCATTATGAACTTATCGCCATTAATTATAAATCTAGCTGAAAAATTAAAGTATTTAGGATGAATCTTTACAAATCTATTATCATTAATCATTCTTAGCTCTTCATTATTATTGATGACAATAATGGTAATTTATGAAGAGGCAAAACTTAAGAAACTAAGACGTTGTTTGATTCATCCTAATTCAAGAAGCTTGAAAGAAGTAGAGAAACTTGAAAGGACAAATTCCATGGTAAATGAGTCTACTTTTGTTATTAGGCTCATAGACAGAATAGACAATAAATATGTTTCTTCTGTAAAAGATAGAGCAATTTTAGAAGGATTGTCATTAATATGAGGTGTGTTTCGAAATGGGAAGGATAAATGCCTAACCTTGTATGTTTCGAAACAAACCTCATTGCTCCTTAAGAGATTTGGATAGTCAACTATAGTACTACTTCTAATGTTTTTCTACTTTATGCAGGATTTTATTATGTCATTTAAATTCTTCATTGTATCATTGAAAATAATGTAGTCAATGAATGAATTCTCTTACTTCTAAAGGCACAAATATTTAGAGTATATCTTTAAAGAACAGTTAAAGAGATCAATGAAAGATGGAATCCCTAAAGTTTAGATTTTATTGATGACAATGTGTGAAGTTTTGTATTAATGAAGCACAAACAAACACACCATTATAGATGCCAAATAAAGTGCACAGCTTCTTGATCATATCCATTTGGATATTAGTATGCCTTGACCACTATGTGTTTTAGTGGAAAATAATTTTTTATCACCATTTTCTCATATTAGATGCAAAAATGAGAATCATTTGAATTTAATGAAGGTGATGAATGTTATAACATAATAAACGACATAATGACGTGTTCATACATTAAGGATATGATTAGAAGTGTATTAAATTACTCTTGTTTCCCGTATGGTTGTACATTAAAACCCTATAGACTGCTATGTATTCCTAAATTGAGTTCTTGTAATAGAAAACCAAAACTCTTTCGAATCATAAACTGAAATGAATTTGAATTCTGGACATCACCTTATCTGGGGCTGTGTAGTGGAGAGCAGAATAACATGAAAAGTAATTGGATTTTAGAACGAAGTGGTCAGATCACAAACTACTTAACAATAATCCAAAAGTATACATGGTTTTATCATTCTAATCATAATACGTTAGTATTGAAAGTGATAATGTCAAATTATTATACGTTGGTGAAATCAGTGGGAGTGAATAACCATGAAAAGTGGTTATTAAAGAAATTTGGATACAAGTTTCTATATCATTCCTTTAGAGTTATTTGTCTTATGGTTGTTGACTAGTTTGATAACATTATTAGTAACTGAATGAATAATCACTCCATAATGTGATTATCACCAATTAACAGATAGTAGAATCGTCATAGAGAATGACATTATGGTGTTCTTGAAAAGAATAAATTCGTTATTCTGAATGACTATGACTTTCAGCTACATTATTTTGAATTTGACATAAGGACGTGTAATGAACCACTTAAATGAAAGAGGCACTTGGGTTACTCTAAGAGCTTCTTACTTAGAAAAATGAAACACATATTTTGTAAGTCTAAATGATCAATACATAGATTTAGACATGCTTCCAAAAGATGGTACTTTAAGTTCAATAATGCCATCATTATGTTTCTTCAGTTTTAAGAAATACCTTGTAGATCAGTATTTATATCTGAAGAATAGTGGGAATAAGTTTATATGTTTTGTTATATGTATTTATAGTAGTTAATTTACTAGAATTATTTTTGCTTCATGCATAGAAATAAAGAATTTCTCGCTCCTGAAGATATTATTAAGACAACCCATGTGTTTGGATAGAACTTCCAAACACAATAATTGTTAAGGTAGTCACATAACATAAATACCTAAAGAAATTTAGAGAAATTTAATAAATTCAGCTAGTGAGACCTCTATTATAAAATAATAATAGGGAATGTAAGCACATTGAAGAAATTTTCATTTAATGAGGCTTTGGGAAGCCTAATGTATACCATAATAGTAGGAAGTACTTTAAGGCATGTACTCCTATATATGAGAAGGGTTTATGATATCAATCCATTATTGTGTCATTAAGAATGAATGGGGATTGACTTTGTGGTAAAATTAAGACCACAACATATAGTTATGGTTGCGAAACTTATTTTAGGACTTAGATTTGTTGACATTGTTGCCAAGTCGCTAAAAGCTTAATGTATTGCAACATTTATCTTTTCAAAGGAAAAAGTATTCTAATGGGTTAAATACTTTATCTTAAGAAAGAGATTCAGAAGTATGGATGTCTTTAGAATGTATAGGTTGTAACTTATAATAAAGAATCCATTAACCAAGGGATCATCATTCAGAACTTTTAAGGAACATGTCGATATTGTTAGATGTATCCCATGATGTTGGCCATATGGTTACATGGATATTATGATTCTTTTCTATAAGACGTCTTTGAGATCTCAATAATTAATGTTTCTGATTTCCTGTTTTATCCTATATGTACACACATGTGGAAATGTGATGTAAGATAACAGGAATTGTCTTGATAAGACATGACAGTTGAACCGCTTGAAAGACACTTATGTTGTTAGTCTTTCATAAATGTGATATTTCCAAATTATAGGTAAAATTAGGTGATTACTAGTGTTGTGGTCCATGGAAGGGAATATGTCGCTTATAAGACGTATAACCGCCATGACTCAAACTAGATGATTACTTAATTATGACATTATGATGCATGAGATGCCAATGGATTGAGATGTTTTATTTCAAACAATATTGCGCACTTGTATGTTTTGTCTTAAGCCTTTTTTATAGTCATTTTACAAAATAATTTTACTTATATAAAACATGTTTTGTTTTGCCTTGGGTCATATGTGCCAAGTGGGAGAATGTTAGTTGTGGCCCACATAACCAGGCCCAAGTAACATTTAATTTGGGCTTAAGAGAAAAACTCAGTCCAGTAGTTATGGCACATCTTATATTGATGTTTGGGTGCAACACCCTAGTCTCTTTGATGGATGAGAGACTTTTAGAGTTTTGGGAGATATATACGGTTCTTAATTCATGCCCTATGTAAGAGGTGAATATATCCATCAATAGTCACCATGTAGAGAGACAAGGGAAAATAGTTAAAACTGATCATCCATAAGGGAGTTGATATCGATCAGATCATTACACAAACTGTGACCCTATGAGAAGACGATGATGTTTGATGTCATGAGGTATGTTGATTCTTTGTCTTAATCATTAATTACTGTGGTGAGTTTGATTGTCAAGATCCATATAGATCAAGAATTTAATTTCCGCCTAATGTTGTTTCATGATCTCTTAAGTATTACAGTTCCGCCACCAACTATTTTTAGCCATACATCACACTTATACTCTCTCTCTCTCTCTCATGGCTGAATTCCATATGTGGCAGCCCCAAGGGCTACTTACCAATTACAACCTCTCTTTACCAAGAACTCTTATCATCAACCCAAACAAGCCAAACAAAGGAGTGTTCCATATTATATTGAGTTTCATAGTCTTAGAGCTCCTGGTATTCCTCATCTTAATTGAACAAGGTACGTAACATACTAAAATCTCTATAGTATGGCTCTACAAGTATCCAAATTCATAAATCTAACAACAATTTGTTTCATGATGATTGGATTTATTTTAAGCGCGTTTATCATATTCCATTAACGTACCAGTTGCACTGTTTTTTTAGTTTTGGTTTATTATACGAAATTTTCTAGTGTAAAGATCAAATTATTACTTATATTTTAGGGTTCGGCCGTCGACAATTTTTTATTTTAGATTTAAATTGGATAAATGTGTGTTGTATTGGGATTCTTTGTTTTATTGCTTTCGCTTTGTGGTTGGTTGAAGCATATAATATTCCCTATTAGGGGTCTAACTAAAATCATTGCTGCGACGAAATGGGTGAAATCCAACCCCTTTATTCACAGAACCAGAAATGATTTTGATGCAGATAAAATGGAGCTTTAAGATAATTAAAGTGGTTAACTTTACTGTGTGCATTTTTTTTTCATTATGAGTATTATTTAGAGTAGTGCTACTGAATGAAATATATATATGAACTTTCTGTTTCTTATTTGTATAGAGTATTGGTGTCAGGTGGGGTTCGTATTTTGAACTTTCTTCCCGATATAAGAGTACCTCTTCTTGTAGTTGAGAACACTCGCAACAATATCTCTTGTGATATCTCAATCAATAACTGGCTGGGACAAATCAAATCCAAATTCCTTCTTTGGGTCACTCAGATACATGAGCGCTTTCGGGATATGGTTCTGTTGGTATGCTTTTGTATCATGTAATATTTTATGTTGTGGGTCCATGCTTAACTGTTATAGTTTTATGCTTAATTTAGATTCTTCAATTTAGATCAAGGAGTGGGCCAAATCACAAGATATCAATAACTCAAAGGATGGAACCTTGAGTTCATATGCCCTTTGTTTGCTTGTTATTTTCCATTTTCAGGTAATACTTAACTTTAGTTTTCTTCCTTTTCATATTATATTATAGAGTATTTGGATACAGAATTCATGTTACCCAAGGATTAATGAGTCTTTAGTAACATGAATCTTAGGAAACATGAATTCCTTGGTTTGTTTGGCAACTATAAAGGAATCCCCAGCTAGAAACATGAATCCTTGCAAATTTTAGGGAATGAGGTGCGACTTTGAACGAGGGATTTGCTAAAAACTAAATTTTCATGGGAAACATGTTTCTAGAGATTCATGTCAGCTAAATGGACCAAGGAAACTAAATTTCAAGTGAATCCATGTTCCCCATTCGATCCCTACATTAAAATCCCACATCTAAACAAAGCATTAGATATAAAGAAATCTAATGATGAATATGCTTAAATCTTATATTTCTTATAATTTTCAAGATAAAATATTTAACAAACCAATTATAAACAAAACTTAGAATAGGATGGAGTGATGCAATAAACAACAAACAATGTAAACCGTAGCATGCATGGTACAATATCAAACTACAACATCCTGATTTACCAGTTTTAGGCTATACTTTGGATTAACTTATGGGTAAGGTTAGAAGTTGTTTAATAGGTTGAGTTTTTATGGGGATGATCTAAATTTGAGCCCAATAGGCTCTCAATACGTCCCCAAGTCAAGTTCCCTTAGCATTGCTTTAGTTTGTATAGACCATTACTTTGTGAGCTTTTGAGTAATTAATTATTGGCCACTGATATTTCCACAAAATTTTTTATTAAATCCACACAACTTACATGCCAATTTATGAAATTTGTATTATCAGTTTCTGTAGCACCCCAAAACTTGATTAGTGTATGAGATCTACACTTAACATAATTAAGTGTAATAACCCAATATTTTTATGGACTTGGGCATGAGTCTATGAGATTAGATGGTCTAACCCAATATTTTTGTGATGGACTTGAGCATAAACATGAATCTATAATTAAGTGGGCTAGGCCCATCTTTATTTTCTTTGGGTTAAAACAACTCAACATGTTATATATTAGTTCTAAAATTCGTATTTATGTCTATCAGTATATTTTGGACCAAGTTTTGGACATCTTATGCTCTGAATTGAGCTTAGGCTATTTCTAGTGAAGTTGTAGCTCTTTGAATCTAGTTTTCAGAATGGTATGCTTGTGATATTTGGACTTACGGTCTGTGAGTTATGGTCATTACAGTAAACCATGTGCATATGGGCTAACATTAAGGAATAATGTTTGTTCACCCAAAACTTTTGATTTAGACCACAAGATCATTTTGATTGATACATATCTTCATATCATTAAACAAGGGGCATAAGTGACATCAAAGTTTTTGTACACAAAACCTTATCATTAAAATTAGTTTTTGTTATTAAACATATATCACAACCACTAGCTAATAATGCATACACTACCATTACAACTCACAACCACTAGCTAATAATGCATACACTACCATTACAACTCACCACCACTAGCTAATGATGGATGCACCATCACCTCTAGCTAATAATGGATGCACCACCACTACTAAATAATAATGGTTTCACTACCATTTTCTACCATCATAATTGAAAACCTTTTGGAAGCCTATATAAGGAGGCTTAAACCAAATGAAAATGAGTACCTTAAGGAAGTTTTCTCCATTTTTATTCCATCTTCTAAACCATTCAACATCAAGCTTATTTACTTCTTCAAACTTTAAACCTTATTTTTTCACCATTAAACCTATACAAAAAGAAGGGTGTTTCAACTAAAAGTATTTTTTCAACTTCAAAAGAGGAGATTTTCAATTTGAAGAAGAGGTATTTTTCAACATCAAAAGAGGAGTTTTTATACTAGTACTTGAAGCAAATCAAGGTAGGGATCCAAACCCTAGTATAAAACCTATGTTCTTGATTATATTATTTTTGAACAAATCATGTAGGTAAGAAAATCTATCATCTTTGTTTATTAGATTATGAAATCTATTTAAAATTGTATTTTATAATGGAATAGTGTGGTGATTTGAGATCTAATGCAAGATAAAATGTGGTGAATATGAAAGTGAGATAATTTAATAAAATCAATGGTCAGTAAGCCCTAATGGCTTTCCACGAAAATGTGGTTCCCGCGGAAGACTATTCTTGATAATCGTGGTTGGCTCACCGGAACAAGCCCTGACTGGTAAGATTAATTAAAAACATTAATCTGACATTTGTGATAGTTCGTGCATAAATAAAAACGTGGCTAAAAGGCCCTGGAAAACACAAACAGCAATGGTTTTGTGACATTTTAGTCACACTGCAGAGTTTTCAGAAACGCTTTTAACTGAAAATCGTGGTTTCTACTGTTGCATATGTGTTGTTGCATTTTTAAATGTGTTTCCTCATTCATACATGTTTGTATCTATTATTTTTGGTTAGTTTCCTACTGAGCTTGCTCACCCCGATAATTTTTCCCCACAGAGTTCGTGGAGGGTGTTAGAGCGTAGATCGTGAAATTGACGATTGTGAAAAGACTTACTTTCTAGCATAATTTGTAGGTGTGCTTAATTTATTTGATCACACTACTTTATGTATTATATCACAGGGATTCTGGGATGCTTTAAGTTTTATTTTGGTTTGGAGAATGGTTTTATATGTTGGAAATATAATTTTTCAAGTTTGGTTTTGAACTTAAAATCTGATAGTACTGTGATGTTTGAATTGTTTCTCTTAATTCTGAGATCGGAATGATGTTCCGTCAGTTGGATTATTTTCATAATAAACTCTATTATTTTTTCTAAAATTTCATAATTTTTGAATCACTTATGGTCTGGTTTTAATAGACCCTATTACGGTTGATTTTATAGTATTTTATGATTTCAAAATTGAAAAACTTTCTTCTGTGATATTCTAGATCTGTTTGTCTATTTTCGTTTAGTTTTTAAATGACTTAAAAATGATTTAAGATGAATTATTTATGTACAAAATAATAGACCTGATGCAGATTCTGGATAGATTACTATATGTCTAAAACACCTATTAGTTTGCATAAACCTTTTTGATTTACTTTAGTCAAACTTAATTAACCATGAATTAACTTTTAACTACTCTTTTGAGTTAATTTTGTTGATCTATTATGGTTGGATTTTATAGAATAGAGGAAAAGAATTATCAATTTTTGTTCTTACAATGCCTATAATTACGTATCCTTCTAATACTCTTCTTTTCAAGTTTAATAATCTGAGTTGGATTATAAGATTTGAAAAGTGGGGTGTTACAGTTTGGTATCAGACCTTAGGCTCCAGATCTTTTTGGAACATGTGGAATGTGTTTTAAAAACAAGTACTTTATATTTTATGTTAGTATAATGATTTATCGATTGTAAATACAATGATTTATTGAGTGTTGATTTACTTACACAAAGCACGTATAAAAGTGTTTGTATGAAAAAAAATATATTTTATTGAAGAAACTATTTTCTTAGTGTATTTGACTCATTTTTTTAAATTGTCTCTAATATTTGATGTTTAGGTACTATGAAAAAAAAAACTTACTTTGTACGAATGATTATGTATAGAAAATATACATAATTATATGTAAATATACACTACTTGTTTGAGTTTATTTTTACGAAAATAAAGATAATTTTTTTTTTATTTTTTGTTGTTGTTTGATTTGAGTTAATTAGTGATGTCTATTTTGGGGTAAGAGTAAATAACTAAAAACCTTATTATTAAAGAACTATGTGTACTAGTTAATTAATACTAAGATTGTTTGTTGAGAAGATAATATAGTTGTTCCTTCTGAAGGAAATGGCACGGGGGCAAGCACGTCGCTTAGCCGATGTTTACGTGGCAACGGGAGCGGGAAGTGAAGCGAACCGTGAGGAACAACAAGATGAGTTAAGGGCTAGGACCCAACGATTAGAAAATAACATGGACAGGATTGTCGATGCACTTGGAAGAATTACAAATAATATGGAAGCGAACCAACAACAACCACATAATCCACAACAACCCAACCCAGCTGTAGAAGTGGAAATCAGACAAACTAATGCTTTGAAAGAATTTCAGAGATTACAACCTAAGGAGTTCAAAGGAACCGAGGATGCAATACAAGCAGAAAAATGGCTAAAGAATATGCAGAAGAAATTCACAGCTATGGGAGCTGCGGAGGAACATCGTGTCAAATTAGCAACCTATATGTTTGAGGGAGAAGCAGACCATTGGTGGGAATCTATCACTCACACTCATGAGGTAGAAACAATGACTTGGGCGGACTTCGAAGAAATATTCTTAAAACAATACTTTCCTGAAACAACAAGAATCCAAAAGAGCATCGAATTTATGGAACTTGTTCAGGGAGAAATGTCAGTAACCCAGTATGAGAAAAAGTTTACAGAATTGTCACGTTATGCACCTCATGTTATCTCTACTGAGTTACTTAAGGCACGTAAATTTCAGGGAGGACTGAGGTATGTAATCAGAAATAAAGTAGTACCCTTTCGTCACGACACTTATGCCAGTGTCGTAGAAACTGCCCGAGCCATTGAAGCTGACTGGGAAAGCAGTCAGAAAGAGAGAGAACAACGTGGGCAAATAAAGAGACACAAGCCAAATCCAAAACAACCTCAACGTTCCCAAAACCATCGAAGAACCCAGCCACAACCTCAAAATGAAGGACCTCGTAAATGTTATAGATGTGGACAAGAAGGTCACATTGTAAGAGATTGTCCACAACCACCACGTGGGCAGGATGCCAGGCCAAATAACCAGCACCAACAAGGACAATACGTTCGTCAACAAAACAACCAGGGCCGACCTCAAAATCAACAAAGGACTAACATTCAACCTTATCAACCAAGGCCACAACAACAAGTTCAACAACGAGTGCAGGGGCATGTCAATCACCTTGCACCACCGGATGTAAAAACCGAGAATGCTGTTATTGAAGGTAGATTCCTTGTTTACAGTTCTCGGGCACGAGTTTTGTTTGATTCTGGTGCTACACATTCATTTATGTCTGTGCATTTTGCTGCATCATTGGGTTTAGAACTTGCATCATTAGGATACAATCTACATATTGCATCTCCACTTGGGAGAACCATTGTTTTGACTAAGGTCTGTAGAGATTGTCCAATTGTACTCGCTGACCGAGAGTTGACAGCTGACCTCATTCTAATGAGAATGGTGGATTATGATGTCATTCTCGGAATGGATTGGTTATCCTATTATTATGTTACTCTCGATTGTTTCAAGAAGATGGTTATTTTCACTGCATCGGATGGACAAAAGATATCTATCCAGGGAGATAGGGAGAAGATCTTTGATCCAACATTACCATGCATAAGAAGACGCAGAGAAACTGAAGAACAAAGAGCACTACTCGCCTATTTGGCTGACGGAGAAAACACGATGGAAGCTGATGAACACACACCTATTATACGTGAATATATGGACGTGTTTCCTGATGAATTACCTGGGATACCCCCACCAAGAGAGATCGAGTTCGTGATCGACGTTCAACCGGGAACAAAAGAAATTTCGATACCAACATATAGGATGGCGCCGTTGGAGTTGAAAGAACTGGAGAAGCAATTGGAAGAGCTACAACAATTAGGATTCATCCGACCTAGTGCATCGCCATGGGGAGCACCAGTCTTATTCGTAAGAAAAAAGGATGGATCAATGAGGCTATGCATTGACTATCGACAGCTAAACAAAGTGACAATCAAGAACAAGTATCCACTCCCGAGGATCGACGACCTATTTGATCAACTAAAGGGAGCTAAGTACTTTTCGAAGATTGATCTACGATCAGGCTATCATCAACTACGAATCAGAGAGGAGGACATAAAAAAGACGGCATTTCGAACGAGATTCGGCCACTTTGAGTTTCTAGTGATGCCATTCGGATTAACAAATGCACCTGCAGCTTTCATGGATTTGATGAATAGAGTATTCCGACCATACCTAGATCGTTTTATCATAGTTTTCGTGGACGATATTCTCGTATATTCTAAAACAATAGAAGAACACGAAGAACATCTAAGAATTGCCTTGCAAACACTTAGAGAGCATCAATTGTATGCTAAGAAGAGTAAGTGTGAATTTTGGAAGAGAGAGGTATTGTTTCTTGGACATGTTATCTCAGAACATGGGATTGCAGTAGATCCAACTAAGATTTCAGCAGTCCTAGGTTGGGAGCAACCTAAGAATGTATTTGAAATCCGAAGCTTTCTGGGTCTAGCAGGCTATTATCGACGTTTCGTCGAGAATTTCTCTAGACTAGCAGCACCACTCACACATTTAACCAAGAAAGGAGTTAAATTTGAATGGAGCCTTGAGTGCGAAGAATCTTTCGAAGAGCTGAAACGGAGACTCACTTCAGCACCAATCTTAACCACACCAGAGCAGGGAATCGGATACGTAATCTATTGTGATGCTTCACACAATGGACTTGGCGGAGTACTTATGCAGAGTGGAAAGGTCGTGGCTTACGCTTCAAGACAACTAAAGAATCATGAGAAGAATTATGCGACGCATGATTTGGAATTAGCAGCCGTAGTTTTCGTACTGAAGTTGTGGAGACACTACCTTTATGGCGAGAAGTTTGAAGTTTTCTCAGATCACAAAAGTTTGAAGTATATCTTTACCCAGAAAGATTTGAATCTGAGACAAAGGAGATGGCTAGAGTTCCTCAAAGATTATGACTTTTCGCTAAATTATCATCCTGGAAAGGCGAATGTGGTAGCAGATGCATTAAGCAGAAAGAATCATGGTACATTAGCAACGATCCAGTTACTAGAGATCGTAGCTGGTTATGATCTCCAAGTGGAAAGAGGAACCACAAATGCATATCTATCACACATGGTGGTGGAACCTATAATAATTAAGCAAGTGGTGGAGACACAGATGCATGATGCCGAGCTTCAGGAGATTCGAACAAAGATTGGAACACTAGAACCACCGGAGGGTTGGACTCAGAGAGCAAATGGTGGATTGCAGTACAAAGGAAGATTATATGTACCAGACAATGACAAGTTGAAGAAAGAGATTCTGACGATGGCTCACGAATCGACGTTCTCGATACACCCTGGTAGTACAAAGATGTACTTAGATCTAAAACGACAATTCTGGTGGAAAGGGATGAAGAAGGATGTGGCACTTTTTGTTTCAAAGTGTCTTATTTGTCAACAAGTGAAGATAGAACACAAAAGGCCAGCGGGACCGTTGAAATCACTAAAAGTTGCAGAATGGAAGTGGGACTTCATTACCATGGATTTCGTCAGAGGACTACCAAAGACTAGGCAACGTCAAGATAGCATTTGGGTGATAGTTGACAGACTTACTAAAGCTGCTCATTTTTTGGCAATTAAGAAAACAGACTCCATTGCAACGTTGAGCGCATTGTATGTCAAGGAGATTGTGAAGTTGCACGGTGTACCAATGTCAATCGTTTCTGACAGAGATCCTCTTTTTACATCAAAATTCTGGGAAAGTTTCCAAAACGCAATGGGAACCAAGTTGAATATGAGCACTGCATACCATCCACAGACAGATGGCCAGTCAGAGAGAACTATACAAACCTTGGAAGATATGTTACGAGCTTGTGCTATTGATTTTCAAGGAAGTTGGTGCGACCAATTGCCATTTGTTGAGTTCTCTTATAACAATAGCTATCATTCTAGTATTGGTATGCCGCCTTACGAAGCGTTGTATGGAAGGCCTTGCAGAACACCCTTGTGTTGGGCAGAAGTAAGTGAGAGAAGCGTTATGAGACCAGAAGTTATCCAAGAAACAACAGAAAAGATAAGAATCATTAAGGAGCGTTTACGTGCAGCACAAAGCCGTCAGAAGAGCTATGCCGACAATAGGAGGAGACCACTTGATTTCCAAGTAGGTGACCATGTATTCTTAAAAGTTAGTCCTAGACCTGGGATTAAGCGCTTTGGGAAGAAGGGAAAACTTTCACCACGATATGTAGGACCATTCGAGATTCTAGATCGAATTGGTGAAGTTGCATATCGGCTCGCTTTGCCACCACAACTAGCCGGAATACACAATGTATTTCATGTTTCTATGTTGCGGAAATACCACGCAGATCCTTCACATGTCATCGACTGGCAGGAAGTGCAACTTAGTGAGAATGTTTCATATGAAGTGAAACCCTTGCGTATTCTGGACACCAAGGTCCAGGAACTCCGTAACAAGACTATCCGATATGTCAAAGTGCAATGGCAACACCATAGCCCAGAGGAAGCAACGTGGGAGCTAAAATCTGTGATTCAAGACAAATATCCAGAGTTATTCACAGGTAATTGATTAAAACCTACCTTCATTTTAAATTTCGGGACGAAATTCTTTTTAGGGGGTAATGATGTAGCACCCCAAAATTTGATTAGTGTATGAGATCTACACTTAACATAATTAAGTGTAGTAACCCAATATTTTTATGGACTTGGGCATGAGTCTATGAGATTAGATGGTCTAACCCAATATTTGTGTGATGGACTTGAGCATAAACATGAATCTATAATTAAGTGGGCTAGGCCCATCTTTATTTTCTTTGGGTTAAAACAACCCAACATGTTATATATTAGTTCCAAAATTCGTATTTATGTCTGTCAGTATACTTTGGACCAAGTTTTGGACATCTTATGCTCCGAATTGAGCTTAGGCTATTTCTAGTGAAGTTGTAGCTCTTTGAATCTAGCTTTCAGAATAGTATGGCTTGTGATATTTGGACTTACGGTCTGTGAGTTATGGTCATTATAGTAAACTGTGTGCATATAGACTAACATTAAGGAATAATGTTTGTTCACCCAAAACTTTTGATTTAGACCACAAGATCATTTTGATTGATACATGTCTTCATATCATTAAACAAGGGGCATAAGTTACATCAAAGTTTTTGTACACAAAACCTTATCTATAAAAATTAGTTTTTGTTATTAAACATATATCACAACCACTAGCTAATAATGCATACACTACCATTACAACTCACCACCACTAGCTAATGATGGATGCACCATCACCTCTAGCTAATAATGGATGCACCACCACCACTAAATAATAATGGTTCCACTACCATTTTCCACCATCATAATTGAAAACCTTTTGGAAGCCTATATAAGGAGGCTTAAACCAAATGAAAATGAGTACCTTAAAGAAGTTTTCTCCATTTTTATTCCATCTTCTAAACCATTCAACATCAAGCTTATTTACTTCTTCAAACTTTAAACCTTATTTTTCCACCATTAAACCTATACAAAAAGAAGGGTGTTTCAACTAGAAGAGGTTTTTTTTCAACATCAAAAGAGGAGATTTTCAATTTGAAGAAGAGGTATTTTTCAACATCAAAAGAGGAGTTTTCATACTAGTATTGGAAGCAAATCAAGGTAGGGATCGAAACCCTAGTATAAAACCTATGTTCTTGATTATATTGTTTTTGAACAAATCATGTAGGTAAGAAAATCTATCATCTTTGTTTATTAGATCATGAAATCTATTTAAAATTGTATTTTATGATGGAATAGTGTGGTGATTTGAGATCTAATGCAAGATAAAATGTGGTGAATATGAAAGTGAGATGATTTAATAAAATCAATGGTCAGTAAGCCCTAATGGCTTTCCACGAAAATGTGGTTCCCACGGAAGACGATTCTTGATAATCGTGGTTGGCTCACCGGAACAAGCCCTGACTGGTAAGATTAATTAAAAACATTAATCTGACATTTGTGATAGTTCGTGCATAAATAAAAATGTGTCTAAAAGGCCCTGGAAAATACAAACAGCAATGGTTTTGTGACATTTTAGTCACACTGCAGAGTTTTCAGCAACGCTTTTAATTGAAAGTCGTGGTTTCTACCGTTGCATATGTGTTGTTGCATTTTTAAATGTGTTTCCTCATTCATACATGTTTGTATCTATTATTTTTGGTTCGTTTCCTACTGAGCTTGCTCACCCCGATAATTTTCCCCTACAGAGTTCGAGGAGGGTGTTGGAGCGTAGATCGTGAAATTGACAATCGTGAAAAGACTTACTTTCTAGCATAATTTGTAGGTGTGCTTAATTTATTTGATCACACTACTTTATGTATTATATCATAGGGATTATGGGATGCTTTAAGTTTTATTTTGGTTTGGAGAATGGTTTTATATGTTGGAAATGTAATTTTTCAAGTTTGGTTTTGAACTCAAAATCTGATAGTACTGTGATTTTTGAATTGTTTCTCTTAATTCTGAGATCAGAATGATGTTCCGTTAGTTCGATTATTTTCATATTATACTCTCTTATTTTATCCTAAAATTTCATAATTTTTCAATCACTTATGGTCTGGTTTTAATAGGGCAAAAAATTATATCACGTTACTGAATTTCTGCTGTCAGTGCAGATAGACCCTGTTACGGTTGATTTTACAATATGTTATGATTTCTAAATTGAAAAACTTTCTTGTATTATATTCTAGATCTGTTTGTCTATTTTTGTTTAGTTTTGAAATGGCTTAAAAATAATTTAAGATGAATTATTTATGTAGAAAATAACAGACCTGATGCAGATTCTAGACAGATTACTATATGTCTAAAACACCTATTAGTTTGCATAAACCTTTTTGATTTACTTTAGTCAAACTTAATTAACCATGAATTAACTTTTAAATACTCTTTTGAGTTAATTTTGTTGACCTATTATGGTTGGATTTTATAGAATAGAGAAAAAGAATTATCAATTTTTGTTCTTACAATGCCTATAATTACGTATCCTTCTAATACTCTTCTTTTCAAGTTTAATAATCTGAGTTGGATTATAAGATTTGAAAAGTGGGGTGTTACAGTTTCAGGTAACCGACGAATAATTTGGCCAAAAGTTGCGTGGATTTATCCTTGCCCATAATTATTTTCCATATGGGGAGTTGGTGCTCACACAAACCAAATTAAGAAAATAGTCAATTTGACAACAGAGGATCAAACTGATCGAGTCTAGAGCACCTCGTCAGTATCCCGGATGTATTGCTGAAAGGGTTGTTTATTGTCATCCTCCAATTATAGCATGACTGTTAATGGTTATCATTTCCATCAGAATTGAATTTTTTTAGCTTTGTTGCACTTTCTATGAGCTAATTTCGATTCCGGTTTCAGTTTCGCGAATAACATTCCTCATCTTCTACATTTTCCCTGATTTTCCTGTTCTTCTTCTTCCTTCAGACATGTGAACCTGCAATTTTACCTCCACTTAACGAAATATATGCTGGGAATACTGTCGATGATTATGGAGGTGAACATACATACAATCTTAAGCCTCATTCACGCATGAGAGGGCAATTTGATTACTCCAGCCCTTTGTAGAGATATAATTAAGATCTTTTTATGATAATGCATATCTGAGAAACAACATATTTTTTCACTTTCGAAAGTCATTGACAAGAATTTTGTCTGGCGTTTGTTTTGTGTAGTTTTGAAGGTAACTACTGTTGATGATATAAAAAATATCCATGATACATGTACAAAAAATATAGAAAGGTTCAGAAGCAGGAACAATTCAAGAAATGTAAATAGAAGCTCTCTGTCTAATCTTCTGGTTTCATTCTTTGAGAAGGTAATTCTTGTATATTACTTCATTAGAGCTCTGCTGCAATGATGAGAGCAACAATACTTCATGCGAAAACATGGTTACAACAAGTAGATGTTAATAAGTGGAGCCCCTTTCTTTGACTTTAGGAACAGTTAAAGTTATCTTCGCATAGTTTTGTTAGGTGGTTTAGCCATCTTTATTCTTGGTTTACTGCTTGCACAACCACCGAAAGGAGGTGTATGCAGCTGTTGCTTATTTTTTCTTAGTAGGCTAATATGCCTATAAATAAGCTCTCTCCCTCATTGTATCATTGGTACCGAGAAAGCTATAAGCTAAGAGAGAGAGAGAGAGAGAGAGAGAGAAGAGATAGAGACAGAAGTAATCTCTCTTGAGATAGTCTCTGGAGTGTAATCTCTTGTGAGAAGAGAGGTAGTGAGTGTAAACTCTTTGTACACTTGTATTTCCTTGTTTATAGTGGATTGGCTTGGTATGGCTCAAAGAGGACGTAGGACTAGCTCCGAACCTCTATAAATCTTACGTGTCATGTGAGGTATTTATTTCTTCTTTATTTGCTTCGTGAGTGTTATTTATTTATTCATTCATTTACTTCCAAGATCCTGCATTCCGTAATTGAGAGAAAACACTAAGTAGATTGATCACCTACGACGAGGGTATATTTTCTCAACAACTGGTATCAGAGCTGCAGGTACTATTCATCTGTGAAACCCCACTAACAAAAAAGAAATACTAATAATAATATTAATAGTAATAATAATATTAAGAGCTAACAAAAACAAAAAGAAAAAGAAAGGAAAGAAAAGATAATAAGAGAAAGACTTTAAGAGAGGGGGTGAGAGAGAGATTATGAGAGAGATAGAAGACTGGGAGAGATTGAGCTGAAAGTGAAAGAAAAAGAAGACAGCAGAGAGAGGTTGAGAGAGAGAGATCGGTGGAGAGAGATCTTGAGAAGGAGATCGAACCAGGGAGAGGAAGAAGACAGCAGCAGCAGCACCAGCTGCTACTGTCCACGTAGAAGGAGAGGAAGAACGTCGGCAGCGACTGCCGTTCTGGCAGGGAGAAGAAGAAGAAGAAGGAGAGGAAAGAAGGAGAAGAAAAAAGAAGGAAGAAGAGTAGATGAAGATGCTGCTGGAGCAAATTTCATGGTGCTTGAGTTAAGATTCACCATTAATCTTATTTTAGGTGCTGATTTGTTGAAGTCTTAGTGTGATTTGAGAGTGGAAATTTGGGTGTTTTGATGTGGGGGACTGTTTTTGGTGAAGTAGACCTTATGACTTCAAATTTTCAATGCTTTTGGGTGTGGATTCATCTACTAAAGGTAAGATCCCGACAACCAAACCCATAAACAGGTTGGATTTCATGATCTTCTTCTAGTTAGGGTTTGGGTGGGTAATTTGAAGACATAATGGAAATTTTATTGAAAGATAAAATTGATGTTTACTTAGGGAAACTTGCTGTTTTGCTGAAGTTTGAGGTTAGATGGTGTAAATCCGTGTATAATTTGGGGTTTTCATTTTGAATTACCTTAGGGATGGATTCGTAGTTGTTTAGACCTTTAATTTTGGAAATCTATTGGATTATGTTTGTATAAATACTTAGTTTGGTTGAGCTTTTCCTTAAGAATTGGTTGTGTGTATCGCATGAGTTATGATGATTTGTCGATGTTTTAATCGAGTTGAGTTATTCTTCCTTGAATTTGAACTCTCGGATTTTACTGCGCAGGCTACACTAAAGCCTACATAACTATCTCGTTTTAACTCCAAATTGGGTGCTTCTAGTTTCTAATGATTCGTAACATCCAAAGCTATAATCAATAAAAATTTAATGATTTTTGGATAAGTAGATGGCGTTTTATAGATTTTCAAAATACAGTTAGTATTTTATGAAAACTAGTTGTTTCTGCAAAATGTATCATTAATTGGTACTTTTCTCATTTCTCGAATTGTTTTATGATTTTAATTGTTTCACGAAAATGGTAGATCTCGGTGTTATCTTTCTAATGCTTTTAGTTTGAATATTTTCTGAATTTTGTACGATCTTTGGCATTTATTTTCCTAAACTATTACATTTTCCTGATTCTTAACAGGGGGACTACTTTAGGCATTTCAAGCCTATTAAATGTTTTCAATATTTTCTAAAACCAAGGTTTTAGGTTGTGAAGATGAACCACTAGTGTTAGTTGGTTTTCTTATATTTAAGAGTGTAATTTTAGGTTTTAAACCTTTTTAGTTGTCTTGGTTCTATAACTTAATTAGAACCTTATGTTACCTGTTCTTCCTTCTTCAGTTTAGGGATTGAGTTGTACCTTCTATTGAGGGCCTCTTGAATGAGAATCGACGATGGGTAGGACCTTTCTTTGAGCGGCTTGGTAGCATTGAGGTAGGTGGTCAATTCATCTTAATAACACCCAACCTTTTAAATGCATGTTTCGAACTGTTATATATGTACCTTGTATGCAAAGCATGGCATGAAATTCATGGATAACAACAAACTGATGTTATGAACAAACCATTGAGAAACTAATTTTAATATGGAAACAATGCATGCTTGATCATATATCATGTCTAATAAAATGTTTCTCATAGATTTGTGAACTATGTGACTTCAATTTTGCTACTATGATTTATGTCAATGAAAGGATGGTTATGTTTGGAAAACCATGTTTAATGTATTAAAAACCTTTGGAAGAGACAAAAGTCTGTTTTATCGAGTGTTTTCTCGATGTGAAAACCTAACTTTGAAAATGTGATAAAAGGGATTTCTCCCGTGACCGCCTAAAGTCGGTAGTGGCGTCTCACTACCGGGCTCGATAGGGTTCACGACGACCCGGGGAACCGTGTATACCTTAGGTGGACTGGTGCTTGTGTTACTTCCACTCGGATTCCCGCCCGAGTGATCTGTGTGTGTTGGCCGCCAGGGATCCTCACCCTTACGGGGGTGGGTGAGTTGGTTTGCCAGGTCCCGTATACTTGGGTGTGTGGGTTGGCCTGCCAGGGATCCTCACCCTTACGGGGGTGGGTGAGTTGGCTTGCCATGGTCCGGCACCCTATGGGTGAGTGTGTTTGGCGTGCCAGAGATCCTCACCCTTATGAGGGTGGGTGAGTTGGTTTGCCATGGTCCGTCACCCTTAGGACCAGTTTCACTTATTGTATGTAGATTTTCAAAAGAGAAAAAATTTCAAAAAGGGGATTTCTACAAAAGGGACTTCGGTTTTCAAGAGGGTTCTTCCAAAATAGTTTTCGAACTTTAACTTAAAAGACACACAATATATATACATACTACTATATATTATCACTAAGGTGAGCTTGTGAAAGGTTGAGGGCTTTCTACAAGGATGGTGGATCATGCTTATCCGGATGTGGTACACCATCTGAGACTTTGCTAGGTGTTTTTGTCTTCAGGGCGGAATGGGATGTCAGGGAGACAGGTACATTTAAGGAAGTCGGGAAAGTCACGATCATTTCCTGGTAAACCATGTTTGTTGGTGGTGTTGAGTAACTAGTTTAGCTGAGGTTCGCCTGCGGCGGTGTTAGACACGGGGGAAGGTTGTCGGGGAACCTTCTCTGGAATAGTTGGGGNGTGGTGGTGTCGAGTAACTAGTTTAGCTGAGGTTCGCATGCCTGCCCGATGGGTGTTAGACGCGGGGGAAGGTTGTCGGGGAACCTTCTCTGGATTAGTTGGGGGCCCTTGTCTAGTCTGCAGTCGTCAAATTGTGCGTACTTGGTAGTGATCTCAAAGAAATTCTGACTGGGGTAACCCGGTCGTGTTCCTTGGCTATACTAGCAGAAGTACACTGCTATTGTTTGTATATGTATATGCAGGATTTTTCTTGATGTTTCAATCAACTATATAATATGCATTGCTTTTATAAGTGCTTTTGAGTTGTTATCGGATTTATCGCTGCATGTGATGATATTAAGATGGTTGATCTACCTACTGAGTTTCTCACCCAATCATTTTCGTGGTTTTACAGTTGACGGTTGAGGATCGAGATAGGATCCTTAGTGGCGCTGTGACGAGGTTCTTGGCGAAGGATTTCCTGGTTTTGGGTTTTGATGTAGGTTTCCCTCTCTTCAGTCACAGTGGATGTTTGGCTACTGTTTTATGGTTCAGTTGTGAGACTGATGTTACTTTGTTTACATGAAAACAACTCCTACTTTATCTTCTCCCACTATACATATTTTGACAGGAAACAACAAACATAACTATATATCATAGTTATATCCATGA
Source organism: Macleaya cordata (assembly GCA_002174775.1). Lineage (NCBI taxonomy): Eukaryota > Viridiplantae > Streptophyta > Magnoliopsida > Ranunculales > Papaveraceae > Macleaya > Macleaya cordata. The sequence goes on along the minus strand of MVGT01001190.1, from coordinate 49,335 downwards.
TAAGTGAGTAATTTGAATGTCGTAGTTATTTGCAGGTTCCTCCTGGTCCTACATCGTTGGGATTTAAATTGAGTTGAGAAAAAAAATGGGTGGCAAATTTTTAGTGCATATCCTTGTTTAAATTTGCTTCCGCTGCGTATTTCTTGTATGCACTGTGTCTATTAGGTGACGAAAGGTCCAGTTTACAGGGGAGACTCTGCCAGATTTGAGTCTTGTTGTAGACTGATGGTAATGTCCCTTATATTTGGGGTACGGGGCGTTACATCATCAATGAATAGTTAATAGTGTTACTATTCATACGTTGCAAATTCAGCCGCGAATAGTGAATACAGTACCAATTCAGTGAATAGTAAATTCGTGAATAATGATACTGTTCATACGGTACTATTCATCGGTGGGTGGTAAACATTGGCGTGGGAGTCATAGATGATAAATCAGACAACATTGCAAGGGTTCGAGTTTTCAACGGCAAATATTTCTCATTTTGGAAGTCACTGATGGAGGACTATCTATGTGAGAGAGATCTTCACGCTCTATTACGTGGAGTGGAAAAGAAGGGAAAACTCGATGATAAAGAATGGTCTATTCTTGATCGCAAGTGTGTGGGCGTGATCCGTAGGTGCCTTATGGAGGAAGTATACAACAATATAGATGAAATTTCTATAACAAAAGACTTAATCGATATGGCCATTTTTCCTTTTCTCCATTAAAGGATTTCATCTGATTACGCCACTTGTGATCCTCCGATAAGAAACGATGATGATCCATGTAACACCACTTCCCTCGATTACTTAATCGATATGAACATGGGTCATTATTGTAGCAGGCTAATTCTTCTTTAGTGCTCCATCCTGACAACATAGCAAGTGCAGGAAAATCACTAATGGTGCCTAGAATAGCCGCATGCATCTGAAAGTTTTGTTTTTTGGAAGCATCATATGTCTCAACACCAACGTTCCATAATTCTTTCAACTCCTCTATTAGTGGTTGCAAGTATACATCCATATTATTTCCTGGAGACTTGGGGCCAGGAATAATCATGGACAAAATGAAATAAGGTTGTTTCAAACACATCCATGGTGGCAAGTTGTAGATAAGGATATTAACTGGCCACGTACTGTGAGGGTTTGACATATTCCCATAAGGATTCATTCCATCACTTGCCTATGCAAATTCTGGCATTGCGAGGCTCTGACGCAAATGTTGGGTACAAGTCATCAAACTGCTTCCAAGTTGGAGAATTAGCAGGATGCCTCAACACCCCATCATCAATACGGCATTCGTGATGCCATCTTATGCTAGCAGCAGTCTTTGTTGACATGAATAGCCTTTGAAGCCTTGGAATCAAAGGAAAGTTAGTGTCTTCTCAGGAATTTTCTTAGCATGCGCATGATTGTCGTCTAACTCATTTCCTACACTTGAATGATCCGATTTCCATCTAGAAGCACCAGATATAGGGCATTGTTTTGCATTTGCGTTCTCCTTCCAAAATAGAACACAATCATTTTTGCATGCATCAATCTTTTTGTAGTTGAGGCTCAAGTCCCGCATGTATTTTTTAGCCTCGTAAAAAGATATAGGTATTGATGCATTTGGAAAAGCCTTTACCAACAGATCGAGCAATTAGTCAAATAATTTGTTGCTCCATCCCTTAAGACATTTAATATGGAATAAATTCACAATGAAAGATAATTTTATGTACTTCTCACATCCTGGATAAAGTTTCTCTTCTTCATCCCTCAATAATCTGAAGAATTTTGATGCTTCCTCATTTGGCGCATCTTCTAATTCCACATCAGCCCTATCATTTGTGTTATAATGAGGTCCTAAGATATCCTCGGCTAGCCCATGCATGTCATCTTCTTTCTCCTCTGGCCTATTACAAATCTCGGGCATCAATTGTTTTTCCCATGTAGATAGCAATTGTTATATTTTCGTGTCATCCCAAAACAAATCAAATCAGCATGTACGTCTTCTCTCTTACGCGGTAAAATATTATTGCATTCAACACATGGACAATAAATTTCAACACCCTCTGTATGAGCAAATGCAAAGTTAAGGAAATTATCAACTCCTTTTACATACTCATCTCTCCATTTCTCACATATCTCCATCTAACTCTTATCCATTGACACTTGATTTTTTAAATAACTCCTTCAAAATAAATCAACCAAAACTTTATAAGGAAACAAATAATAAGACTCATTATAACAAATAATGGAAATGCTAAACTGTTTCAGTGCACTGAAACCATCTTCCTAGAGGTTTCAGTGTGTGTCATTTAAGATCTAAGTAAGATGCTGTGGAGATACAGGTCCTCATCCACCTACACATCTAGAACCAAAACCCGTCCTCTGAAGCATGTAATCTAGGAAGGTCCAATGATTGTAAGCCTTCTCTATATCTAACTTTCACAGAACTGCAGCTAAGTAGTTGAATCAGTGAAAACAACGACTAAAACCCTGATAGATCTATATTTAAACACTAATGGTCAGTGATGGAGAGAAATTTGGAGTGAGAGGGAGAGATTACTTGAGTTGCAAAGATGAAGATGATGGCAACGACGAGATCTTACAGATTGGTGGTGGAAACGGCTAAACCTTTTAGATCGGTGATGGAGTTCGAGAGTGGAACCCGACAAAATCTTTAGATCGAGAGGGAAAGCGCGAGAAAGAAAAAGAGTATCTTATTGTAGAACTGTGATGGCGACGGCAAGATCTAGTAGATCGGTGACAGTGACGACGAGATCTTCTAGAATGATGACGGTGACGGCAACGGCGACGACGAGAAGTTGATGACAGTAGGGTTTTCAGTTCAATGAGGGATGAAGGAGATAAAATGTTAGTGTGTGCACTAATTTCCTTCTAGTTTTTATTCCTTATTAAATAGATGCTTTGGTCATTTTACCTGTCACACTTTTGGGGTTTTAACCCCTGGGCCTTAAACGAAATCTAAACGTTTGATGTCCTACATCCTAACATTTTTCCCATGCAGGGATTTTAGCTAAAATCCGCTGTTAATTAATCGATATATCATAATGCATCTTTGTTATAGTAATTTCATTAATCACTATAAAATTATTTAATGCTTAAAGTAGAGTTGTCTAAATAATGGTGAGTGAAACTATTTAATGTTTAGTGTTTATTAAACACCAAAAATATCATTCATTAAATATAGAATTTATAATATTTACCATCTTTTTTGCTTATAATAAAATCAATAGAAATGATAATTTTGAAAATTTACTAATAAAAACTTCACCACAACTCAAAGTACTTGCATTATATAATAGTATAGAAAAGGTAAATCCAAGAGTCTCATATATTTATATCAAACATAAAACTTCGAACACAAATATAGACATGTGAAACCTATGAAACCAATACATGAAATCTCTTTCAGAAAAAAAAAAAACACCATGGGAAACTTAAAGGTAATAAGCTATTAATTACGAATAATTACCACACCTAATTAACATATATTACTATCGTCCTAAATTTAATGAGGAGGTCGGCATCACTTGGCTCTCTTTGAAGTAACATAACCACTACTTTCAACGTTAAAGTCCATTGATCCTGCTTCCAATAAATGCACCCTCTCTTCTTTAGTACTGTCTGCTTCAATATCGAAAATCCATGGGTCCTTGGAAGACTTTCTCAACCCATCTAGTACCATAACTACTTCCATCATTGTAGGTATTTTTTCTCCTTTCATGCTTAAGCATCTTTTAGTTAGTTCAGCGACTTGTATGAGTTGTTGATGCTCTGTACTCCCCTTACTCACCAAACTATCATCCAAAATTTAGAACAAAGGATCATCTTTTATAGATGTAAGAAAATAGCTAGCTAGATATCTTTCTTCTTTGGGTCTATGTATAGAAAATGCCATTTTAGTGGGTAATAGCTCCACTAGAAGAACTCCAAAACTATAAACATCGATCTTATCTGTTAATTGGCTTGTGTGAAAGTATTCTGAATCCAAGTATCCTAGAGTCCCTTGAACCAATGTTGTTAATTGAGTTTGATCATTAGGAACAAACCTCGAAGCCCTGAAATTAGAAACTTTTGTCGTGTAGTTATTGTCCAGAAGTACGTTGCTTGACTTAACATCCCTGTGAATTATGGGTATGGAAGCTGAGGAGTGCAAGTAGGCTAGTGATTCCACAATTTCTACGGCAATCCTTAAGCGGCTATCCGACAAAAGTGAGGAAGCTCGATTTACATGATCATGTAAATGATGGAAAAGGGTCCCATTTGGAACAAACTCATATACTAGTAGGAACTCCGGTCTCCAAACGACAACCTAAGAGTTTAACCACATTTCTATGGTTTATTTGTAATAGAACAACCACTTCATTTATGAATTGCTCAATTTGTGTTGTATCGATAATTTTTGACCTCTTAATAGCAACCACATTTCCATTTTGCAAGGTTCCCTCATAAATTGTGTTGTAGCCTCCTTGGCCAAGAATTCGACTCTCATCATAGTGTTTCGTAGCCTTGTTTAGCTCCTCAGTAGTGAAGATTTTGGCAGTCTTACTCTCATCAAGAGCCTCTTCACGTTTCAGGAGTTTTTGTAAAATTAATCCCCCAGTTTTATGAGTTTTTCTTTCTGAACACCCAATATAACCAAGAGCTGCTCACAAATAGAAACAAGAAGCCTGAGCACATACCTGCATGGAATAATAAACTTGAACAATATTAGGAATTCTTCATAATTCTAAAATCAATTTGCTTGAAATTGTTCTTGACCCTCTGAAGACATTCTAACTTGCGGAGGTCACGCGAAGATAATCAAGGGATGATTTTTTGTGAGGATTCTCTCCACACTATGGTGCCTATTGAAGAATGAGCCGGCGACTCATAGGCAGTGGATTGGTTAAGGGAACCCACTGGAGTCGTAAAGAAAGCGAGTCTTCATAGGGCAATTGTCACTGCTTATGGACCCGAAATTGGGTGATCATCCAAATGTGTAAAAGATTCCAGTCGCACTTAAAAGCCGAGTACTCTACCGTTGAATTAACAACCCGAATAATGTAATTATGGTGTATAGATACGATCGAAATCAAAATAAATAAGAAAGAGATGGATTGGTGTGGTTCCTCTACGCCTAGGACACCAGAATATCGAACCATGAACGAAGAAAGGCATGAGAGAAAAGCATATTGGCTGGTGATTGTGAGGCCCCAATTCTTGACTGGAGGGGGATCATCTTCACCATTAATCAGCTACATCATTTTATAAAATTTAAGCCCATCAAAACTTGATTGGGAATTAATTTTAATCACCATTGAATTCCAATCAATGATGGAATTAAAAGTTTTATAATAATGTTATTTTTAATGAAAATTATCTATCTAGTGACGAAGAGATTACCCACACCAGAAATAATCAAATAAGTTATTTAGATCATCTCCATATATACGTGTGTATATATATATATAGGGCCAGGTTATATAGCCCCCTTATATAACCCCTCGCTTGTGAGGCCTATATGAAATGTATTTAGGGGCTATTTTTTAGAGAAAATGATCTACACGTTGAGGAGAACCTAGTTACCTGAAATCAGCCAGATCTGAATGTTGTAACTTCAAATCTACCCGTTTTAAATCAACAGTCAAAATAAAAGTTTAAAACTTGTGAATTTTTTAAGGGCTAATTTGAAGGGGTTAGAAGTTTTAGAACGTGCTGATTTTTAAATATGATGAAGTACATAGTGAGGAGAACATCCTCTACAAAAATCAGCTCCCAAATGCATTAAATGTGAGCCCCACAAAGGAAGGGTTATATAAGGAAGCTATATAAAGAGGGGCTATATAACCATATATATATATATATATTTATATATGCCAGAATGTCTCCAGAGGGTCCATGGCAGGGTCCCCGTAGCATTACTCATTCAACTATATTGCTTTGTGACGCGTTGATCGGACGGGGTCATGAACCAAGTGTCACGGTACGTTTGTTTGGATACGCGTACACCGTGACACAGCCGGTGGGCTGGATGAATATGCGTGGCACAGAGGTGCGCGCGCATGTATATGCACGACTGAGCCGGTGGGCTAAGTGCATATGCGAGACCGAGCTAGAGGGCGAGGTGAAGCTTCATAGCACGGAGGTGCTATGTTGTGAATATTCGGGGGCGAGCCGGAGGGCTTGGCGAAGCTTCAATGCTTGGAGAAGCGGCGAAGTGTATATTCATTTCATGGGCCGAAAAAGAGTATGATTGGTCTCATGATTTGATGTTTCCTTTTGGCGGTGGCGAAAAGGTAAATAAGACTACTATAGGGAGGGGTCCCCGACCTCCCTGCTGCACCTTCGGGTGTAGCTTAATTGGGTATTCCACGGAGCAACCCGTGGGCCGGGCCATGCTTAGCTAGAGGGCTATGCGTTGGTTTCCTTAGTCGTAGGAGACGGCTTAGGACTGTACGTGCAGGAGGTGGTACAGCGGCATTCCTAGAATGCCTTAGGTTCCTATGCGTGCTAGACATCGAGTCGACAGTACGCTTGGCCTGAAGCTTCTTTGGAAGGATCGAGCTATCCGAGATGCATATCTTGGTGTGCTTATGGATATGCTTAGCATGCTTTGTGTTGGGCTATCCGGGGTGGTGTAGCACGGTGTGGCATAGTAAGGGGCGAACTATGCCTGGATCATTGGATGCTAGTAGTTGCAGGCTAGCGTTCTCATGTTGCTATACGGGAACCTTGTAGCCAGGATGGACCTCGCATATGCGTATGCTTGGTTGGAGCCTCAATGCTTCTTGACAGGTGAAGCTTATGACTGTATGGGCAGTCCGAGTAATGTCGGCTTGGCCAGGTGGACGGCTATTCACGGTTACCTTCCCGGTACTGTGGAGACAGTGAATCCTACCTGTTGGACGAGTGTCATAGGACACGATGAAGTGACTCGTAGGCCGGCATATGAGCGTGGCTCGTGTTGGTTATTCCGCTGTGCATATTTGGTGCAAGATGACCAGAAGGTCTTGAGACGAACCGAGATGGTTTGTGAGGCTGACTATGGACTAGGAGGGAGTCTGTAGTGCCGCACGGGTAGTCGGTAATATGAATTTCCGCTGCGTGACCGCGTGTGTTTGCCGGTCGACCGATCCGCCCGTGACACAAGGTGAACTTAATCTTATTCGTGTGAATCTGAACTTGAATTTTGTATAGTCTTCAAGTTTAGGAATGTTATCATGGTAAACTTAATCATTTTTGTGTGAATCTCAACTTGAATTTATTATAATCTTTATGTTTAAATGTTAAAATGAACTCATGTAGCATTGTACATTCATAGTTTTAAATATCGTATCTTAAGCATAGAGTTAAGATATTCTAGAAAATATCATTTTGCATTGTATCTTATGTATCTTAAGATACATGATACAACACACCTTGCATCTAAGTGTATCTCGCAACTCTACTCATATATGATCGTGACCAAAAAAACAGGCCCAATTCGATATTTTTACGACTTTTTACTCTACTAGGCATTTTAAAAGTTTAAGGAGGTGATTGTTTTTTAGATCCATAAAAAACGTTATTTATTTTTAATCACTAACTAGTAGTAATTAATGGCAAACTTTTAATTTTAGGCTTCCAATTTATTAAGTGGTGCCTCTTATTCTACCACTACTTATTGGTGAAAAATAAAAAATATTTTGTGTAACCTACCACTAATTAGTGGCAAAAAATAATTACCCTCTAATTCTACCAAGAGAAAACTATTCAAACATATAACTACCTAACCGATACATGAAGAGTTAGGATCCGCAAAATGCTTAAAACAACATGTTGTAGAAATGGTCTTTATAGGAGCCCACATGGAGATAATCCAACAATGTGAGGGCAATATTCTCGCTATGTAGATCATCGTCATATAAAATTCATTCTATTCTAAAACTAATAACCCCATCAAATGTGGGTTTAAAATTAATTATAAAAATAGACGGCTCGTAAATCACACAACTTTTGATTGGCTTAAAAATTTTAGAATGATGTGATTTTTAATGAGGATGATATATATGGTACTTACATCATTTTAAAAAAAATCAGCCCTTAGATCCTCTCCATTTAAGCCCTACATGGACTGAGTCAACAAAATGTTGATTTAAGCATGTTTGCGGATCCTGACTCATATAAGAGAACGGATCGGTGTACAGCCTTATTCGTACATCGTTATTTTTACATTGGTTATGGGGCCCACATGGTGAGAAACCAAGGGCTGAGTTTTGATGAAAATGATCTACAAAATGAGTAGAACATCCCTTCCAAAAATCATATCATTCTAAAATTTTTAGCCCCATAAATAATTGATTGAAAATTGATAAAAAATTAACGGGGAACAATGAACGATGAGAAAAAGTGTCAATTTTTAATGGGACTAGCAGTTTTAGAATGATTTGATTTTTGGTGAGGATGATCTAGAAGGTGAAAAAAATATTATCAAAAAATATCAGTCATTAAATCAATCTCATGTAGGCCCCACATGCTACTGTACATATAAAATGTACAAATAGAGCTGTACGGCGGTCCATTCTCTTTATATAATTCTTTTCTTTAAAGAAAATAGATATGGAGGCGTCTCACTAACCAATAATGATTTTATTAAACTGATCATCGGCTTTTTCGCAACAGGGCTGTTGTTTGGCCCGACCATATTACAAAACAAATGTCAGATGCTTATGTGGCATGGTGGGTCCCACTGCCACATAAGTTGGAAACCCCTCAAAATACTTTTGGGAGGAAAAAAGTGGTGGGTCCTACTCTGCCATATAAGAGCATCTCCAATGCAATGTAGATGTGGTAAAATAAGACTGCCACATAGGAAAAATACACATCTTTCTATAAAAAACTCTTCAAATGCTAATGTGAACATACAATTTTAAGTTGAGTTGGCAATGAAATAGAATGCTATTGGTGGAATGGAAAGACACTAGTGTGAAAAACGAGGACATTGTGAAGTTGAATGTCTAATTCTTTCAAATTCTAGACATTCAACTTCACAATGTCCTCGTTTTTCACATCCATTCCACCAATAGTATTCCATTCTACTGCCAACTCAGTTTAAAAGTGTGTCTTCACATTAATATTTGAGGAGTTTTTTTTTTGAGAAATGTGTATTTTTCCTATGTGGCAGTCTTATTTTACCACATCCACATTGCATTGGAGATGCTCTAAGTATCTGGTATTTATTTTATAAGATGAGTGGGCCAAAAAGCTTTATAATCTAATGTACCATCTTGTCTTCTTTGAGCATGGTATTGCGACGGGCAAGTACACTCGTAGCGCCCTTTGGTATTTATGCAAACGTTTGCTGATAATCCTTTGCATGGTTTCGGATCTAAATTGCATTCATCAACATCTGCGGAAGCTCATCGCAAAATTAGAAAAAAAAAAAAAAAAAAAAAAAACACACCTAATCAGTAAGAGTCTATTTTCAAGCAAAAACAGTAATGCTTAGAGCCATAGAGGCATCTTCATCTCCATCATTTACATCTCTAATTTCATTTATATTCTCAGAAATCCTACCCTTAGTATTAAATTTTCCTTTTGCGAGCATCAAAGGCGAAGAACTTTGAAGAAGAAAGAGACTGACAACCTCTATCACCTCCATTACTGGAACCAAAGCAAAGCCTAATTAACATTGAATTTTTTTTCCTCTTTGAGTTTGAAAATAAATTTGTCTTTTCTAACCGTCCGAACATCTTCTTCAAAGAGGGTCGTTGAAAAGTACAAACTTCTGAGGGGTGTAAGGGTCATTTGAGTTGTAATAAAATTATGATATTGTTTTCTAGAAAAGTGACATCATTTATGCTATTACATCGAGAGAGACATCCAGTAGAGTAATTTTCACTCTTCGTTCCTCCAAAATATCCGATGGTGTTGCAACCGATAGCTATGAACTTGTTATGGGTATTTGAGAAGGTGAATTTTGACAAAGTAGCCCAAGCTATTGCGTCGTTTCCATCACAAGAAGTAGCTATAGAGACGTTTACCTTCATTTTGCCTTCCGAGTACTAATATATGTATGCGAACATATAACAGCTTGGGGGGATTGAAAGTCTCATCGCAATTAGTTATGTTGAACCAGTCACCTATGTAACAACCTTCACCGATAGCGAATGGGTAAGGTATGCTAACGTTTCCGCACCTATCTTGGCAGCCGGGTTTGGTTCTGGTGATCGGTACTAGTACTGCTGCTGCTGCTGATTGCAGCCATAATAGAAGTATCAAGACCAATCTGTACGGGGACATTAATAACCAAGCAGGCAAATTCATTATGGCTTAGGCTGGTCGATCGTTTAACATATATGATCTGCACTTATTGCCAATTCCTTTAAAATAGAAGCTACCACCAGATATAGCTAGGATGGTGTGAGGTACGGGGTCTTTTGGAAGTGGCTACTTTGGAAGGTCTCATTCACTAGTCTATTTTCCTTTATTAAGATTAGCCTTTCTTTTCTTTTTTTTTTTGGGCCCAAATAGACAGATTCCTCAAAATAATTGTGCAATTTGACATACCCCGCAGAGTACTAAAACTAAAAGTAAGCTTGTGAACTCTTCCACTTGAGCTCCATTAGGTATCCCCAGAATTTTCAAAATTCTATTGTATTTAAATTCTCGTATATAACAACTTATCTTACCATTTTTGTATTGGGGATCACTACAATTTAATATAATAATTGTAATTATCTAACCAATTAAGATAAATACAATAGTATTTTAGGCTGCTAAGTTTCACAAAAATTCTCCGAATACCAAGCACACCTTTAATCTTGTCATTTGGGATAAATATCCAACGATCAATACATCAAACCCCAATCCAACGGCCATTAAATCTCTGAGACTTGGAGGGAGAGGAACAAGTAAACTCTGGTTCTCTATTTGCTGTATATCTATTTCTCTCCCTCATCTGGATTTTCCTTTCTCTCTCTACAGTAATTCTCTTTCTCTCTCTCTCTAAACTACCGACATTTGTAAAGCTCTACAATGTACAATAACTAATGGGGTTTGCAGTCGAGGCAAAATTGACAGTTAGCGGTGGCAGACGTTAGTGTAACTGGTTCGGAATTTTCGGATGGGGTTTCCAGTCGAGGCAAAATTGACAGTTAGCGGTGGCAGTAAGAAGTGGAATTTCTCTGTTGTAATTTGTAATAGGTGACTATTAAATTTGTGGGCTTCCAACTCAAAACCAATTGGCAATGAGTGGTGTGACCCAGGATCATTATGTATTGAGTTTGCTAGGCTCTCATATCCCATGTGGGACTATTCTCAACACGCCCCCTCACGTGTGGCATTCTTTTGAGCCTAACACGTGAAATTCTTTTTGGATGACGTGGAGCACGTGTGGCCATTGGGCCTATCACGTGTGGGCCTGCGCTCTGATGCCATATTAAGTTTGTGGGCTTCCAACTCAAAACCAATTGGCAATGAGTGGTGTGACCCAGGATCATTATATATTGAGTTTGCTAGGATCTCATATCCCATGCGGGACTATTCTCAATAGTGACGAGTCTAAGAAAACAAGTTCTTATTGTAATTGACTGGGAAATCTCTAATTGAACTGATTTTAATTTGATAGACATCTTATAAATGATAATAATATTATACCTACAAAAAAATTAAATAATTTGAAGGCCTATAACTTACAAAAAAAAAAAGTTCCTTCAAAACCAACCTTATTGAGTGCCGTAAGGTTACACATTAACAGAACCCCAAAACAAAAATCAAATTACCAAATTACAGCTAGCCTGAAGCGAAATAAAGCTTTTTCTTTGTTTTTTTTATATCTGAAGTGACATAAAGCTTAACGGGCATTACTAGAGGGACACCAGATTTTGACATCTAAGATTATATCGGCTTATTTTATTAATTGAAAACCAATCATAACAGTTGTTGAAAAAATATTATTCCATTTCAGCCCTTCATACCACTTTTAAAAAGCCGATGTAATCTTTTGGAATCAAATTCTGGTGTTATTCTAGCAAAACTCAAGCTTAACTATCATGTGGTATTGTAAAGCACGAATTTTCAGAACTTTACTTGACCCGGGTATGGAGGTGGTGGACAACGTTACTCCAGGGCATTGTAAAGCACGAATATTCATGTGTTAGCAATTGTAAATTAGTTATTATTTAATTCAGAGGTATATATATATATATTATAACTCGCAGCTTGTTCGCGTGTCTTTTGGTGGTTGTCCACCAAGAATGCTTTACACCTCCTTGCATGTGTCAAGCATGCCGTTTAGTTTATCTTCAGCCTCTCCTCTATATATATGTTAGCCCCCCTTTGTTATTAGTTACAGAAACAAAGTCTTGTACGAAAGAAGTTATATAAATGTTGAGAGTTACTAATATATGAATTCAGAGAGATATATGTTAGTGAGGAAAGTATCGTATGTTGATGTTATGTGTTTATAAGAGCACTCTCTATCCCCCTTCTCTAGTACTTGTATTATAACGCATTATCAACACGAGTCTCTACCACTCTCAAGATCGAGACCTCGACATTTTGTGATCAACCCGAAGCTTCTGGGCATCTCACAAAATCAGAAAGGTATACTTGTGTTGTTTTATTTTCCATGTCGAATCTAACGAAGCTTGAGTTTGTTGCTTTAGATATCACTGAAAACAACTATCTTTCCTGGGTCCTGGATATGGAACTCCATCTCGCGTCTAAGCAACTCGGAGATACTATCCGGGGAGGAAATCAGCCGACCACAGAGAGTCGTGCTGTTGCTGCCACTATTTTCATTCAGCAACACATCCATGAGGGGACTTAAATCTGAATATTTGACGGTCAAAGATCCGTTAGTCCTCTAGAACTGTTTAAAGGAAAGATTTAGCCACTTGTCGATGATCATACATCCTGGTGCTCTGAATGATTAGAGGAACATGCGGTTGCAGGACTTCAAATCGGTAACAGAATATAATTCAGCTTTATTCAGAAAAATCTCGCAGCTGAGACTGTGTGGTGATACCGTTACTGATGAGCAGCTGCTGGATAAAATCTTCAGCACTTTCCACACCTCTAATGTGTTGTTACAACAGTAATATAGAGAGCGTAGATTTCAAAAATATTCTGAATTAATCTTCTGCCTTCTAGTTGCCGAGAAGAATAACGAGTTTTGTTATTGAACCATGAGGCTCATCCCACTGGTTCTACATCTGTACCTGAAGCTTATGCAGCGACTGCTTCAGGACAGGGACGTGGACAACGTGGTTATAAGGGTAGGCGCGGCAGACGCTACAGACGGAATAATTTCAGGAAGTGGAATAATACAGATCATGCTACACAGAATCCCCAGAAGAGGGATAACGATGATCCCCAGCAGAGGGATAGTAGCGAAACGAAGCAAGATAAAGGGAGAGGTTGGAATAAACCCCCTAAAGATGTAACCTGCTATCGTTGTGGCATAAAAGGACACCTAGCGCGTAATTGTTATACGGCCAAGCACCTAGTCGATTTGTATCAGGCTTCATGTAAGAAAGCCAAAACTGGTGCCGAGACAAATTATATTTGTAATGGTGTTCCCACTGATGATACCCACCTGGAGTTGTCTTATATGTTTCTCGATCTAGAAGGAGAGGATGTAAGCAATCTAATTGGGGGGTGAGCATGTTCATACCAATTAGAGTTTTGCTATACAATTGGAGAATGAGTTTGTTCATACCAATTGTACTACTTTTCTTGTATTACTTTTCTGTACTACTTTTGTTCATATATAATATAAGCATTTTGTGTATATGCTTATACTTGCTTTATTTTTAAAGGATATAGACCTAAGCAGAGGCATATCCCGAGATATTGGTCCAAGCAGAGACATATCCAAACAAAGCCAATATGGCGAGGATGTTTGTCTAGTAGACAGTGCTACGATGCATACAATCTTTCGAGACAGTAAATTTTTCAGGAGCTTGAGTATGTTCAAGGATTGCGTGACTACTATCACTGGTACAACCAGTTTGATTGAGGGCTCTGGTAGATCTAGTATTATGCTCCCGGGTGGTACAATACTTGATATTGACGATGCTTTGTATTCCTCCAGATCCAAGAGAGATCTGTTGAGCTTTAAAGACATACGTCGTAATAGATACCACCTTGAGACAATGAATGAGCATGATATGGAATACTTGTGTATTACCTCCACTGTCTCACACCAGAAGCGAATATTAGAGAAGCTCCCGGCTCTCTCCTCTGGTTTGTATCATACGATAATAAGAAGGGTTGAATCTTATGCCGTCTTAAACTAGAAGTTCAATGACCCGAAAGCGTTTATACTTTGGCATTACCGACTTGGTTACCCAGGTTCTACCATGATGAGTAGAATAATTCAAAATACGCAGGGATATTCATTACAGAACATGAAGATTCTGAGGTCCAAAGATTATGCTTGTGCAGCGTATTCCCTGCGTAATTTGGTGCTTAAACCATCTTTAACCAAAGTTGTTGTTGAATCCCCAGCTTTTCTGCAACGAATTCAGGGAGATATTTATGGGCCTATCCATCCCCAATATGAACCATTCTGATATTTTATGGTCTTGGCGGATGCTTCTGCGAGGTGGTCGCATGTTTACCTATTTTCCACTCGTAATGTTGCCTTTGCACGTTTGCTCGCTCAGATTATACGATTACGTGCACATTTCTCTAAATTCCCCATCAAGTCTATCCGTCTTGATGGAGCTACCGAATTTATATCTCAAGCTTTTGACGCTTATTGCCAAGCAGTTGGCATCGACGTAGAGCATCCTGTTGCTCACGTTCATACACAAAATAGTCTAGCAGAATCATTTGTGAAGCGTCTTCAGCTCATTGCTCGGCCTATGCTTATGAAAACTAAGCTACCAGTTGCAGCCTAGGGCCATGCCATTTTACATGCAGTCGTATTTGTTCGGATTCGTCCGACTGCATATCATTTGTACTCTCCTATGCAGCTTGTTATGGGTCACCAACTAAATATTTCACACTTGTGTATTTTTGGTTATGATATACAAGTTCCTATTGCCCCTACGCGACGCACCAAGTTTGGTCCTCAGCGTCGGCTAGGAATATATGTTGGCTTTGATTCACCTTCTATTATTTGTTATCTTGAGCCAATGACAGGTGATGTTTTTATCGCCCATTTTACGGACTGTCATTTTGATGAGACAGTCTTCCTGTCATTAGGGGGAGACAATCCATCGTCAGTAGAACGACGTGATTCGTCGTCAGAAGAACGACATGCGATTTCCTGGATCACACCATCTATGTCTCATCTTGATCCTCATACCAATGCCTGTTACATTAAGGTGCGGAAGATTGTTCATCTTCAGGAAATTTCTAATGAAATGCCTGATGCATTTAATGATGTAGCTAAAGTAACCAAGTCATATATACCTGCTGCAAATGCTCCAGCTAAACTTGATGTCCCGGATAGATATGCTTTAAGAGCTGATGTCTCTAGAGGGCATGTGACCCCAGTAGGACAACTTGCAGCAAATGAGTCATCTAATGCACGCCAAAAGCGTGGGCGACCTCTTGGTTCGAAAGATTCTGTTCCTAAGAAGAGGAAATGTCAATCAATAAATGTTAATACTCCCGGAGAGAGTATCATTGAACGATCCACATTGAAGGCAAATCCCCAGGAGAGGGACCGGTATAATCCCCAGGAGAGCAGGTTATGCTTCAAAGGGTATGTGGCCACAAGCATTTGACCTGTTAGGAAAGATGAGAAATAGTAATACACCAATTAATTTAGTCACTTGGAACACAATTGCAGGAGGGTATCCGGAGAAATGTGGAATCGCAATGAAATAATTGTCGACGATATTTTTTCCTTCTCAGTAGCTACTGACATCGTCACAGAGAACGATGATATTGAGCCACGCTCTATAGAGGAATGTCGACATAGAATTGATTGGGCAAAATAGAGAGAAGCTATCCAAGCAGAGTTGGCTTCCCTTGCAAAGCGTGAGGTGTTTGGACCGGTTGTACCAACACCCGTGAATGTGAACCCGGTGGGCAACAAATGGGTCTTTGCAAGAAAACGCAATGGGAAAAACGAAGTCGTTCGCTATAAGGTGCGACTCGTGGCACAAGGTTTTTCACAGAGACCTAGGATTGATTTTGAAGAGACATATTATCCGGTTATGGATGTAATTACTTTTAGATATCTGATCAGTCTGGTAGTCTCATAAAGACTCGACATGAATCTAATGGATGTGGTCACTGCGTATCTATACGGGAAGTTAGATACAGATATTTATATGCGAGTCCCGAAAGGGTTATTTTTACCTGAGGGAAGACCACGTCATTTGTATTCACTTCAGCTCAAAAGAGCTCTGTATGGATTGAAACAATCCGGGCGAATGTGGTATAATCGCCTTAGTGAATACTTGATAAAAGAAGGATATGTAAATGATCCCATTTGCCCCTGCGTTTTTATAAAGAAATCAGAATCTGGATTTGCTATCATTACTGTGTATGTCGATGATATCAATTTAATCGGGACTCCTGAAGAGCTCCGTAATTCTTCTAAATACCTGAAAAAAGAATTCGAGATGAAAGATCTCGGGAAAACAAAATTTTGTCTCCACTTGCAGATCGAGCATAACTCAAGTGGATTTTTAGTCCATCAAACAACATATTCTGGGAAGATCCTGAAGCGTTTTAACATGGACAAAGCACATCCATTAAGTACTCCTATGATTGTGAGATCTCTTGATATTGAGAAAGACCCTTTCTGACCAAAGGAAGACAATGAATCACTACTTAGTCCTGAGGTACCATATTTGAGTGCAATCGGCGCATTGATGTACTTGGCCCAATGTACCAGACCAGACATTGCATTTGATGTGAATCTGTTAGCCAAATTTAGTTCTGCCCCGACAAGGAGACATTGGACAGGTGTTAAGCAGATTCTCCGTTATCTCCGGGGACTACAGACATAGGATTATTCTATCAGAGAAATCCATCCAATGGCTCACAGATAATGGGATACACTGATGCCGGATATCTCTCCGATCCCCACAAAGCTATCTCCCAATCTGGTTATGTTTTTACAACTGGTGGTACTGCATTCTCTTGGCGATCCAACAAGCAAAATCTTCTAGCCACTTCTTTGAATCATTCGGAGATTATTGCATTACATGAATCCAACCGGGAATGTGTGTGGCTACGATCACTGATTGGACATATTTTTATTCTCACCATCTCCAGAAGAACCGTGAAATTGATATCCAACAGATACAATCCTTTGAGAATTTTATTGATTTATTGACCAAGTCTCTGCCTATGGCGATGTTCAGAAAGCTGGTTTATGGTATTGGCATGAGACAGATGTATCATCAAGCGGACTGACTTAAGTGCCTGCTCAATCAGGGGGAGTATACTAGTACCTACTTCTGTCTGACTAGACCTTATCGCGATGTACTCTTTTTCATTTGTCAAGGTTTTGTCCCTCTAGATTTTCCTTGCAAAAGTTTTTAATGAGGCAGCTTATGTGAGTCCAGCACTCTTCTAGGTCTTTGTACTCTTTTCCTTAACTCAAGTTTTGTCCCTCTGGATTTTCCTAGCAAGGTTTTTAACTAGGCAATTATCTTAGAATGGTGGACACCTAAGGGGGAGTGTTATAACATGCAGCTTGTTAGCGTGTCTTTTGGTGGTTGTCCACCAAGCATGCTTGACACCTCCTTGCATATGTGTCAAGCATGCCGGTTAGTTTATCTTCAGCCTCTCCCCTATATATATGTTAGCCCCCCTTTGTTATTAGTTACAGAAACAAAGTCTTGTACGGAAGAAGTTATATAAATGTTGAGAGTTACTAATATATGAATTCAAAGAGATATATGTTAGTGAGGAAAGTATCGCATGTTGATGTGATGTGTTTATAAGAATACTCTCTATCCCTCTTCTCTAGTACTTGTATTATAACAACATTTTTAATTAACAGTTTTTATTTGAAATTGTTTAAAACCAAATTAAGTTTTTCAGTTAAAATTATTTTTAACTAACTAAAATATATAACAAATGCAAACGTTACCAAAATTGTTTCATTGGAACTATTAAAACCAAAACATGTGTTTTAGTTAAAAGAGTTAATTAGTCTAAGGATCCCAGGTTATGACCAACAATTGAGTTTGGGTTCTGGAATTGTCCAACTTTGAGTCTAGGCCCTGGCCTAACCACTAACCGAGTTGACCGTCCCAAAAAATAAGTAATTAATAACTTGAATTAATATTTAATAAAAATATAGACAGTGTTTGTCAAACGTTAGCACGTGTCTTGTTCACATGTTTGTAGAGTGATGTGACTTTACTTAAAACCCATTTGACGGTCCAAACGAAGGCATGATCCAACGGCTACGATATAAAGAGTCGTTGGAAAGAGCCGTTGGGACCCAAGCCTTATAAATCAGTTCTCTTCCATCATTTTTGACCCATCTCAAGTAGTTACGATCGTCAACCATCAGAGCCCTTCCATTATATTTGCTTCGTTTAAAAAATGGCGCGTTCAAGTGAAAAGTCCTATTCGAGTAACAATTTTCACAAATATTTTGAGGTAAGTATGCTTACCAGTACCTACATTTAATGGTTTGCCATTACTAGGACCCATACACCAATATTAAACTTACAGTAGGACCTAAACACAAAAATTTAAATTTTTTTCTATAGGTATGTCAGTTGTGTGACCAAACTTCACACACTGCCATCGATTGCCCTTGGATGTACTCCAAGTGCTTGTTTCTTAAGTACCTTGGGCTACGGATGTTGCTTACCTGCGATAGTAACATAAGCAAGGGAAAATAAATCAATTCTCACCTAATTTAGTCTAATATGCAACAATACATGAATTAATAACTCAATTCTCAGCTAATTCAATCTAAAATTGCTATCCAACATCAGTACAAGCATAAAAAGTACACATGCTAACCCACTTGAGTACAACCCTTCAATTTGAAATCCCCTAATCGACACCAGTACAAGCATAAGCAATTGCTATTAAGCCCTTTTCATCAATCCAGTCTGTATAAAGGAGCAATTTAGCAGTAGATTTTGAATAAGTCAGTACAAGCATATACAATTTAGCACCATAAACTAGCAAAAGGAGAAAAGCATAACCCCATATCAGTTGCTAAAAAAACCAGCAAAAGGAACATCGCATAACCCCATATCAGTTGCTAAAAAAACTAGCAAAAGGAGCAGAGCATAACCCTAACCACGAAATACCTTACCTTAGCTATCGTACAACAACCCAAACCACGAACTCCCTCAGACAAAACAGAGATTATTATTCACATCGCCGTCTTC
Organism: Macleaya cordata; assembly: GCA_002174775.1. Taxonomy (NCBI): domain Eukaryota; kingdom Viridiplantae; phylum Streptophyta; class Magnoliopsida; order Ranunculales; family Papaveraceae; genus Macleaya; species Macleaya cordata. Next base: position 30,047 of record MVGT01001190.1, on the reverse strand, counting down.
AAACAACCTCGGATTTCAACACAAAGTTTCGACACAGGTAGGACCGAAACCCTAAACCTTAAAAAATTTTTCAACAAAGATTAAAATGGAGCTTCAATTCGTATGATTAAAAGACCAACTTACCAATTGAAGAAGCCGCGAAAATGTACAGAAAAAGACCCAGACCAAACCTTCGAACTTGCTAGAAATGGACGCCGAGAGCGCCGGAGAAGATGACAGATAAAAACCTTTCGCAGTAAAAATTAGGGTTCGACGATCCCTTATATATGTTTTAAAACTTTAATCTGGGTTGTTGAATGAAATCTTTGACCTAGGTTGTCTATTTAATTCGCACGTGTGGACGTTAACATGCCAAATAGACGTCATGGCATATTTGTAATTGTTAGCCACATTAAGGGTATTTTCGTCACTTAACCAGGGTCCCGTTATGATCCCATCATTTTTTTGACGATCAATTCGGTCAATGGTTAGTCCAGGACCTAGACTCAAAGTTGGACAATCCTAGGACCTAGTGGCGGAGCCAGGATTTTAACTTAGTGGGGGCTAAAATAGAAAAGGCAAACTCCATTTCTTTGCCACTTTTTCTTCACTAGAAGCCTAGAACCCACATATTTTTACACTCCGTTTACATCAGTAGGTGGGACTTAAATGGAGATGATTGAAGGATTTTTATTTTTTCTTTATTGTGAAACAGATCTTTTTACCATTTAGATCATTATTTCATCACATCGATCTACAACTTTTAATTACATAAAAAGATCTTCTGTAAAGAGATCATCAACACAGAAAAATCATCCATTAGATCATCTAAAGTTAATCCGAATTTTAATTTGAGTCATTTATTTTGCCAATAATTTTAACTAACTTTTAGTTTGGTCAAAAGTTTAAGATAATCTACATGGTGAGGAGATTATCTTCACGGACCTCACTAAAAACCAATCCTAAGGTCATCTTCCTCTAGGTCCAGAATTAGATGTATGAGTGGTGTAAATATAAGCGGGTGTTAAAAAATAAAAGTTGCTTCATGTAAGTATAATGTCCTTGGTGTTGAGTTAAAATTAATTTTATAAAAAATAAAAGTCAAAATTAATAGTTTTACCTTAGTTACTCTCCCAATTAAAGATTTTTTATTTTTTTATGAAGACAAATTATTAGAAATAAATAACATTCTACAAAATGTATATATATTTCAAACAAATGAGTGGGGGCAGCCGTCCCCACTGGGCATATGGTGGCTCCGCCACTGCTAGGACCCAAACCCAACTGTTGGTCATAATCTGGGACCCATAGATGAACCTTAGTTACAATCTGTTTTAATAAAATAAAGTATAGTAAAAAAATACTAAAAATATCAATCCGACAATACAAAATTGCTTGTCGATTATGTAGAACTAACACCTCAATTACAAACTGGTTTGTCGATTTTATGCAACCGAGAGACAGTTTTATGAAATTTGTACTGTCGATGTCGATTCCATGTAACGACGAATAATTCAGCTAAAAATTATTTTGATTCAGTAAAAAGTTGTGTAGATTTATCCCAGTATTTTAAAATTAGGGAGCTCCTACTTTATCCCTAGAAATTTTCAATTAATTAACCCTTTGCCTTTTATGACCGGGCTATCCAAGCCTCTTTGAACTGATTCTTGAGGTAATGGCATTCCTCCAATTCACAATTATCGAGCCCCTCTTTTCTTTCTTCTTTTTTACCAGGAATAATAGTCTCTTAAACCACAATTGACAAAACTATGCAAATTCTAACTTGCACACAAAAAGGTGGATGTTTATAAGTATATGAAGAATCAATTTAAATAATTTAATTGATTTTCTCTCTCTCTATCCCTCCGATTTTGTGTGAAATTACCTAGCAACTCATGTTCATCCAGGCGGGCCATCAAATTCTGCTTCAGCTCATGTTGGATTAGCAAATCATGGTGACGTCAACATCAACCTTAGTTAATTAACATGCTGCCAATTAAAAAAAGAGAGTGAATAAGAACACAGGCTCTTCAATGAGACCCAGTCCAACGTCTCTCCTAGATCTGGTGTCGGCTTCTATTTAAAAGGAATTAATTGAATCCTCTTTCTATAAATGTATTAGTGAACACATGCGGAGAAACTAAACGGCAATGGCTTTGCATGCTTTGTTATTAATGTTTCAGTACAGCTTGGTCTTGATACTAGTATGGCTGCAATTCGCAGCTGCAGCACCATTACCGATCACCGGAAACAAACATGGCTGCCAAGATAAGTGCGGAAACGAATGTCATGTACTGCAAAGAAGATGAGGTTCCTTATGCTATAGAAAGATGCATTTTAACTACACAATTTTACCTGTTTCTGCGCATTCACATACTTTTTTTTTTTTGCTGACCGGGGTATCAGGTCCTCTTAGAGTACCCCCTAGTCCCCGGGGTAAGTGTGCCCCCCCTCTCACACTATCGGGTAAGTGAGGAATAGATTCCTTGGGGTGGCCACCAAGAGGTCTCGAAACCTCAACCTTACAAGTTGTGGGGTGGGTGTTAAGCTACATTTCAAATACTATATTGTATAGTTGTTAACTTGTAATTGCTATAGAAGTCTCTGCTTTCTTATCTTCTCATTTTGCTTCTACTTGGTCCTTATAACTCATGCTGCCGAACAACATGCATGACAATAGAATATCTACTAGTAATATATCATTGCAATAGACAACCCACTGTAGTAAGCAACCTGGCCATCAACTTCAAACCCATGAAGTTATAGATCACTATAAGTCATTTCGTGAATTTCGTAAACGAAGTCATTTCGTGAATTTCGTAAACGAAGTCATTTCGTGAATTTCGTAAACGAAGTCATTTCAGGTTATTATAAAAAAAAATTCAGATATATATACATATATAAAAGAGAGAGAGTGAGAGAGAGAACCTGAGAGTTGTTGGGCTTGGAAGAGAGGAAGATCATAGGCTTATCGAAGCTCTCTCTTTCAAAACAACTTCTTGACTTATCTAAACTGCATTGCAACATTTGAAGCTTAGAATGTTAGAATGGATTGTTTGAAAAGTGAGCAGTGATTTGTGGGTTCCGTTGATAAAGTTCATAAATGGAACCATCTTCTAAACACAAGTATTAGAATTTCAAAATCAATACCATTTGTGTTCTGCAGAAATCTGCTGCTCATAGCAACTGTTGTGGTCAAGAAGTGCACAAGTAGATCTTACATTTCAGTACTTGTGCAGCCAATTAATACATTAAATGGAGACCCATCCATTTATGTTACAAATCAAACACATACATTTTGGATATTATAAACATAGAAAGAGGAGATAAATATTATCACCTCATACGGATAGGGGTGAGTGGCTGAACTTGAAGAAGTACAAGAACTTAAGGTGCAACATAGATAGGCATTGTGGTGGTCAATCCAAACTAGGTATGATTCACATGGAAGCAACTAAAACAGTACCTACTAACAACATAAACAAAACATTTTTAGCCTCAAAATCAAATAAAAATAAAGTAAATGAGTATGTTGTTGCTACTGTTTGGATGGGTGTCTGTGCTATAAGCTACACCAATGCTCATTATCAGCATAAACACTTGATAACCTAACAATAAATGTTTAAAAGAAACATTAAACTGAAAGAAAAGAAAAGAAACTGATGAGTTCAGTTCTAACAGTACAAAGAACTGAACTCAATCACTGAAATGTAAGATCTAAGAACTTAAGTACAATGTAAGTACTAAAGTAAACGAGAGTATTGCTGCTACTATCCAGTTAGTGGATGGGTGTGGGTGTGTGTGTGTGTGTTATAAGCTACAGTGTAAGAATTTAAGTACAATGATGGTCATAGTAAGCTTAATAAGTAGAGTTAGTTCAGTTCTAACAGTAAAGAGTAATTGAGTTTAGTTCTAACAGTATAGAGAAACTGAGTTTAGTTCTAACAGTACAGAGAAACTTAGTTTAGTTCTAGCAATACCTTTCATAGCCTTTCTAATGACATCTAAGAAGATCAAGACATTAGCATCCCACACATCCACCCTTTGGACCTTTTCATTCCCTTCTCGGTCGTTCTTTCTCACTTGTGAAAGAACTCATCCCATTCACTTGGGTTGGTTGATCTAAATTAATTTATATTTGAATCAAAAGATAAACATCAAAATCTCATCATCAATAACAATTGATTTTTTTTTTGGAACTTAATAAGAATTGATTAATAAAAATATTATAAACAGAGATAATCATCAAGCAAAGAATCTACTTGGAGAGATCTGGTTTTTAACTATGTAACATCAACACTTCACTTTTTTGAATTTTGCCGTGTCGGATACTCGGACACTCGTGTTGACACTTGTGGATACTTCAATGGGTACTTGCACATAATAATGTTAGATATTGTGTGTCTATCTTGTGTGCACTTGCACATAATCATGTTAGAACGTATTATATAGTTCTAAGTTAATGTCTTTTGTGTATTATGTAACAATGTTGGTTCTAAAAATACAATTTATAACTAAAATTAAAGCATATAATGTTTGATATATGAATAAAAATGTAAGTGTAATGCCGTGTCCGTGTACTGGGTGTTTTTAAGTCACCGTGTCGGACACCGACAACTGTACCCGTATCAATGTTACATAGGTTTTTAATTAAGAACATGAGATGTATAAACATCATTCCATCATTAATAACAATTGATTCACTAACAAACTGTAACAATATTATAAGCAAAGATGGGTCGTTATTCAAGCTAAGAACTACTTGCAAAGATGTGGTTATGCATTAAAATGAGAATATAAACATCAAAATCCTACCATTAATTAGTAACAATTCACTAATTTACAAATTATAACATTCAATCAATTAATATTATAATACACTTACAGCCTACAACCATACATATAATTTCCAAAGCAAACAAGATTAACCCAAACTATGGGGTTCAACTGTAGTATTCATTGTATTCCAACAAGTTCAAGTTGGGTATAAATTATCTACAAGTTCTTGTACCCATATATGAAAATGTAAATGGGGATCACCAATGTACCGTAACAACTCCCACTCTAACATAGATAAAACCCTTGTCCTAAAAGGCTTCCTAATTCAATCTAGATACCCTTAATTTCTCTCTAATGGCTCTCACTATGGTCTACATAGCCCCTTTGATCAGGTACTTTTTCTTTTTCGAGGCAGGAGCGTCTTCGGAATAACTCTGTTAGAGAGACAATAACATGACAAAGGAATAAACAGTGATGAAGAACAAAAACTACTTAAATCCACTAATTAGTTTCAACTAATTTGAGAAAATAAGTGGTTTTAAAAAATATTAAACAATTAATAAACTCACCCAAGAACATATCGACCCATCAGTCCTATATTTACTCCACAAACCAGATTAATATTCCTTGGCACCTACAACAAACCTCATAAACAGAATATAAACAACTCTAAACTAACCACTTGATGTTTTATAATTAAAAATAACATATCTCATGCTCAGTAACAACAAGTGAATGGCTTAAAACAAAAAAGTACACTGAATTGAAAAATAAAATTCATTACCTATGTAGAATAAGGTAAATAAGTTGCACCTTTGTTCATCATCCATTTTCCTACAAATTTATAAGATCATAAGGAAGTAAAGAATACAACTAAACAAAGCATTTAAAAGGCAGAATAATATACATGTCATGTTTTCTCTATCAACTAAAGTATCCCAACATATACAAACAAACCCAACATACTTAAAAACTCTAAGAGGAGGTAACCACATGCACTCTACAAAAACAGGAGCCTTGACAGGTTTGCCATTCTCAAAATCCACTCATAATTCAATGGGGTTATTCATACACTCTTTTATTTGAAAGGAGCGGTCTCACCGAATATTCTAGTGTATAAAATTTCAGTCAAAATACCAAACTTACACTAAATAAGGTCCGAATAAAACCTAAATGTCAAGATCAGAAAGCCCTAATTTTTGAAACCCCACATGTAATAACATAGATGAAAAAAAGAAAAAAAAAAGAAAAAGAAAGCAAGGTGAAAGGGATGCAAGAAGCAGAACCAATTCATTCCCAAGCTCTAGAGCAGAATCTTGAGAACTTTGATGATTTAGGAAACGTCCTTAAAGGCTGAGATCTAGAGCATAGGTTCAATGATTCTATAGATTTGTGTTCATAGATAAGGATTTCATACCTAGGAAGGATGGATGTATTACTGGTCGTGTCGTTACACAAACAGAAAGCCCTAACTTCAGAATCCCCCAATATAGATAAATCCTTAACTTCTAAACCACAATTTCTTCTTCAACCAAATGATTTTTTGAAAACCCTAGTTTTTTCAACAAAAAAACTCAGAAAAGAGGGAAAATAAAAAGAGAGAGATATAGAGCGAGAAAGAGAGAGTAGAGAACGAGAGACAGCAGAGAGAAATGGACAGGAGAGCGCGAGTGTAACGACCCAAAATTATATTGTTGACTTTGGTGAATCAAGTTGAGCCGAGTCCAACGCTTCAACCGTAGAACTTATTAGGTGTTAAAATAATTAAGTCTAGGACTAAATAATGAGTTTTTGTTCGGAGCATAATTTGAAAAATCGAATCGTATGAATAAATAGATCTCGAAAAGTTATTCAATTTCGACTACTCACGCGCGAAAATCGGACACTAAATGATCCCAAATCAAGGCCCGGAACACAATTTTGACTAGTACCGAAGGTACCCGCGATTTTGACCAATTAAACTTCATTTAACTATGTATATATACTATACATATGTATTGGTGATGTATTAATAAGTAACTTTATAAGTTATTCCTTGTATACACATAATTTGTATGTATGTGCATACACCATAGCATAACCCATATAGTTATCCTATTTTTTTATTTTATTTTTAGGCTTCTTTTTCCCACTGTCTTATTCTAAACAAAAGGGAGATGAGAGAGAAGTTTCTTTCTCTTTTAGTTTACTTCAAAAAAAAAAGGAGAACAGAAAGGGAAAGGAGAAGAAAGAGAAGAAGAAGAAGGAGAGAAGGAGAGAGAGAGAAAGAGAGAGAAGAAGAAGATGATGACGATGGTCCGATTGAGATCGGAGGGACTACATAATTTATGGATTGAGGTATAAATTTGAAATCCTAGCTTTTCATTTTATTTTTAATTAGATATTTTATGTTGTTAATCTTTAGTTTTCAATTTTATGGTTGATTTTGTTAATAGTTTAAGGTTTGATTAGACCTTTCAAACCCTTAGTTGATAAAATTGATAATTGAAAAGGTTGATTTTGACCCAAATTTACTGTTTTGGGTTATATTGTAGATTCGGAGGTCTAAATCAATTGAAGAAGATATTTAGAGCAATTTAGGTTTGTAATCCTAAAGCCCTTATTTGATTTGATAAGGACCTAGTTTTGGAGTTATTTGAAGAACTTGAGATTGATTTTGATTTTGTGGTTAATTCTAGTGGATTGAATTTGTTAGTGGTGGCAAATTCAAAATTTAATTTTATTCCAATGATTTTGAGGTATTTGGTTTCCTCTTATTAATGTTAAAAGAGGGTGACTAAAGGGACTTGGACCCTTGTAGTGTGTAACACCCCACTTTTCAAATCTTATAATCCAACTCAAATCATTAAACTTGAAAAGAAGAGTATTAGAAGGATACGTAAATATAGGCATTGTAAGAACAAAAAATTGGTAATTTTTTTTCTCTATTTTATAAAATCCAACCATAATAGGTCAATAAAATTACTCAAAAGAGTAGTTAAAAGTTAATTCATAGTTAATTAAGTTTGACTAAAGTAAATCAAAAGGTTTATGCAAACTAATAGGTGTTNAATCCTAAAGCCCTTATTTGATTTGATAAGGACCTAGTTTTGGAGTTATTTGAAGAACTTGAGATTGATTTTGATTTTGTGGTTAATTCTAGTGGATTGAATTTGTTAGTGGTGGCAAATTCAAAATTTAATTTTATTCCAATGATTTTGAGGTATTTGGTTTCCTCTTATTAATGTTAAAAGAGGGTGACTAAAGGGACTTGGACCCTTGTAGTGTGTAACACCCCACTTTTCAAATCTTATAATCCAACTCAAATCATTAAACTTGAAAAGAAGAGTATTAGAAGGATACGTAAATATAGGCATTGTAAGAACAAAAAATTGGTAATTTTTTTTCTCTATTTTATAAAATCCAACCATAATAGGTCAATAAAATTACTCAAAAGAGTAGTTAAAAGTTAATTCATAGTTAATTAAGTTTGACTAAAGTAAATCAAAAGGTTTATGCAAACTAATAGGTGTTTTAGACATATAGTAATCTGTCTAGAATCTGCATCAGGTCTGTTCTTTTGTACATAAATAATTCATCTTAAATCATTTTTAAGTGATTCGAAAATTAAGCGAAAATAGACAAACAGATCTAAAATATCACTGAAGAAAGTTTTTCAATTTGGAAAACATAACATACTATAAAATCAACCCTAACAGGGTCCATCTGCACTGATAGCAGAAATTCAGTAACATGATATGAAGTTTTACCCTATCAAAAATAGATCATAAGTAACCCAAAAATTATGAAATATTAGGAGAAAATAAAAGAGTTTATTAGAAAAATAATCCAACTGACGGAACATCATTCCGATCTCAGAATTAAGAGAAACAATTCAAAAATTTCAGTACTATCAGATTTTGAGTTCAAAACCAAACTTGAAAAGTTACAATTCCAACATATAAAACCATTCTCCAAACCAAAATAAAACTTAAAGCATCCCATAATCCCTTTGATATAATACATAAAGTAGTGTGATCAAACAAATTAAGTACACCTACAAATTACGCTAGAATGTAAGTCTTTCCACGATCGTCAAATTCACGATCTATACTCCAACACCCTCTTCGAACTCTGTGGGGGAAAAATTATCGGGGTGAGCAAGCTCAGTAGGAAACTAACCAAAAATAATAGATACAAACATGTATGAATGAGGAAACACATTTAAAAATGCAACAAAACATATGCAACAACAGATACCACGATTTTCAGTTAAAAGCGTTGCTGAAAACTCTGCAGTGTTACTAAAATTTCACAAAATCGTTGCTGTTTGTGTTTTCCAGGGCCTTTTAGCCACGTTTTCTGTTATGCACGAACTGTCACAAATATCAGATTAATGTTTTTAATTAATCTTACCAGTCAGGGCTTGTTCCGGTGAGCTAACCACGATTATCAAGAATCATCTTCCGTGGGAACCACATTTTTGTGGAAAGCCATTAGGGCTTACTGACCATTGATTTTATTAAATCATCTCACTTTCATATTCACCACATTTTATCTTGCATTAGATCTCAAATCACCACACTATTCCATCATAAAATACAATTTTAAATAGATTTCATGATCTAATAAACAAATATAATAGATTTTCTTACCTACATGATTTGTTCAAAAACAATATAATCAAGAACATAACTTTTATACTAGGGTTTCGATCCCTACCTTGATTTGCTTCCCATACTAGTATGGAACTCCTCTTTTGATGTTGAAAAATACCTCTTCTTCAAATTGAAAATCTCCTCTTTTGATGTTGAAAATATACTTCTTCTAGTTAAAACACCCTTCTTTTTGTATAGGTTTAATGGTGGAAAATAAGGTTTAGAGTTTGAAGAAGTAAATAAGCTTGATGTTGAATTGTTTAGAAGATGGAATAAAAATGGAGAAAACTTCTTTAAGGTACTCATTTTCATTTGGTTTAAGCCTCCTTATATAGGCTTCCAAAAGGTTTTCAATTATGATGGTGAAAAATGGTAGTGGAACCATTATTATTTAGTGGTGGTGAGTTGTAATGGTAGTGTATGCATTATTAGCTAGTGGTTGTGATATATGTTTAATAACAAAAACTAATTTTTATAGATAAGGTTTTGTGTACAAAAACTTTGATGTAACTTATGCCCCTTGTTTAATGATATGAAGACATGTATCAATCAAAATGATCTTGTGGTCTAAATCAAAAGTTTTGAGTGAACAAACATTATTCCTTAATGTTAGTCTACAACTAACCATATGTACACGGTTTACTGTAATGACCATAACTCACAGATCGTAAGTCCAAATGTCACAAGCATACCATTCTGGAAACTAGATTCAAAGAGCTACAACTTCATTAGAAATAGCCCAAGCTCAATTCAGAGCATAAGATGTCCAAAACTGGGTCCAAAGTATACTGACAGACATAAATACGAATTTTAGAAATAATATATAACATGTTGGGTTGTTTTAACCCAAAGAAAATAAAGATGGGCCTAGCCCACTTAATTATAGATTCATGTTCATGCTCAAGTCCATCACACAAATATTGGGTTAGACCATCTAATCTCATAGACTCATGCCCAAGTCCATAAAAAATATTGGGTTACTACACTTAATTATGTTAAGTGTAGATCTCATACACTAATAAAATTTTGGGGTGCTACATCATTACCCCCTAAAAAGAATTTCGTCCCGAAATTTAAAATGAAGGTAGGTTTTAATCAATTACTTGTGAATAACTCTGGATATTTGGCTTGAATCTCAGATTTTAGTTCCCAAGTTGCTTCCTCTGGTCTATGGTGTTGCCATTGCATTTTGACATATCGAATAGTCTTGCTACGGAGTTCCTGAACCTTGGTATCAAGAATACGCAAGGGTTTCACTTCATATGAAACATTCTCACTAAGTTGCACTTTCTGCCAGTCGATGACATATGAAGGATCTGCGTGGTATTTTCGCAACATAGAAACATGAAATACATTGTGTATTTCGGCTAGCTGTGGTGGCAAAGNATCCATTATTAGCTAGTGGTGGTGAGTTGTAATGGTAGTGTATGCATTATTAGCTAGTGGTTGTGATATATGTTTAATAACAAAAACTAATTTTTATAGATAATGTTTTGTGTACAAAAACTTTGATGTAACTTATGCCCCTTGTTTAATGACATGAAGATATGTATCAATCAAAATGATCTTGTGGTCTAAATCAAAAGTTTTGAGTGAACAAACATTATTCATTTATGTTAGTCTACAACCAACTATATGTACATGGTTTACTTTAATGACCATAACTCACATATCGTAAGTCCAAATATCACGAGCCATACCATTCTGAAAACTAGATTCAAAGAGCTACAACTTTATTTGAAATAGCCTAAGCTCAATTCGGAGCATAAAAGGTCCAAAATTGGGTCCAAAATATACTGACAGAAACAAATACGAATTTTAGAAATAACATATAACATGTTGGGTTGTTTTAACCCAAAGAAAATAAAGATGGGCTAGCCCACTTAATTATAGATTCATGTTTATGCTCAAGTCCATCACACAAATATTGAGTTAGACCATCTAATCTCATAGACTCGTACCCAAGTCCATAAAAATATTAGGTTACTATACTTAATTATGTTAAGTGTAGATCTCATACACTAATAAAATTTTGGGGTGCTACATCATTACCCCCTAAAAAGAATTTCGTCCCGAAATTTAAAATAAAGGTAGGTTTTAATCAATTATCTGTGAATAACTCTGGATATTTAGCTTGAATCACAAATTTTAGTTCCCAAGTTGCTTCCTCTGGGCTATGGTGTTGCCATTGCACTTTGACATATCGGATAGCCTTGTTACGGAGTTCCTGAACCTTGGTATCAAGAATACGCAAGGGTTTCACTTCATATGAAACATTCTCACTAAGTTGCACTTCCTGCCAGTCGATGACATGTGAAGGATCTGCGTGGTATTTTCGCAACATAGAAACATGAAATACATTGTGTATTTTGGCTAGCTGTGGTGGCAAATCAAGCCGATATGCAACTTCACCAATTTGATCTAGAATCTCAAATGGTCCTACATATCGTGGTGAAAGTTTTTCCTTCTTCCCAAAGCGCTTAATCCCAGGTCTAGGACTAACTTTTAAGAATACATGGTCACCAAGTGGTATCCTCCTATTGTCGGCATAACTCTTCGGACGGCTTTGTGCTGCACGCAAACGCTCCTTAATGATTCTTATCTTTTCTGTTGTTTCTTAGATAACTTCTGGTCTCATAACGCTTCTCTCACTTACTTCTGCCCAACACAAGGGTGTTCTGCAAGGCCTTCCATACAACGCTTCGTAAGGCGGCATACCAATACTAGAATGATAGCTATTGTTATAAGAGAACTCAACAAATGGCAATTGGTCGCACCAACTTCCTTGAAAATCAATAGCACAAGCTCGTAACATATCTTCCAAGGTTTGTATAGTTCTCTCTGACTGGCCATCTGTCTGTGGATGGTATGCAGTGCTCATATTCAACTTGGTTCCCATTGCGTTTTGGAAACTTTCCCAGAATTTTGATGTAAAAAGAGGATCTCTGTCAGAAACGATTGACATTGGTACACCGTGCAACTTCACAATCTCCTTGACATACAATGCGCTCAACGTTGCAATGGAGTCTGTTTTCTTAATTGCCAAAAAATGAGCAGCTTTAGTAAGTCTGTCAACTATCACCCAAATGCTATCTTGACGTTGCCTAGTCTTTGGTAGTCCTCTGACGAAATCCATGGTAATGAAGTCCCACTTCCATTCTGCAACTTTTAGTGATTTCAACGGTCCCGCTGGCCTTTTGTGTTCTATCTTCACTTGTTGACAAATAAGACACTTTGAAACAAAAAGTGCCACATCTTTTTTCATCCCTTTCCACCAGAATTGTCGTCTTAGATCTAGGTACATCTTTGTACTACCAGGGTGCATTGAGAACGTCAATTCGTGAGCCATCGTCAGAATCTCTTTCTTCAACTTGTCATTGTCTGGTACATATAATCTTCCTTTGTACTGCAATCCACCATTTGCTCTCTGAGTCCAACCCTCCGNTGCTCATATTCAACTTGGTTCCCATTGCGTTTTGGAAACTTTCCCAGAATTTTAATGTAAAAAGAGGATCTCTATCAGAAACGATTGACATTGGTACACCGTGCAACTTCACAATCTCCTTGACATACAATGCGCTCAACGTTGCAATGGAGTCTGTTTTCTTAATTGCCAAAAAATGAGCAGCTTTAGTAAGTCTGTCAACTATCACCCAAATGCTATCTTGACGTTGCCTAGTCTTTGGTAGTCCTCTGACGAAATCCATGGTAATGAAGTCCCACTTCCATTCTGCAACTTTTAGTGATTTCAACGGTCCCGCTGGCCTTTTGTGTTCTATCTTCACTTGTTGACAAATAAGACACTTTGAAACAAAAAGTGCCACATCCTTCTTCATCCCTTTCCACCAGAATTGTCGTTTTAGATCTAAGTACATCTTTGTACTACCAGGGTGTATCGAGAACGTCGATTCGTGAGCCATCGTCAGAATCTCTTTCTTCAACTTGTCATTGTCTGGTACATATAATCTTCCTTTGTACTGCAATCCACCATTTGCTCTCTGAGTCCAACCCTCCGGTGGTTCTAGTGTTCCAATCTTTGCTCGAATCTCCTGAAGCTCGACATCCTGTATCTGTGTCTCTACCACTTGCTTAATTATTATAGGTTCCACCACTATGTGTGATAGATATGCATTTGTGGTTCTTCTTTCCACTTGGAGATCATAACCAGCTACGACCTCTAGTAACTGGATCGTTGCTAATGTACCATGATTCTTCCTGCTTAATGCATCTGCTACCACATTCGCCTTTCCAGGATGATAATTTAGTGAAAAGTCATAATCTTTGAGGAACTCTAGCCATCTTCTTTGTCTCAGATTCAAATCTTTCTGGGTAAAGATATACTTCAAACTTTTGTGATCTAAGAAAACTTCAAACTTCTCGTCATAAAGGTAGTGTCTCTACAACTTCAGTACGAAAACTACGGCTGCTAATTCCAAATCATGCGTCGCATAATTCTTCTCATGATTCTTTAATTATCTTGAAGCGTAAGCCACGACCTTTTCACTCTGCATAAGTACTCCGCCAAGTCCATTGTGTGAAGCATCACAATAGATTACGTATCTGATTCCCTGCTCTGGTGTGGTTAAGATTGGTGCTGAAGTGAGTCTCCGTTTTAGTTCTTCGAAAGATTCTTCGCACTCAAGGCTCCATTTAAATTTAACTCCTTTCTTGGTTAAATGTGTGAGTGGTGTTGCTAGTCTAGAGAAATTCTCGATGAAACGTCGATAATAGCCTGCTAGACCCAGAAAGCTTCGGATTTCAAATACATTCTTAGGTTGCTCCTAACCTAGGACTGCTGAAATCTTAGTGGGATCTACTGCAATCCCATGTTCTGAGATAACATGTCCAAGAAACAATACTTCTCTCTTCCAAAATTCACACTTACTCTTCTTGGCGTACAATTGATGCTCCCTAAGTGCTTGCATGGCAATTCTTAGATGTTCTTCGTGTTCTTCTATTGTTTTAGAATATACGAGAATATCATCCACGAAAACTATGATGAAACGATCTAGGTATGGTCGGAATATTCTATTCATCAAATCCATGAAAGCTGCAGGTGCATTTGTTAATCCGAATGGCATCACTAGAAACTCAAAGTGGCCGAATCTCGTTCGAAATGCCATTTTTTTTATGTCCTCATCTCTGATTCGTAGTTGATGATAGCCTGATCGCAGATCAATCTTCGAAAAGTACTTAGCTCCCTTTAGTTGATCAAATAGGTCGTCGATCCTCGGGAGTGGATACTTGTTCTTGATTGTCACTTTATTTAGCTGTCGGTAGTCAATGCATAGCCTCATTGATCCATCCTTTTTTCTTACGAATAAGACTGGTGCTCCCCATGGCGATGCACTAGGTCGGATGAATCCTAATTGTTGTAGCTCTTCCAATTGCTGCTCCAGTTCTTTCAACTCCAACGGCGCCATCCTATATGTTGGTATCGAAATTTCTTTTGTTCCCGGTTGAATGTCGATCACGAACTCAATCTCTCTTGGTGGGGGTATCCCAGGTAATTCATCAGGAAACACGTCCATATATTCACGTATAATAGGTGTGTGTTCATCAGCTACCATCGTGTTTTCTCCATCAGCCAAATAGGCGAGTAGCGCTCTTTGTTCTTCTGTTTCTCTGCGTCTTCTTATGCATGGTAATGTTGGATCAAAGATCTTCTCCCTATCTCCCTGGATAGATGTAACGCCCCGCACCCCAAAATACAAGGGACATTACCATCAGTCTACCGCGAGACTCAATTTCCGGCAGAGTCTCCCCTGTAAACTGGACCTTTCGTCACCTAATAGACACAGTGCATATAATAATTTACGCAACGGAAGCAAATTTAAACAAGGATATGCACTACAAATTTGCCACCCATTTTTTTTTTCTCAACTCAACTGAAATCCCAACGAAGTAGGACCAGGAGGAACCTGCAACTACTACGACATTCATGTTTCTCACAAAATAAGGATATAACTGTGATAGAATATATAGTTATGTTTGTTGTTTTCCTGCCAAAATATATATATAGGGAGAAATATAAAGTAGGGGNTGATCGCAGATCAATCTTCGAAAAGTACTTAGCTCCCTTTAGTTGATCAAATAGGTCGTCGATCCTCGGGAGTGGATACTTGTTCTTGATTGTCACTTTATTTAGCTGTCGGTAGTCAATGCATAGCCTCATTGATCCATCCTTTTTTCTTACGAATAAGACTGGTGCTCCCCATGGCGATGCACTAGGTCGGATGAATCCTAATTGTTGTAGCTCTTCCAATTGCTGCTCCAGTTCTTTCAACTCCAACGGCGCCATCCTATATGTTGGTATCGAAATTTCTTTTGTTCCCGGTTGAATGTCGATCACGAACTCAATCTCTCTTGGTGGGGGTATCCCAGGTAATTCATCAGGAAACACGTCCATATATTCACGTATAATAGGTGTGTGTTCATCAGCT
>MVGT01001191.1:42976-80619 GCA_002174775.1 Macleaya cordata | reverse complement strand
TGTTAGAGATTTTTGTTGTACTCTTATCACCTTAGTAATTTTTTAATTAGGTGATTGTGTGATCCTTAACCATAGTCACATTGACATTCGGTTAAATTCATTAACCGTAGGGTGAATTTAGACTTTCAATATGCTTTCTCCTTGTTCTTTAGTGATGCTCCGTAGCAATGGCCCTAGGAAAGACTTTCTGTACAGTTCTTTTTCAAGAATTGTGTATCTTGTTGCTTTGACCTTAACTTTGTTTGCTTCTTTTTTCCCATCTGGGAGCTTTTCACTAAGTAAATATTCATTTATGTCAGTCATCCACTTTTCTCGCCGTTCTTCGATTGAGCATGTTTCAGAAATTAAACTTGTAGGCTCAGAAAGAACTTCAACTGGTAGTAACCCTTTTTCAGATTGCTCAAATATTGAAGCAATATATGCCAATGCATCTGCATATTTGTTACCAGTACGAGGAATCTACTGAAAATGTACTTTCGAGAAAGCTTTTAATAAGCTTTCTATAATAGCCAAGTATTGTATCATGCAACTTTCTTTGGCTTCGAACTCTTTCTTGATTTGCTTGATCACTAACTGAGAATCACTAAAGATAGTGTTCTGCAATTTTCAAATCTTTTGCAATCTGTAGTCCCCTTATTACTGCTTCGTACTCAACCTCATTATTTATAACAGTGAATTGTAAGCGAACTGCTTGCTCGATTTTGTTATTTTTCTAGAGTGATAACAACAATACCTATCCCAGCACCTTAGTTGTTAACTGAACCATCAATAAATATTTTCCAACTTCTTTGTGTTTCCCAGTGTATAGCATTGTCTAGGTCTTCCTGATGTTCTTCTTCTTCGTGATTTCCTTCTTCACTTTCGATGAAATCAGAAGAAAGTTCTTCAATTGGAAAATCAGCCAGGAAGCCTGCAACTGCTTGCCCTTTGATAGCTTGGCGAGACACAAATTGTATGTCATATGGAGCAAGTTGGATAACCCATTTGGCTATTTTCCAGCTTTCTAATCTTTCATCAAGACGTTTCTGATATGATATTCTGTCATTACTTGAACGACATACCCTTCAAAGTATGGATGAAGTTTCTGAGTAGAAAGTACTACTGCCAACATTAACTTTTCCATTTTAGTGTATCTTATTTCAACAGGATGCAAAATTTTATTTATAAAGTAAATTGGTTGCTCTATCCTTTCTGAATTTCGAACTAATACTGCACTCACAGATGTTTCTGTGGTAGAAATGTACAGCTTTAGTATATCTCCTGGAACTAGTTTTGTGACTATTGGTGCTTTAGATAAGTACCGTTTAATCTTCTCCAGGGCTTCAGAACATTCTGTGTCCCATATGAAATTTGCTTTCTTTTGAAGCAAGTTGAAGAATGGGCGATATCTTTCTGAAGACTTTGATATGAATCTATTCAGAGCTGCCAACCTCCTAGTTAGAATTTGAACTTCTTTCTTTGTTTTGGCTCAGGCATATCCAGTAATGCGCGAATCTGATCTGGGTTTATCTCTATTCCTCTCTTTGTCACCAAATATCCCAAAATTTTTCTAGAAGTTACAGCAAATGTACACTTTGCTGGGTTTATTCGCATTTTAAACTCTCTTATGTGATTTAATGTTCTTTCCAGATTGAGAATATGGTTTTCCTTTTTCTTACTTTTTCCCAGCATATCGTCAACATAAACTTCCATTGATTCTCCGATCATGTCCTTAAACATCTTATTCACTAACCTCTGATAGGTAACTCCTGCATTTTTCAAACCGAAAGGCATAACCTTATAACAATATAAACCTCTGTTTGTGATGAAAGCTGTCTTCTCGATATCCTCTGGATTTATAGGAATCTGATTAAATCCAGAGTATCCATCCATAAATGTTAGCAACTCATGACCTGCAGGTGCTTCCACCAGTCTATCTATATTTGGGAGAGGATAGCTGTCCTTCAGACAAGCTTTATTGAGGTCTGTAAAATCTACACAGACTTGAATTTTGCCATTTTTCTTCGGTATTGATACTGTATTTGCAATCCAATCTGGATATTGAACTTCCCGAAGGAATCCTGCACTTAACTTGTCAATCTCCTCATTCACATGACCATAATACTTTTCAGCAAGCTTTCTCGGACGTTGTTTTACTGGTTTGAAACCTTGTATAATGTTCAAACTATGACATGAAATATTAGTGTCGATTCCTGGCATATCTTCCATTTTCCAAGCGAAGAGATCAACTTTAGACTTCAGTAATTGGATAATGGATTCTTTGACCTTAGCATCCAGATCTCTTGCAATAAAAGTTATTTTCTTTTCTTCTTCACTTCCTAAATTTATTTCCTTAACTTCATCTTTTTCAACTTCTATTATTCCTTTCTCCTAAAGTCGGGAATGAGCTTTTTTGATATTTCTATAAGTTTCGGAAAGCTTTCCCGTTCATTACCTTCTTGCTGTGATTGCTATAAGGTTCCTGGCTTGAGCTTTCCAAGCTCAACAGTCTGACATTCCTGACTCAAAGTTGTATCTCCTTTTAGAACATTAATACCATCTAAAGTTGGAAACGTTAATCTTTGATGAAAGGTAGAAGGCACAGCTTTCACTTTGTGTAACCATTTTCTTCCTATAATCACATTATAAGGAGATGGAGTATTTACTACCAGAAACCTCATAGAAGTTAAAACTGGTCCAGCTAAAACTAGTAGTTTTATCTTTCCTTCTTAATATGTATGTGCTCCATTAAAACCAACTAAATGAGCTTTCGAAACAGCTAAATCTTCTTTCTTCAATTTCATCTTTGAGAAAGCTTGCTTAAAAATTATATCCTATGAACTTCCAGGATCAATTAAAATTTTCCTAACCTCCCAACCATCTATTGCTAACGGAAACAAAAGAGGTTCGGAATGGAAAGTACCTTCTTCCTCGGCTTCTTCTGCTGTGAACTCAATTGCTTTCTCTCTATTTTCCAGCTTCTGATTTTTTTCACGCTACTGACTATTCTGGAATGTTCAGAAGTTCGCTTGACTTGTCTGGGAGAGGTTTCAATGAATCTAACACGATCCTCCTTTGGCTGATATATTATAACATCAACTACTCTATGAACTACTGGAGATCTTTCTTCCTCTTTATTAGAGGTTTCCAGGTTATTGAATTCTCTTTAAAGGAAGTGTTGAAGCTTTCCTAAGAAATCAATTTTTGAACCATCATCATAAGATTCTTGCATTCATTCATCAGATGACAGTATGTTCTGTGATACTTGCAAAATAGAACTCTTTCACTTCTTATTTTGGTGTTGTTCAGAGGTCTTGGCCAGTAGAAGAATTTCTCATCCCTGATTTGTTCTAAGATTTCTTCTAGTGAGGCATTGAGTGTAAGGAAAGTTTTCTTAATATCTTTCCAATGTTTCCACTTTTTACTTGTATTGCCTTCTGAGACCTTTCTATGTTTGTAGCTTGACTCCCTTTCTCTGCTATTGCTTCTTTTCTTATCTTCTTCTTCAACTTCATAGATCTTATGACGGCTGTAAGTGTTTCTTTCACCGGCTTTCTCTTCTAATGCAGAGTATTTCTCAACTTTAACAATCAACTTAGTGATTGTTTTAGGTTTTTCCATGACTAAACCTTTGTGAACATCTGTTCTAGGAATAATCGCATTCTTGAATGCTATAATTGTTGTCTTTTCGTCAGTGGAATCGATTGTAAGAGTGGCCTATCGAAACCTTTTCATGAATTGTCTTAGGTGAAACAACGAATCAATATCCATTTGACGTTTTCTGTTGCAGGAGTACTGCTCTAAAAATAGCTTTCTTAAATCGGAGAAACCTCTGATGCTTTCAGGTTCTGACTTGTAAAACTATATTAAAGCATACTTGTTGAGACTATATAGGAAGAAACGACACATTAAAACTTCATCTCGTTTATATAATCCCATCATTTGCTTGTAATGAAGCAAGCGATCAACTGGATCACATTCCTCTTTAAAAATGTCAAACTTTAGAATCTGGATCTTTTTAGGTAAGATTACCTGCATTATACAGCTGCGGAATGGTGATTCTCTTTCCTTCTCCATTAGCATCGAGGTTATCTGGTAAGTTGTTGGAGTACTTGCGTTTCTAATCATCTCAGACAGATGTACTTTAATTTTTCAGATAAAATCTTCCATTTCGAGTCTAGCTTGTGCTCCGAAATCTATTTGTTCAGATTGTGTCACAAATTGCTGGGGTTGTTCGACTGGTGTCGATTCTTAATTCACCGGAGTTGTTGTCCCGTTAGTTGGAAACTCTCTTGTAATCGGAGTTTGTGATAGAAGTTTTTGCAAGATTTTCGACTGAGCTTGTTGGGTTTTTTGCATATTCAGAACCAATCTGGTTAGCATCGAGACAAGATTAGTTTCTTGAATTATCTCTTTTTGTTGTTCCAAATTTGATCTGGTCTAAACAGTTTCCTGTTCTTATTGCTCGGTGTTCGAAATTTGTTCTTGTGGATCAAGAGCCGGTGTGTTTCCTGTTTCTTGAGGATTTTCCACTAGAGAAGGCTCTCCGATCTGCTTTTGTGGCTGTGGATCAACATTCCGAACAGGTCTTTCTGGTTTTTTCCAACCATTTTTGATGTTTCTGTCTTCTTTAGCTCAGAGAAATGTCACGGCTTTTAACTATATGGTCGTGGGTTTGATTCCCGCAGACGGCGCTAAAATGAAGGAGACAAAATCCTTCATTCAAGAATTTAGAGAGAGAAAGTGGTTCCCTAGAGAGAGAACCAAGATGATTCTAGAGAGAACCTAAAGGATTCTAGAGAAAGAAAGTGAGAGACTCTAAAGAGAGAAAATGAGAGAGGTTTCTTTGATCTAGAGGAGTTCTCTTCTAGTTCAGATTAGTTCTCTTTGGATTTTATCAGTGAGTTTAGAAGGTGAGGTGAGCTTGTAACTCAAACTCTTAGCCAATCAGTAATAAATACCTGTCCTTCACTTTATAAGTGTGTGACAGCTGTTCATAAGTGCTTGACAGCTGTTTGTAAGTACTAGACAATTGTTTGTTTACTCCTTTCTGTCAGGTTACCTTTCGGAAACCTCTTTTCTTTAGTAAGAAAGCTTCTTTCTCTAACAGAAAGCTCAATTCAAATATGTGCTCCCACATCTTGAGTCTAAAATCTCTCATTTTTTGTATTGTGTGAGTTAATTTTTTGTGTAGGACTTATTTAACATAGTCTAGGACCAACACAACTACCTTGTGTAGGGTCTAGTTTTTGGGTAGAACTAGGGTTATGCTTATAAGGGTTTTTTTGTGAACCTTATAAACTAATTTGTGTTAGTAGATTTTCGAAATAATTGAATGGTGAGTTGATTTCGATGAATGGATGTAGGTGCATTGTAGAACCACTATAAATTATGTGTTTTGTGCCTTTGCTAGTTACATTCTCTTATGAACATTATTCCACTATGATTGATGATACAAGATGCTTCATTGATTAGATAGTAATCATCTTTTTGTTGTTATCATCATCTTGATTGGGTTATTTAGTTATTATTTGATTTAATTCATTTGCATATGTTAGTTTGTAATTGTTAAAATTAGTCATTATTTCTCAACTAGTCCTATTCACCCCCTCTAGGACTTAGGCTTGGTCCAAACTTGCACTTTCACCCACTTTATTCTTATACTTTTCGTAATTAAGCCAGTGGGTTCTATATAAAGTTGATCCAAGGGTTGGTTTTTTGTGATGAAGATTTCTTCATCGTTTAAATCACATCAGCCGATGGGTTGTTTCCAAGTAAGCCCATAATGCCCACTTTATTCTTATATTCTACTTACACCTGTCTGTGAGCCTATGTAGAGATGATCAAATGGCTGAATTTTTTGTGATGAAGATCTCCCAATTGTTTAGATCAAATCACCCCATTGGTCATCTCGAAGTGGACCCACCTAATACCAACTCTATTCCTACACTCTACTTATACCTATTTATGGACCCAAGTAGAGATGATCCAAATGCTTAATTTGTGTGGCACTGATCTACTCATTATGTAGATCAAAATTAGGCGGTTGTGATGGTGGTGGTGGAGGGGTGGGGTTGTCAACTCATACGTGCATAGTCAAGTTTAATTGACTGAGATCATCCAAAGAATTCCAAAGTTGACTTAACTTATTCATACTCACCGAGTCAATTTGCCATTTTGTATCACAAGATTTTCATTTGGATCGTCTGGTCCAATCAAGTCAAACTCTATAAAAAGCTCAATTGATCCAAAACTCAAAATAATAAATTAAGTCATGGATATTTCAGGCTAACATTTTAGTAATTCAGGCCACTTACCGATCAATTCTGGAGAACTGATAATACAAATTTCATAAAAAGTCCAAGGATAAATCCACACAACTTTTTACTAAAGCCACATAAGTTTTGGCTGAATTATACTTGAAACTGACATTTCAATTTTCATAAAATGGCCCGTCAATTTTTTAAAACTGATAAAATATTTTGTAGTTGTGTTGTTGCGCAGCTCTACTTAATCGACAAGTTATTTCTATAGTGTAGATTTTATGGAACCAGCAATACAAAATTTAAGGGACAAGCCATTTTGAAATGTCGAACATATAGAAACGACAGTACAAAATTTAAGTTGTGTGGATTTTGTAAAAAGTTGTGTGGAAATATCAGTGGCCTTCATAGAATAGCTTATCCGACCTGTAAACCGGATAAACTATTTTCTAATTAAGCTACAACTCTATAGAATCGATGAACCATTTGGTGAAGGTTTTTACTGTTAAGTTTACCAAACCGACTATGTAAGGTCACCCAAAGGGAGTTAGCCAGTTTATAAAAACTCTCTATCTCAACTTGAGGTCAAGTGTTCGGCCTGCGAGTTCCTTAATTGTGTCCTATAACACTCGTTCAATATGTAGAATTTACTATATCCACAGTACTAGGAAGGTAACCATGAATAGCAGTCCACCTGGCCAAGCTGATTACTCGAACTTCCCATACAGTCACAAGCTTCACCTATCAAGAAGCATCGAGGCTCCAACCAAGCATATGCATATACGAAGTCCATCCTAGCCAAGGTTCTAGTGCAGCAACACACGAATGCCAGTATGCAACTTACTAGCATCCAACATGATCCAGACATAGCTCACCCCTTATTATGCCAAACTATGCTACACTACCACAGATAGCTCAACACAAAGAATGCCAAGTATATCCACAAGCATACCACGACATGTGTCTCGGATAGCTCTAACCTTATAAGGAAGCTTCAGGCTGAATATACGATTGACATGATGTCTAGCACACACAGGACCATAAGGCCACCAGGAAAAGCCATTGTACCACCTCCTATGTATACAGTCCCAGATCCCTCCTACAACAAAAGAAACCAACGCATAGCCCTTCAGCTAAGCATAATCTGGCCCACGGGTTGCTCTGCAGAATTCTCACTTAAGCTACATAGAAATATGCAGTAGGAAGGTCGGGACTCCTTCCTATAGTAGTCTCTTAAGCTTTAGGCCCTTCGCCTAGAGGGAACATCAAATCATAAGACCAATCATACTTTTTTCGGCCTATGAAATAAATATACAGTTCGTAACTTCTCAACACCTTGAAGATTCACTAAGCCCTCCAGCTAAGTCCCGAATATTCACCACATAACACCTCCATGCCATGAAGCTTCACTTCGCCCTTCATCTCAAACCTGCATATTCATGCCCATAACACTTCTATGTTGCGCATATGCATCTAGCCCACCGGGTATATCACGGTCTACGCATTATACAAAAAATTGACCATGACAGGCTCCCCCCTTGCTCTGGCGAATGTCCACATCGATAAAACTCATGATACACCTCCATACTTTATACTAATGCTCTAGTCTCCAATCAAGTACTGTTTCTAACCTGACACCTAGTGATGCATGTTGTCCCAATCCTCGACCTCTGTCATTCACACGGAATAACTAACACTTTGCCCAACACTCTTGCTGAACTCTACTCCGGCAACACTATATCCTCATCTGCTCAATCGACACTACCGTAACCTCAATCGGCTCCACATAGCCTCAAATGTTGTCTCGCAAGATAGGACTTATAAGTCACCTCAGCATCACCATGCTGGTTTGGCTCATTAGCCAAATACATGACATTGATGTTCAATTTGCTGCAACTGAGCTTCTTCTATTTGATTCAGCACACCCATGTGCACTCGGTCCCTTCACCAAGCTACACCTCTATGTGGACTTGATCATCCTATCAAGCTACACCTCACATGCATCACCTTGATGCGAAGCGGCCTAACGACTCTTCGTTGTTAAACTTTGCATATGTGTCACCTTTGACACTCACTCAACTGCAGGCTCCCCCACTCTGGTACTGCTTTTTACCCTGTACGACATCCTCTTCTTCCCACGCATGGAGACTCTTTTGATGAATTATGGAAACCAACTCTGAGGTTCACGCTACAACTACAGAACATACCACTGCCCTACCCGCATTAGTACCTAAAACAAACATCACCTTCGATGTTGCACACACCATATCAGTCCACACATACCAGTCTCATCATCAATGCTTACTTTGAGCTACAAAGAACTCGAGTGCTGCCCATTCAAGCATTACCATAGCTTCTAACTCTCTGCACAACTCTAGCGCCTCACCATCCACTAGTTTCACCCCGAGTTAGCATCTCGACCACAATGTAGCACTCACCTCGACTACATAGGATCTTGCCATATGCATTACAGTGCAAGCACTACAACACAACTCATCTCATGTCACTTCCCCAGGGTCAAACTTCATATACCTCGTGTACTCTTGCTAATTCCTCCCAAAGAAAGCTCTTCCATATGTACCTTTATGCACACATTGACCCTAACTTGACGGTCATTTCATTCAGCACCTTGTTGTGTTCTAGTATCTCGGTTTGCACCTTCACCGTGAACATTACCTCATAAGTTTCTCTGAACCACATATGTGCATCCCACTCTGGACTGCACCCTAATATGCTCTCAATTGGCCTCCGTCAAGCTTCAAACTTTAAGTGTACTCCAGTATCTCAGCAATATGCTTTAACCATGAGTACGAGTCATTTGAACCCACATGACTCCTCCCATGAAGATTGCCTATCATCGCGCTACTGCGCCACTACTTCACAGCCGTACATATACCTTCCACTGAAGGATCAACCTTGCACCTCTATACTGGCCTTCCTCTGAAGGACCACCAATGCGCCACCTTGCCTCACTGCACCTCATTGTGTTGTTCCCTAAGGATTGTGCTATCTCCGATGCCACTTCTCTTGAGCATGGTAGTCTACCCCGAGAACTACCGGTACCACACCATCCAATACCTTATCGATTTACTCTTAGTCTGCTCACTTCACCTAGAGCCATCAAGACACGCACTGAATATGTGAGTTTTGGGTTTCTCCTAGTTGTGCTCTACGCTCTTTGCAAATACTGCTCTTGAGCATACACCCATTCGGAGTAACTACTATTCATCATTCAGACTCAACGTCTTCCAAATGCACCATAGCTTAGATATGGTCTTCGCCAACGGCTCTGCATAACTCACAGTGTCGCACCAAGTGAGCTACACGATATACATCCTCGTGATCAGAACTCTCTCTGGACTTCACGCACCAATGTACTATACGCTTAGATGTGATCTCCATATATAGATGTTGTAGTACGTATCGACGTCCAGCTAGACTTTAGCTAACACGATTTACCCACAAACCAAGCTCTATGCAAATCTGACCTTCTCAGAATCCACGTTTCATATTCACCATAGACATCGATACTATCTCCATCCATAGCATATGTAGTCAACGACCTCAGGCCAACTGAACTATGCCCAAAGCATACGTGCTCCTAAATATTCACCCGAACTCAGAGGCACCATCTTCCAATAATAATCATGCAACTGGCACTACTGATCTAGTATCAACTGTCATATATTCTAAGTCACATCCCCTACTCCAATACAACTGTGCCGTTAAAATAGAGCAATAAACCCATCCAAGCATTATCAGCTGACACTACCTTCAACTAAGCATCAAAGATTAATATGCAACACCAAGCTGCACCTTCAACTCACTCTGACGCAAGCTTCATTGGATCAGAGATGTAGGATACGTCAATCCAACACTAACACCATGCCTGAATGTGACACATACCCAAACTGGCTTTTGCTTGTCTTCAAGGCATCTATGCACAAAGCTCTGCATCCAATACCATGGATCAGAGAACTAATGTAGTTACACCATGTAGCACCATACTCAAAGCTCTTTCCTTCTGCATATCGGACCAGAAGCTATCATCATATGCAACGGAACCAAAGCTTTGTCATATTCTTAGACCAGAGAATGTATATTCATCCACAACTCAAGTTTGAGTCATCCGATCTCTTTGGCTCTTCGAATATGCATCTCTAGCATAAGCCAACTATCGTGGAATCAGAAGTTGTATATTCAACATCGAGCAAATTCTTCTTTGATACCAAATGTCACGGGTGAAACGGTCGACCAAAACTATATGCGGTCACGCTGTGGAAATTCTCAATACTGTCTACCTGTGTGGTACTACAGACTCCCTCCTAGTCCATAGTCAGCCTCACTAACCATCTCAGTTCTACTCAAGACCTTCTGGTCATCTTGCACAAACGTACATAACAGAATACCCAATTAGAGCAACGCTCATATGTTGGCTTACGAGTCACTTCATTGTGTCTAACGACACTTGTCCAACAAGTAGGATTCACTATCTCCACAGTATCGAAAAGGTAACCATGAATAGCCATCCATCTGACCAAGACAACATTACTCGGACCTCCTTTACAGTCATAAGCTTCATCTGTCAAGAAGCATCGATGCTTAACCAAGCATACGCATATGTGAAGTCCATCCTGGCAAAGGTTTTAGCGTAGCAACATAAGAATGCCAGTACACCACTTACTAACATCCAACATGATCCAGACATAGCTCGCCCTTTACTATGCCAAACTATGCTACACCACCACGAATAGCTCAACACAAGGCATGCCAAGCATATCTACAAGCACACCAAGATATGTGTTCCGGATAGCTCCATCATTCGAAGGAAGCTTCAAGCTGAAAATATATACTATTGACATGATGTCTAGCACGCACAGGACCCTAAGGCCACCAAGGAAAGCCGTTGTACCACTTTCTGTGTATACAGTCCCAAGTCGTCTTATACAACAAGGGAAACCAACGCATAGCCCTTCAGCTAAGCATGATCCGGCCCACGGGTTGCTTTGTGGAATTCCCACTTAAGCTACATACGAATATGCAGCAGGAAGGTCGGGACCCCTTCCTTTAGTAGTCTCTTAAGTTTTAGGGCCTTCGCCTAAAGGAAACATTAAATCATGAGACCAATCATACTCTTTTTTGACCCATGAAATAAATATGCACTTCGCAGCTTCTCTAAGCTTTGAATCTTCACCAAGCCCTCCAACTAAGTGTCGAATATTCACCACATAGCACCTCCATGCCATAAAGCTTCACTTCGCCCTTCAACTCAAACCCGCATATTCATGCGCATAACACAAATAAACTGACGGTGACACTAGGTACTAATACCATTTTAGTAATACAATTTTACAGCAAAGCACCGCAAAATCAAATCTGTTCTCAAAAGCAATAGTCATGAAAAGAAAGAAAAATCTTTAAAAAACTCAACAACAAAATGAGATTTTAATTTCTCAAGTGAGGAGAAGCTGAATGAAGCTCTAACCAAGCTGATACAATCATTAGTTCTTAATAAAAGAAAGAGAATTGATTCCACTCCCAAAAAAAGAATTACTTCAACAACAGCAAATACAGAAAATCTTCAACCTCTCTCTCTCTCTCTCATTTTATTTGTTTCTAATTTTCAAAATTTCAGATTATTTTAAATTTTAACTGGTTATTGCAACATCTCTTCGAACTCACTCAAGTTTCTCACAACTTGGTCTCATCAGTTCCTCCATCTTATCCCCTCCTTTGAATGATTTCTCTCATGTGGGGTTGCAGAGGGAACATGTGTTTGAACTTTGGTTTCAGTCATTTCTTTCATTTTTTTATTCTTTGTTGATGAACCCCATCTCCCATTTTACCACATTTCGATCTCTTCTTCTGAAGTTTTGGGTTGGTTTCTGTAATACCCACCTTGTTTTTCTCTAAGAAAACTCAGTTACAGATACTAGAGTGACTCAGAGAAGATGAGATCCTTCAATACATTTCAGCTTATTTGCTTTATTTTGGGTGCTCTTTTTGTGTCTTCTGATTCCGTTGCTTCTAATGAAGGTATGTTTTATTTCAATCTTCTCTTTTTAATCACTATTTTTGTTGAATTTTCAAAACCCCCTTTCTCCATAACTTCAGTAGATTTCTGTGGCTATTTTCTCCTTCAGTTCTTTTGGGCATTTTTTTATCAGTTCAGGAATTTTGTAGCTATTACTTGGCTAAAGTAATTTTTATCTGAATGGGTTTTCTGGAATTTGTACAGTTTGGGCTCTTACGGCATTCAAGGAAGCTATATATGAAGACCCATTTATGGTTTTGTCGAATTGGGATGCCCTAGATGCAGATCCTTGCGACTGGACGGGAATTTCTTGTTCACCTGGTCGAGATCATGTCACAACTCTGTAAGAACTGTTTGATCTGTTTGATAGCAAACTGTCTATTCACATTCAGATCCCACTTTATATTTTGTATCAAATTAAAAGCTTTTTAAACCCATTCAAGGCTTATAAGAATCTTATCAATTTTGACTCAATTTCAAGGGATGCCAATTCCAATTTTGATTTCTTGTAAATCTCAAATGACTTGGCTGAGCTTGGAATCCGTACTTCGGTACTTGGTCGTATTGGTTTCAGTTGATTGCAAGTTCCCTGATTACCACAGAACTTTATTTATTTATCTATGCAATTACTGCCTTGTTCTGCTGATTTTAAGGTCGAGTGGGTCTGGGATATATATGTTGTTGTTATTATTGGTAGATGATGGAGCTCTTTTAACTTGGACTTGGATTTTGCAGAAACCTTTCCAGTTCATCTCTGAAAGGATTTCTTGCTCCAGAATTGGGATTATTGTCATCTTTGGAGAAACTGTATGCATTCTTTAAACACATTTTAATCAAATTCGGTTTGTTTTTTTATTTTCTTTTTTGGTTGAAAACAGATGAGAATTGGAGCTTAGTTTGTAGTGTTATTTTTGCAGAATTTTACACAAGAACAATTTCCTTGGGACGATACCGAAAGAAATTGGCATGTTGAAAAGCCTTAAGGTCTTAGATTTGGGAATAAATCAACTATCAGGGCCAATTCCTCCAGAGATTGGAAATTTATCAAGCGCTAACAAAATGTAGGTGTAGTTTGACTATCGGTCGGCAGTCTTCTTGAATTGTTTCCTTCCGTACATTCTCTTTAGCTTTCTCCGCATTTTATAGTTTTGAGTTTGTTTCTTTTTCTCAACTTTGATTTTTCCAGACATCTTCAATTTAATGGATTGACTGGGAGTGTGCCTATTGAGCTTGGCAATTTGAGGAATCTTGTTGACCTTCGACTGGACCGGAATAAACTTCAAGGAACTATTCCAGGGTATAACAACTTAAACTTTACATCTAACAGGAATGGATGCATGTAGATTTTGCCTGGAATTCTGGTTTGATGTTGACACGCTCAATTTAATTATAATCCTTGTTCAATAGTTATGCTACATGATGTTCTGTGATTGGTTTTGTTTAAAGTTGGTATTGACTACCCTGATTGTTCATGTTTTAATAAACTGGGGACTTTCAAGTATCAAGGACGTTAGTAGGATGACATTTTCGAATCCATGGTGTTCAGCAAATTTGGAAATTACTTGTATAGATTCCTTTCTGTGTGAAAGATAACATCCAACAACACTTCACACATCTCTCCAAAGGTCAAATATTGTTTAGAATCTTCAGATTGAGTTCAAGTGTTCAAGCTTCATACCCCCTCGATAGCTAGCAAGCATTCTAGCTGATGAAACAGAGAGTAACTTCCGTACCTTATATGGAAGTTGCCCTTCATCTCATAGTCTCAGCCCTAGGTTCTCGAGCATGCAGGCCCTATCATTCCTTTTAAACTTTCAATAGAAAAAACTATGTGGATTCAGGTATATTTTTATTCTTTTTTTATACTTCTTTTCAAACAAAATTTTTATCTGCCAACTCCTTGTTAGACCAGCGGACCATTGTTACATTGTTACTCCTCTCTCTAATAGCTTTAACTTTTAGGGTATGTGGTTGTTAACATGAAGCAAATGCTGTTCAAAGCATAACAGATATCTAGGAGGAGGCAAACAGATTAGTCTCCCTTCTTTTCCTGAAATATCTCTTCCTCTTTCTCTCGCACCACTTTATGCTAATCAAACTCGAGAGCCAAAATCTGTCCCATGCTAAGCATAAGCCTGTGATGGTTCCAGTACTAAAACTTCATAGCCCCCGTTGTGTCTTCCAGTAAAGCCATTAACCTGAGGAAATATATTTCGATTAGTTAATTTTTCATGCTTGTGTGGCTACAGATATATGCCCCACATGGTTACTTGGAAAACTTTGCTGCTGAAACCAAAATACATTTGAGAAATCTCACACAAATACATTTCACATATATAAAAGCCATAAAGAGAAAGAGATACATACTCATATATTCTCGTACCCAACAGCAAAACATATTTTTATTCTGTGCACAATTTCATCTTTGTAGAGTCTTTGTGAACATTGAACAGCATGGTTGTCGATCCACGTTTCATTTTCATAGAACTCTTTTCTCATAGTTGTCTTCATGAATCTAACTTGTATCAGTGGGAAAAAGACTTTGATTGCCGATTGGCACTCTTCAAGGATGTTAAATTTTAACCAAAGTATATATGTTACTTGTTCTTGCTGCCTCAGGTACGCCTCTGATAGCAATGCCACTGGTGTCTGCCGTGCGTCACAGTTAAAAAACGCAAATTTCTCATTTAACTTCTTTGTTGGGAGAATACCCCAGTGTCTAAAATATCTTCCAAGGTACCTTTCCTCTGCTGTTGATATAAGGACTTTATTTATTTATTCTTTGATAAGCGTATAAGGACTTTATTTCATTGTGGTATTCTAATCTTATGCTTTTCCTGTGGGCAGATCAAGCTTTCAAGGGAATTGCTTCCAGGACAGGGATCCCAAACAGCGTTCTACTCAGCAATGTGGTATGTATGTTATGACTCATTTTAGTGCCTAAACCTGCAAATTGAAAATGTAGAAAAATGATAGGCTTATTGAAGCATGCATGTAAATAAAAACTAATGGTGTAATAATGAAAAAAAAAGAAGAAGAATGAACAGCCAAACCAAATAGTTGGGATAAATCGCTAAATATTCCATTCTCTGCTGTACGAATTTGACTCAGTATTTTAAGGGTACCCGATAGAATTTATCACAATTATATGGATACCATACGTAGTTCAGCAGAGGTCTTCTTCATGTCAGATCAAATCTTCAAGTTTGCATGTCCTGCTTGAGCATTTTAAAGTGGAATGTGACCAAAGCCTCAGATAATGGTGCTTAGTGCTATCACTAGTTTCATTAGGGATTGCTGTAATAGGAGTAATCCCATTAGGGTTCGTGTGCACGCTTCAGAATCCAGTTTTAAGCCCATCAAAATTCACTATATGTGCATCACAATCCTTCTTGTGTGTGTATCTAGACATCTCCATTACTAAAACCATAGTTAACCGTCAAGCCAAATCTTTGTGGATACAGAATATCCTAAATTTCCATGCTGTAAAATATTTGGGGATACCCTCTAGAAACCTCAATTTATATCCATTCCATAGGGAGTTACCAATGTCTAGTTCAAGTCGGATCAACTCTTCATTTTTTCAACGGCTCATTGAGCTTTTTAAAATGAAATGGAACCCGAGATTCAAGAAAATTTGCCATCATTAATTCATTAATGATCATTGCCCTGGGAGTTAGCTCATTAGTGTTTATTGTTTGTGCATCATCATCTGTTTTGTTCATGTTTCAATATCTTGGTTGCTGCTTCTGGTTTTCGTTGTTGAAAGTCTGAAGTTAGAATATCATTTTTAACAATTTTCTTCTTTTCTAGGTGTTACCAAACCTGCAAAACCCCATCCAGGACCAAATGCAGAGCATCCGCATGTTGAAAATGTGTCTAAGCATCAGCGTACATCAAAACCTGGATGGCTGTTGGCTCTGGAAATCATAACTGGGAGTGCCGCTGGTTTTCTCCTGCTCTTCGCTATTCTCACGACTATTAAAAAATGTAAAGGGCAATCTCCTGTCATAATCCCTTGGAAGAAAGCAGCCAACATGAAGGACCCGACGATAATGTACATAGGTTAGTTTTGAATAGTCCTCCTCCTATCTTCTGTTTTCCAACATTTAAGTTTCATAACATCTCAAAATATTGTTTCAATATAATTGGTTTTTGTGGTTTCTTAATAGATTCCGAGAAGCTGAAGGATGTGGTTAGTTGGAGCAGACAGGAGCTTGAAGTAGCCTGTGAAGATTTCAGTAACATTATTGGCTCCTCTCCAGATAGTCTGGTCTACAAGGGCATCGTAAAGGATGGGCCCGAAATTGCCGTGATATCCCTTTGTGTCAAGGAAGAGAACTGGACTGGCTATCTTGAGCTTTATTTTCAGAGAGAGGTAATTGCTCTGTAAAATTCAGATCCTGAAAGTTAGTTACCTAAAGCTTGACTTTGACCTGCATGCATCCTACCTAAAAATGTGATATATACCAAAAAAAGACACAAAAGTAGAAAGAAAGATCCCAATTCTTGGTAATTTTATGCTTCAGGTTGCAGATTTGGCAAGATTAAATCACGAAAATATAGGGAAACTACTGGGCTATTGCAGAGAGAGCAGCCCATTTTCGAGGATGCTGGTCTTCAGATATGCATCAAATGGGACACTAAATGAGCACCTGCACTGTAAGTCAACTTCCTTACTTTATTTTTTAATAAATTTTTATTGAATGAGGTTGTTAATTCTCACATAGCAGTAGCTGAAACACAACTTTTATTTTATTTGTAGATGGTGAAGGATGTCAGTTATCTTGGACCCAGCGCATGAAGATAATTATTGGCATTGCCCGTGGCCTAAGATATCTGCACACAGAACTTCAGCCCCCATTCACAATATCTGAGCTGAACTCCAGCGCTGTCTACCTTACAGAAGATTTTTCTCCCAAGGTATGCTCGACCCACCATTAGATGTTCAGGTACAAGAAAGAGTTCTTCTCTGCTCACCATTTTTTTTTTAAATGGAAGCGGCTAAAAAGTTAAGTTCTAAAAAGCAAAAACTGTGAACAGTGTGGATATCATTTGAAAATGAGTAGTTATAATCAAACTTGTGATTGATTGGGCACTTGGTATCCTATGGATGAAAACATGGTTCCATGGACCCCATTGAATTTCATTCAGAGAGGAATCTTAGAAAGAGATGGGCTGTCAAGAACGTAGAAGAGGTAGGATGGGCACTTCCCAAGACATGAACATGATCAGAAGTTTGAGTTAATTGGAGAAAAACCATAGAAATACTATCTAGTACTTAAAAAACCATTCACTTGTAACGTAGCAGAAGCATCAGAAAGTAAAGAACCTTGTTCACAAGGTTGAATAAACAGTGATGGCTGCAAATAATTTTATTACAACCGTGCTATTGGGACCAAAATTGGTTCTGTTGCAAACGGACAAAAACCTGATCTACAGTCCGAGTGGATTTTTACGTGGGCTCCACAATCCATGGCTGTACACGCAAATTCTCTTGAACCATGGATCATGTTTCCGTTCGCTTGCGACAGAAACAATTTTGGTTTCGTTTTGATTAATGAAGTAGAACTTTGAATTACATAATCTGTGCTCTTTAGATAGAGTTTTGAAGTCCAAAAACTTAGAAAAATCTCCTAATTGGATAATAGACTAAATCCTAGCTGAATTCAAATTAGTAAAGACATGTAGAAAGTTAGAAATTAGAAACTAAGACATATTTAGAAACTAACTGATGTGTACACAAATATTCTAGAGAGAGAAAGTAGTTTCTATTTTTAATAATTTCGTATTAGCTTTTAGTAAGGTATTTTAGGAGGGTTTATAATGAATATATTTTGATTAGTAGAAATCGTGTTTTTTTTAGATAGTTGAAACGCTTCCACAATATTATTTACATCAATTTTGGTATCAGAACCTCGTGCGCTCTTGGTTGTGTGACGAGATGTTTTTTATGGATCGTGTGGCGCTTATTGAAAGAAGCGCATGAGAATCTTGATTAGCGTGTGGAGTCGATGGAGAAGAAGGTTTTGAATTTCACAGAAAAGCTGGATGAAACAACCCAAGGAGTGAAGGAGTTGTCCGAACTTGTGAAGGCCATGATGATGGTGCAGGCAACAGGTAACGTAATTCCCTTGCTTGGTTCGAGTAAAATCCCCCAAACCTATGCCGAAATTGATCCGTACCCTAGAACCCTTTTCCCTTCTCAACAAGTCGTATCAAGTTCTGCCCTTTCACAGCAGAAATTGAAGACTATTGAGAAGGAAGAACCTACCTTTAACAGGACAATCATCCCCCCCATCCCGACCTGTTAAAGTTTTCACCCCCACCAAATCGGAGGTCCCCCAACCTTTGATTGTTGTTGAGTCACACTTGCAAAGGCAAGAGAAATCAGATATTGCAAATATGAAGGGAACAAAATCAGCATCAGTTGAGGAGCATGAAGTAGACCTGCCCGACCAGCATGTTTTCAAAAAGCCAACTATGGTTTCGTGTTTGTTGGACTGGTACATGCAACTTTGGAAACCTGGTTCTTCTTCCCATTTTATTCCTTATGTGGACCCCATTCTTTTTAATATAAAATTAGTTGCTGGCTTCTTAAAGAAAGGCATTGGTGTTGGGTCATTAGAGGATGAGAATCTGAGTGCAAGGTATGATCGTGGAGTAGGAGTTGGTTTTTGCAATATGGGTGCTGGTTACTTTTTTAACTGTTGGGAGTTGGGTTACATAGGTGAAAGAAATGTCGCAAGGTTCTCTGGCTTTGTGTTTGGAGTGGGTGATGAAAACCCCAATCCTAAGGTTGTGTTTGGACGAGAATTTCTTGAGGCTAAAGTTTTGATGGGCGACATTGTAGATCAATCAACTGTTGAACTGCCGGATCCGCCTGACGCTGATGAGGAAGATTCTTCAAAGTTCGGGTCAAACTTTTTCGAAGACGGGGAGTATGATGTGTACAAAAATATTCTAGAGAGAGAAAGTAGTTTCTATTTTTAATAATTTCGTATTAGCTTTTAGTAAGGTATTTTAGGAGGTTTTATAATGAATATATTTTGATTAGTAGAAATCGTGTTTTTTTTTAGAGAGTTGAAACGCTTCCGCAATATTATTTACATCACTAACAACTCCTAATTCCAATCAAAACTTTAATCAAAGAATTAAAATAAAATAAGAACTTTGACCTGTGCTGGATTTCTAGCAGGCCCGAGTTGACCAGAACTGAAAAAGGATTTTCAGTCTCAAAATTGTGTTTGACCAGCAGCTTCTTCCTTGCTGTACTGTTCTTCATCTTGTCAAGCTTCTCTGAGAACATGCGTACTCTGAGAGCATAGCAATGTGTACCGCATCAATATGCGTACACTGAGAACATGAATATTTATATTTTTGCAACCTTATAATCTTAAGACTTGAAATATATAATGCTCCTTAGTGTCCAAGTGAACTGGTTTTGGGCTTTTATCTTCCTGAAAGATTTTTGAGTTGTTTTTTCAATTTTTTTTTGTTTTTCTGTTTAACACTTTTGCTTTCTCTTTTCAACTATTTTGCATCTACTTTTCTATAAGGGTGAACTACCGAGTTTGGACACTTGTAAAAGCCGTGTAATTGCAAAAAATCTCTTTCTCTAATGGTTTTCTTCTTACTTTAATGTTCTATTCCTTTGTTTCAGTTTTCACTGATTACCTTTTTCAATTGATGTTCTCTTTGTAGAAAATATAATATATCATTAAATATGTGTACTCTCTTGTTAATGCTCGCTTCTTGGTCATCGACCCCCTCCGTCACTACGAACGCACCCGATCAGTGCAATGGGATGTGTCTATTTATCTATCTCTTGACTTAAAATGAGAGCTGATTTAAGAAAAGGATCCTAGAGTGTCTAAGGGTTGGGCCATGAGGGCCTCTTAACGTCTTCTTTTTTCTTCTCATCGGAGTTATTTCACATAGACTTGCCATGGTAAGGAAGAAGGGGGGAACAAGCACAATGATATGTGTCATAACATACCCCATCACATATCAATTATTAGTTTATACATTATTATTTTATGAAATGAAATACATTTATCTAAATTATTTAAATATATTGCTGAATCAGACACGTCGTACCAGCTTTGAACTCAGATCTCTTATGAAGTTATGCTCTAACAGTTCTATGTAAAATAGCTTTTTCATGGGTGTAAGTCTTGGATGGTCTTACAAGCTTGGTATAGTTGAGCTATGAGCTTGACAATATGATTTTTGAAGGAAGAAATATGTACACTCATATCCTTCAGATGTATTATTTAACATCAGCCAGTATCTTGCTGTATGAAAGTATATTTACCTGAAACATGACTCTTGACTTTGCTACTTGTGCAGCTGGTTGATTTTGAAAATTGGAAGACGGTACTTGCAAGATCAGAAAAGAACTCGACTACCATCAGCAATGTAGATTTTACTTTTGGTTTTTCAGATTCTCTACAGACTCGTCATTTGGATGTCCAAGGCAACACTTTTGCCTTTGGAGTTCTTTTACTTGAAATAATCAGTGGGAGGCCACCATATTGTAAAGACAGAGGATGTTTGGTAGATTGGGTAAGGAACCACTTTACAAATAGAGCTTGTGGAAAACATTCCTTGTCTAGTTTTTGACGTCGATGGTATTTTGGCCGGAGTGGTCAGTTTTAAGGTCCCTGCCCCTGATAAGCCAGTTTTAAGCTTTCTGTTCTTTGATTAGACCCATCTGCATTTTGGGTTCAACTTCTACATCAGAAGAGAGCCCTCCTACTAGCATCATACTAGGGCCTCAGTACACAAATTTTATACTCTTTCTTTCAGTAAAAACATGTGGTATTAGGGGGTATTGGGATTAGGTTTAATCCATAACCTTTTTTTGGTAAATAATCCATAACTTCATTCATGCATGTTGAGGAAAAGCATTATAACATGCAGTGTTGCCTCATGATCTATACTATAGTTACACAAAGCTACTTCAAATAACCCCGGAAAGATTAAAAAAAAAAAATGCATAAGGGTAAATTGACATTTTTCCCTTCCAAACCCTAATGGAAAGGGTAATTTTGTCTTTCTTTCATTTCACTAAAATTTTGGTAACGTCAGAACTTCTCACCATTATAGTTGATATGTTTTTTTTTTCCCTTAGGCAATGCTGCATGTTATATATGATACCCTATCTATCTTCCTTTTGTATTACTTTGCCCTGTTTCAATTATTTATAGGATCGGGTTATGCCTTAACTCTTCTCTCTAAAGTTCCTGGCCCTCTTTATTGCAGGCCAAGGAGTATCTAGAGCAGCCCGAAGTACTCTCATATTTGGTGGACCCTGAGTTGAGACATTTCAGATATGATGAGCTTAAAGTAATATGTGAAGTGGTGAACCTCTCCATCCAGATTGATGCTTCAAAGCGGCCATCCATGCATGCATTGTGCAACATTTTGGAGAGTAGAATTGACACTTCGACATCTTCTGAACTTAAGGACTCTCCGTTGGCATGGGCAGAGCTTGCAATATCTTCGTAACATCAACGAAGCTAACACACTTGTAAATCTGACATAAGTACACACACTTGTAATTCCTCATCTTTCTTTCTATTTTTTCGTTGTTCTTATCATTTTGATTTCAAATGGAAATGCTTGCATATGCTGAAGATAATTTAGAGCTTCAGGCATGGCAGATCCAGTCATGTATCTATACTGTTGTTGGCTGGTAGAAAAAGTTCAGACTACAAAAGCATTGAATGAAATATATATATATATATATCTTTGCACTCATTTGTATCTATATATCTATACTGTATATATTAAGCCAACGTCTTGTGATTTATCTTAAATTCAGTATTTTTTTTAGGGGGAGAGTGAGGGGTGATTGTTTTTTGCCACTAATTAGTTGCAGGCCTACAAATTTTTTATTGTTTTTTTTCACCAGTAACAAGTAGCAATTAGTGGTAATGGTAAACCTTTAATTATGGGCCTCAAACCCTGAATATCTAAATGCCTTACAGTTTAATGGAATTAACTGCATGTCTATGTGACTATGGTTAAGTATCACTCTATCACCAAATTAAAATTTAAATGGTAATAAAGAGTAAAACAATGATATCCAACAAAAGTATTGACTTATTTGATTCTTAATGTGCGGAATTAAGAACAAGAATCGAATATTTCAATCTCACAACAAGTATGAAAATATGCACAAGATATTTTGTTTATGAGGAAAACCCAAACTGGGAAAAACCTCGGGACTTAGTCCAGTAAAATCCACTATGAGTTAATGAAAACTTATAACTTGATTTACCACTCGATGAACACGATTTACCACTCCCTCTACGTTCCGATCAACTACAGTGTACAGTTCTTCCACAAATTCGAACTCTACGAATCTGCCTCTTAGTTGATTGTGATGCGTCTCCAACTTGAACTCCACAAATCTCGCACCTTGAACCAATGCTCAACTCCACGAGTATTTCACCGCAAACTTGAATCTTCAAGCTCAACCACTGGAAATCCACCGGCCACAAAAACTAAGATTTTTGATTTAAAATGGGAAGAATTTAACCATGTACAACAAGCTTGGAAGCTACAGGTTTAGAGTTGAAACTCTCCAAGAACTTGTTGATGAATGGGGTGAATGGTTGATTGAAATAAGAATGAATCAACCCCATTTATAATGGTGATTCTCAGATCTAGATCCAGAATGCACCAAGTGTAATGAGTGCATTTCTAGATCTAGGTCTAGGACTTACAATTCGTAATGAGTGTGTTATTAGATCTAATCTATGACAGCCTTACTCCACTGAAGAGAGTTCCCCACTAATCCCTGTAACCACTTATGACCTAACAAAGTCGAACATGGGGTTTTATATAAAAAGAAATACCTAAAAAGATAGCTTTTTTCGCGCAGATCTAGGCGAGGGTGATTTCGAAAGCAAGAAGCCTGATTTCGAAATCAAGGTCATCTGGGGATACCAAAACAGTTTGCTTAAGTGCTTTCGAAAGAAAAGTAGTATGTCAGCTTTCAACACACTTTGCTTTCGAAAGCACTAAGTTACTTTTAAAAGCAAAACAATCTGACAGCATTCAGCACACTTTGTTTCGAAAGCAAGATGTTGCTTTCGAAAGCATCTTTTGGTTACAACACGTTTGGTCACAATAACCCTTAGAACCGTGGTATTCTGACAATATTCTTCTAAACACTAATTCTAAGGTGTTTTGACATCTTTAACCATTCTGTACTTTCTCATATGATCCAATTAGAACTAACCACCTATGGTATTGAGTTTCTAAGTCACTTACCATACTAAGTTGAGTTCCGGTGGAGAGTTAAGCTTCTTAAAGTCATTTCTTCGCAACGAACCGAACCACGACTTACTAACTCTAACTCAAGTAACAATGAGTATATGACCCGAAAATGACAAACAAACTAAGTGAGGTCCTATAGACCTTACAATCTCCCCCTTTGTCATTTTTATGAGAAACTCCATACATAAGAAAAGAATAAAAATAACCTTCCCCATTACAACACATGTTTTCTTACATAAGACTCAATTTTTCTTGAACCGAAGATATACATATATTAGCGATAAACATATTGCCTTCGATCCTGTTTTGCTGCACATGCTCACAAGATATATCAAGGAACCTTAAAGATTAAGTTGTATGAATAAACACTTACTTTGACCTTTATCTTTGTTTAGAGCATTGAAAGACTAGGACGTCTTTTAGTTTTTCTCTCCCTTAGAGATTGCTCAAACAATAATAAGAGAAACTCACCCTTTCATCAAGTAGTGGTGAATTGAGCTTTGTGTAGGTCTTATCTCCTTCACTTTAAGTCTTCTATGTTCAGACACGCAAAGACAACTTGCTAACTTTCATTGACCATATTGAGTTTGTTTTGTCACAAAATTAGACAAAAATATATGAGGAAACTCATGGACCTAACAAACCCATTAAGTGGTAGGTAGTAGTTTGGCATCACTTAGTACTACTTAATGGGTATAAAGTCCAAAATTAAAGGTTTGCCACTAGTTAGTGGTAAAAACAAAGAGCATTTTGTATCAACCCACCACTAATTAGTGGCAAAAAAATAATCACCTCTTGAGTTTCTATAGATAG
The DNA here is from genome assembly GCA_002174775.1 of Macleaya cordata. Classification (NCBI taxonomy): domain Eukaryota; kingdom Viridiplantae; phylum Streptophyta; class Magnoliopsida; order Ranunculales; family Papaveraceae; genus Macleaya; species Macleaya cordata. The sequence continues at coordinate 56,238 of MVGT01001191.1, read as the reverse complement.
TCAAAGCCTAACCATCTTGGTTGACAATCTCATATTTAAAGTCATGTTATTGCCATAACAAATAATGCCTCATTCTTATGTTGTTTAGGGCCTAAATGGGATGATTGAAGGGCTGATTTCTAGTGAGGATGTTCACCACACATTTAGATAATCATATCAAGAAATCATTCTATTCTAAAACTTCTAACCCCATAAAAAATGTGTCGTAGACTCAGAAATCAATGGTAAAAAAGACGCACTGAATTTACCAAATTTTTAAGGGTTAATTTGGGGATTTACTGGATTCTCAAGATCAAGATTTATTGCAATAACAGTAACTTGAATTCTTTATTATTTACCGACATTAAATAACAAGATTCCAATATGACTTGCTCATCGTAATCTTGTATGTACTAGACTAGGAGTCAACACTCATCTAATGGAGATGCATAATATTATAAATATAATTAACCAATATATTATAGTCTCTTTTCGATAAACTTAAAGGTTCATCAAAACTACGAACATATGTAACCGTTGAATTATATCTCTCTATGCATGAACCACTTTTATGCACTTAATTTATCTTACGTAAAACTCACTAAGTATGTTTTGCATGAATAATAGGGGGCAGGTAGCCCACTCAGCTATTTGGCCGGCACTCTGAGATATCGTCCCGTGTTAGGCGGTTTTCGCGGGGTCTTCTCATGCAAATTTGGAAATACCCTTTCCAACGACTAAATTTAGTAGCCCTCCTCTTCTCGTATAGTAAAATACAATTTCCAAAGGCTCATTATGTAACTATTTTATTCAAACTATCAGTTTTTTCTCAACACACTAGATGGCCTTAGAATGAGTTTTTATGAGAAAAGGTTTAAAAACTTCCTATCGACCCAAAAGGGGTCATTTGGGGATATTTCCCTTATCTTTTTTGTCACTTTTTTTATGACTAGTGATATTGGGCATCCTAGCAAACACTATGAGCCATCATAGCAAATTTTAACACTTTGAGCCATCCTAATTATTTATAATAAAATATTCTTAGAGTTTTACACCCCACCAAAAATACAAAATAGGCCTCACCCAACCACCATCACTATTTCCATCTTCATTCTCCACCTTTACCACCAACAATACCGACACACCGCAAACCACCACAGCGTAACCACCACATCACCACCACCTCTAGAAGAGGAGAGATTGAATGAACCATTGAGAGGGAACCACCGATCCAACGCCACCACCAACCATCACCGTGCCATCACCCTCTCCCTCTCTCCCTCTCTCCCTCTTTCTCTATCCTATTTCTTTCTCTCAATCCCTCGCTTTTTCCCTCTCGACCTCTCTCGAACTCTTCACCTTGAACCTTCGAGACCTCAATAAGATCCCAGATCTGAAAATGGGTTTGCTGAAAAAGAAATAAAAATAAATAAATCCACGACTTCTCTCTTCTCCCTTCTCCCTCCTTCTCTCTCTCTCTCTCAACACAGTGGATGGCTTTAGAATAAGTTTTTATGAGAAAAGGTTTAAAAACTTCCTATTGACCCAAATTGGGTCATTTAGGGATATTTTTCTTATCTTTTTTGCCACTTTTTTTATGACTAGTGATATTGGGCATCCTAGCAAACACTATGAGCCATCCTAATCATTTATAATAAAATATTAGCATAAATCTTGTAGGGCAGACATGAGAACGATCCAACCAATCAAAAGTTGGATTGAACTCATCACCGTTCATTTTTAATCAACTTTTAACCAATTTTTAGTTGTGTTAGAAGTTTTAAAATTGGCTGATTTTTATGAGGTGGTGATGAGAATATTCTCACCAAAAGTAACCATTGGATCGTATTCATATGGGCCCCACAAGATTTATGTTTGGGGTAAGCCTAAGTAGTGTTGTCCCAACAACAAAATAAAGAAATGTGTATTAAAAATTTAATTTTTTGAAGGGTATTCTTGGTATTTTTAACAAAATAACATTCAGTTATACACATGTCACACACATGAGGGTAATTTAGTAAAAGACCCCAAGCATAAAGTTGGTTAACGAAAAAGATAATAGAAATAGTAAATTTAACGGAAAAGATAATGAAATAGTGAATTTGGGGTTACATCCCTAATATTGGTTAATATGGGGGGTTTTGCCTAATTTCAATAAGCAATTGGGGGGCTAACCCTAAATTGCCCGAAAAACATTGAATTATATGTCATAACAATAGATCCGGCTCATTTATTTATTTATTTACACTTCCAAATGCGAAATCTGAGACCTTCACAAATATTACATAAATGCTTTTTGGACAGATGGTTTTACAAAAGTGGTGTTAGATGATGCTTATGTGGCAGAGTGGAATCCACCACTTTTTCCCTCAAAAAAATGTTTTGAAGGAGAGCTATTTTGTGCACCCACTGTGCACGTTACCTTCATTTTTATTGGTTGAAGTGTTTAATGATGTGAATTGAGCGATGAAATAAGTGTATTAACACCGTAAAACACTCATGATTTTTAAACAAGATTGAAATATTTGATTCTCCGTAAATTCTGCATTCAAGAATCGAATAAGTCAACACCTGTGTGTTTCATTGTCCTTCTCCTTAGACTCATTGCATATTAAGTTTTAAATAGGTAGATATTGATCCCCCTTCCATATACGCCTACTAGTAGGTGATATTTCAATTGGTATCAGAGCATAGTTCACCATATAGGGCTTAACATCCCGGTGAGATCCTTGTAGTAAATTATGGAAGGAAGCTCTGTGAACAGACCTCCATTGTTCGACGGAAGTAACTATGCGTATGTGTAAGCATGCATGAGAGCCTTCTTAAGCTCTATAGATGAAAGAGTTTGGAGAGCTGTAGAAAATGGTTGGTCCCCTCAACCATAACTACCACAATTGATGGTGTAGCCGTGACCAAACCCAAATCCATGGATATTTGGACTGAAGAGGAAATCAATAAGGCCATCTATAATAGCAAATGCCTCAATGCCATATTTAATGCTGTAACCACATACGAGTTTCGAAGTATCTCAAATTGCCTCATTGCAAAGGAGGCATGGAAAAAAACTAGAAGTCACTCATGGGTCGAAAAATCTAGTGTCAATGTTGAATGGAGCAAAGAACTCGGGGGACAAAAAGGAACTCGGGTTTGACAACAACGATGGTACTAGTGCTTCAGCATCAACTACATTTGTGAAAGCCAAGACTTCTCCCTCTCCAGAGACAGGTGCTGTTACACATACCAATAAACAAGCTACGAAGCATGTAGGTAAGCAACAACCTTCAAAATAGGCTGTTAAGTCACAAGCCAGGGCAGGAGGGAATCAGAGATCATCACAAATCATCCACGCATGCTCATACTGTGGATATCAAGGTCACTTGCAAAACATTTGCAAGTTTTATCTGGATGACCTCCATCACGTCCATAGAGAAAGAGAGATGCTTAAGATATTCAAGCAACTTCAACAAAAAGCAAGAGCCCTAACCGGTGAAGTTCCGGTGAGGTCGCCGGCGGAGCTCCGGCAGACTGAATACTTGACTGAGTTCAAGTGAAGCTTGTAAATTCAAGCACACAAGTGTGAGACTTAGAGAGGAGGCACACTCACCATTGAAGAGGCGGTTCGTGGATTCGAGTGTGAAGAAAGGCTGGTTGAGTTTTGCACGAGGGGATTCGTGTGGTCGATGTGAACGGTTGTAAGATTTCTAATAACTTTTAGTGGTAATTTATGGACTAGGTCCCGGGGTTTTTTCCGTTAGGATTTTCCCCATCATAAAAAATTATTGGTGTTAATTGCATACTTGTGAATGATTTTTAAACAAGATTGAAATATTTGATTCTTCGTAAATTCCGCATTCGAGAATCGAATAAGTCAATACCTGTGTGTTTCATTGTCCTTCTCCTTAGACTCATTGCATATTAAGTTTTAAATAGGTAGATATTGATCCCCCTTCCATATACACCTACTAGTAGGTGATATTTCAGATAGTTATTACCATCGAATAATGGAGGTTTTTTTTACTGCACTGCCCTCTCTTTGTGAATCCATAAGTCACAACAAGGATCACACTTAGGTTGTTCAATCCTAGAAGTGAACCTGCTCTGATACTAATTGAAAGTCAATATACACCCTATAGTTAATGAATTTAACCGTATGTCTATGTGACTTTGGTTAAGGATCACACTATCACCTAATTAAAATTTAAATGGTAATAAAGAGTAAAACAAAAATATCTAAACAGAGTATTGACTTATTCGATGCTTAATGTGCAGAAAACAAGAATCGAATATTTCAATCTCACACCATGTATAAAAATATACACAAGATATTTTGTTTATGAGGAAAACCTAAACTGAGAAAAACCCCGAGACCTAGTCCAGCAAAAATCTATTAAGAGTTATTGAAAACTTACAATTCGATTTATCACTCAATGAACATGATTTACAACTCCCTCTACGCTCCAAACAACCACGGTGTACAGTTCTTCCACAGATTCGAACTCCATGAATTTACCTTTTAGTTGATGTTTGATGCGTCTCCAACTTAAACTCCACAAGTCCCGTACCTTGAACCAATACTCGACTCCACGAGTATTTCACCACAAACTTGAATCTTCAAGCTCAACCACCAGAAATTCACCGGCAACAAAACTCACGTTTTGATTTAAAATGGGAAGGATTTAACCATGTATAACAAGCTTAGAAGCTAGAGGTTTATAGTTGAAACTCTCCAAGGACTTGTCGATGAATAAGGTGAATAGTTGATGAAAATAGTTCAAACTCGCTCTATTTATAATGGTGGTTTTAGATTTAGATCTACAACATCCCATATGTCGAGTAGTTTATTCATTTTCTAGATCTAAATCTAGAAAACACCAAGTATAATGAGTGGTGTTTCTAGATTAAGAACACACCATGTATGGTAGTGTTTCTTTTTTATTTAGAATTACATCACACAATGACTAATGAGTTATGTTTTTCTTCTTTAGTTTAAGAACTATATTTCACTATAAATGGCATTTTAGAACATACCACATAACCCGTGTGAGTGGTGATTTATATGTATAGATCTAGATCTATATCACTTATATTAATATTTAGAAGTTCATAATATATAGTGAACTAAAATATTTATGAAAGGATTTTTGAATAATTCAAAATAGGTTTAAAAGAGTGTTAAAAGTTGTAAAAAACATTTAGTACACTTTGATTTCGAAACCAACATGCTTGGTTTCGAAACTTGGTTTCGAAATCAAAAACTCATCTGGAGTCAAAATAGAAGTTTAGTAACTTTGGTTTCGAAACCAAAAACCGTCTGACATCATTTTTAAGCTTTGGTTTCGAAACCAACATTTTAGTTTATTAACCAACTTTTGGTTACAATACAAAAGGTCACAGTTTCCCTTAAAAGTGTGGTTTTCTAGCCGCATTCGTCCAAACACTAATTTTAAAGGGTTTTGACATCTTTTACCATTCTGTATTTTCTCATATGATTCAATATGAACTAACCACCTATGGTATTGAGTTTCTAAGTCACTTACCATCCTAAGATGAGTTCCGGTGGTGAGTTGAGCATCTTGGAGTCTTTTCTTCGCAACGAACCGAACGACTCACTAACTCTAACTTAAGTTACATTGCCCTTCTTGAGTTAACTTTGACATAAAATTCAATAAATATGACATGAGTGAACTCATGGACCTAACAATCATAATCATGGATCTTACATCACAACCATCATCATTTCTACACAAGATATCAATTTTATTATCATACAAACATGAAATCAGCATATATCACGCTTTTAGAAATCATATAGTAACCTAACATGCATGTTTTAGTATCATTACAATGGATTCAACAACAGTAACATTATCAGAAAATGTGGTCTTTTGACAACATCCATTTTCTTTTTGATTTTTGTAATCTTACGGCTGTTACGGGTGCCACCCACGATCGTGAGATCGTCTTCCGCGGGGAACCCATCATGGGGTATCGCCATAAGACCGCCTAAAAGGCACGAATCACATAGATCCAAAGTTTTCATGAATGATTTTATCCTTTTTAGTTTTACGGCTATTACGGGAGCCACCTACTATCGTGATATCGTCTTCCACGGGGACCCATCATGGGGTTATCGCCATAAGGCCGCCTAAAAGGCACGAAACATATAGATCTAAACTTTTCATGCACATATTTTTCTCTCTATGCTTGCTACACATCATTTATTTTGTATGCATTTGTAAACACCACATAACATGCATTCATAGATCAAATATACAATCATGATTAGATCTACACATGTTTATTCAAATTAAAATCCACAAGAGGACAATCCAATAGAACCATTTAATAAATCATTAAACCACATCCATTTGCATTTACACGTTTACAAAATGAAACACACATGTTATGTAGATTTATGAATCAAACCATAGAATCATAGGATAGTTATTCTTCCTACCTCAATCGTGGCCTTAGATTTGTGTTAAAATGATGATGTAATACACTTTTAATTTAATTTACTAATGTTAGGGGGCACCCACTATTGCTAAGGGCACCCTGACATAGTTTTAGTAAGATTGGGTTTAAAATAATTATAAATACGAACTAAACTCAAACCCCTTCTGGTATTGATCGACCAAGAGAGAGGGAGAACAAAGGAGAGAAAACCGACCAAGGTTGGAAGTTGAGAAACTCCAAGTTTCTCTTGAAGGTTGATCGAGGAAGGATCGCGTGTGTGAAATAAGGGGCTGAGGGATTCTTCTTCTTCTTCTTCGAGTAGCAGAATCGTTTCGTTTTAAGGCAAGTAGTAACTTGCTCTTTTGGTGTAGATTTAGGTTTTCTATAATGTTGGTATGCTTCCTTAATGAATAAATGCATGAAAAACTAGTATACATGTTGTTTGCATGCTAACTACATGAATGAGCGCATGAAATCTATAAACGTATAATGTGCGCATGTTTCTATTGGTTATAATGCATGAAATCTATGTATATGAGAGGTATATATGAATCTCTAATGTATACAGGGGTGAAAACAGAGTTTACACAGAGTTTGAATGAAGAACTAAACTAAAAATCGTGGGAAAACCCAGGGGTATCGATACCAACAGAGTAGGTATCGATACCAGCTGAAACCTGTTCAACAGGTGGTGCTGGTATCGATACCAGGCTCATATGGTACCGATACTAGGGTGGTATCGATACCAAACATGGCTGGTACCGATACAAGCCATGCTTGTTACCCACTTTTAGGTTAGTATCAATACCAACCAAGCTGGTATCGATACCAACTGACCTAAAGGTCATAATTAAGCTGTTTTTGTGTTCCTAATGAAATTTTGGCTTTTGTTTAATGAACATCATAATATATAACCTACAGATTATATGCTAATATGTGTTTACGAGCAAGGAATGCATACTTAAACTCTTAGTTGTTTACTTTCATGATGATGAACACTTGTGGACACATAGAATGTGTAAAAAACCTCCATAAGCTTGATGTGTGCTCAATCAGCTTGTTTGGCTTGTGTGAAAATATAGTTTAGGTCCTGTATAGGCCTGGTCATCTCCAAGCGAGGTCTACAGAATCGCCAAGTGAGTTCTACGGAATCACTTGTCACGTAAGTAACGCCGACAAGATTACTAGTGTTCGGGGGACGGATTTTGAGGCTGTTCATCGGATTCACGTGGCGTACGACCAGTGTCTCAATTGAACTACAGGGACGGGTGAAACATGGGAAGTAACTAGGTACATCACATGTTACGAGAACCAAATCTTAAGCAAATATCATAAAACACAACAGCCATTATCCTGTGCATCTTTTTACCATGCTTAATCGTTTATTGACATATCATATGCAATATTGTTAATGCACTCTTGTGAAACTCATGTTTCTCCTAAATCTAAGCCAAGGGAACTAGTGAACTTGCTGGCTAGATTTTGACCTAGCACCATTAATCTTTTCAGGTCCAGGTCAGCAGGCGAATAATCAGTAGCGGTGATGTTCGTAGTTCGAGAATAAGTCTTCGGAGTTTTCCTAAATTTTCGTAAAGACATTAATTATTCTTTTAATCAAGTTTAGTTGAGTTTGGACATATTTTTAGTCCATTATTCTTTGAGAATATACATTTATTCATTTGTTCATATTAATAACTTATCTTTGAGTTAATAAAGTTTAATTCAGCTTTATTTTACTTATGTCATGATTATGAGTGCAGCTTCTTGTTAGCTTGGTGTAACACGTATATCTTAGAGCTACAAGTTGTTAATGGTTCTGCCGAAATGCCTAGTTCTCATTGAGTAAGGTTTGTAGACCTGAAACGTGAGGGTGGGGCATTACAGCTGGTATCAGAGCCTCAGGTTCAAAGTCCTAGAGGAGGTAAAACGAGTTAGGATTTTGTTTGTGACATGTTAGGCATAAAACCTAAGGGTGCACTTGAACAAATTGCCTTGCTTGTTATTTGCTTATTGTTTAGCTTGGATAGCGATACTTAATTTTGTTTCTTATCCTCTTTTTTGTGTATCTCAGAACTATGTCTGGGAGGCGAGGAAGAGGTAGAGGTGGTCGGCGTGGAGGTTGGGGTGGTCGGGGGAACAACGATGATGTTCCTATTGATGAGGTGAATGCGCCACAACCTGAGGTTCCTCCACAACAACAATATGGAGAGATAGAGCAAGGATCAGGTCAGAATCGGGCAGAAGGTGTCAATTCTCAAATGCCAGAGTGGACAATGTTACGTCAAATGATCACGGAGTCAGTAGGGGCCATTGTGGATGCTAGACTGGATGCTAGATTGGGTGCTACGAGCCCAGTGGCACCAGCTCCGGTTCAAGTGCCACAACCACAAGTGGTACGAGTAGGAGCGCCCACGTGGCTGGAGTTAAATAAGCACTTTCTGAGTTTGAAGCCACGAACCTTTGGGGGTTCTACAGATCCATTAGTGGCTCATCAGTGGATCAAGGAGTTGGAGAAGATGTTCCATAATTTTGAGTGTCCGGAAGAATATAAACAGAGGTTTGCAGCTTTCCAGCTTGTTGACGATGCTTTAGATTGGTGGGAGTCTCGTTCCCAGGATCTGGATACCACCACCCTAACTTGGCAGCAGTTTCAAGTGATGTTCTTTGACCAATATTTTCCTCAAAGTGCACGAATGGCGATGGAGAAGGATTTCCAAGAATTAAGATAAAAAGACGACCAGACAGTAGTCGATTATGAGAGGGAGTTCTCCGGACTAGCTTTGTATGCACCAGGTCTTATTCCGACTGAGCAGAGTAAGATACAAAAGTTTCCGAGGGGATTGAACCGACGTATCTCTAGACATATCATTGGGCAGCTGAGTTTTGATACCTTTGCCAAGGTTGTGGAGTGTGCACGACTCCATGATCAGAAAATCCAAGAGGCACGCTGAAAGAGGAGTGTGAAAGCTGAGACTAAATCAGCTGATAAACGCGATTAGAAGAATGGTCAAGGATAGCAAGGAAAGAACCGTGACAACCGGGGTAACTGGAAGAGATAGAAAATTGAAGAGAAGAACACCGGTGCGGTAGTCCCTGCACAGCCTGAAGCACTGAGAGCTGAAAGGGGCAATAGGCGTGTGATTAAAGGACCTTGTTATGCCTGTGGTGAGATAAGACACAGAGCTGCGGATTGCCCACGCAGTAATAGGGCACAAGGGGCTAGGTTGAATCAATAGCCGAGGCATAACGGACAGGGTCAAGCTCGACCACAACCAGTGCCAAATCAAGAAAGACAATAGCAGGGACAACAACAAGGACAACCTCAGGGTAGAGCCTATGCTGTAGTTCCTAGGGATGCGAGAGCGCCAGAGGGAATAGTGGAAGGTACGTTCCTAATCCATACTCGGCCTGGCCGAATCTTTTTTGATTCTGAAGCTTCATATTCCTTCATATCACATATATTCTTGGACACCTTGATGCTTAGGCCAGAAAAGTGTGATTACCCTTTCTCTGTTATGTCACTTATAGGGAGAACAGTATTAGTAGAACTAGTTGCAAGGGTAGTGTTATTAGTTTGAGAAAACTAGATTTTGCCATAGATCTATTTGTGTTTGGTCTAGAGGGATTTGATGTGATACTAGACATGGATTGGCTAGCTGCATACCATGCAAAGTTGGACTATTATACAAAAATGGTAACATTTTTCATACTGGAGGAAACGACATACGTGCTGTCGTTGTTGCAAGGATCTGGTCTTAATAGGACACACCTGTGCTTTGTGGATATGTTTGAGCATCCGGTTGAAGGTAGAGGGCTTGAATCGATTCTTATAGTGCGTGAATACTGCGATGTATTTGGCGAGGTCCCAGGGTTACCACCTCACAGAAATATAGACTTTTGTTTGGAGCTGGTTCCGGGCACAAAACTGATTGGTAAGACACCTTATCGGATGGCTCCAATAGAGATGAAAGAATTAAAGAACCAGATAGACCAACTTTTGGCTCAGGTTTTTATACGTTTTAGTTCGTCACCTTAGGGAGCACCAGTTCTTTTTGTTAAAAAGAAAGATGGGTCCATGAGACTTTGTATAAACTATCGAGAACTGAACAAGGTTACGGTAAGGAATAAGTATCCTTTGCCTAGGATAGATGATCTGTTTGATCAAATTAAGGGAGCACAATGGTTCTCTAAGTTAGACTTAAGGTCAGGTTATCACCAGCTTAGAGTTCGAGAGCAGGACATTCCCAAGACAGCATTTCTGACAAGATATAGGTCTTACGAGTTCATGGTAATGCCATTTGGGCTTACCAATGTACCAACAATGTTTATCGGTCTAATGAATCGGGTTTTCAGAGACTTCTTGGATCAGTTCGTGATTGTCTTCATTGATGACATTCTAATTTACTTAAAGACACGAGAAGACCACGAGATTCATTTGCATAGAGTGCTTCAGACTCTACGAGAGCACCAGTTGTATGTTAAATTCGAGAAATGCAAATTTTGGCAACAAAAGGTGAAGTTCTTAAGATACATAGTGTCGGGAGCGGGAGTGATAGTGGATCCCTCCAAGGTTCAGGTTGTACTGGAAAAGCGGCAACCCACTACAGTGACAGAGGTTCAAAGTTTCCTTAGTTTGGCTAGGTACTATAGGCGGTTTATCAAAGGATTTTCGCGGATAGCAGGCCCTTTGACTAATCACACAAAGAAAGATGTTCCATTCAAGTGGGACGATAAGTGTGAGCAAGCGTTTCAAGAGCTGAAGGTAAAGTTGACAACAACTCTAGTTTTGATCATACTGGAGAATGGAGCCGGACTCGTGGTGTTTACCGATGCATCGCATCATGGACTGGGATGTGTTTTAATGCAGAACAACCGAGTGGTTGCTTATGCTTCGAGACAGTTGAGGATTCATGAGCACAACTATCCGACTCATGACCTTGAGCTAGCAGCTATAGTGTTTACACTCAAAATTTGGAGACACTACTTGATAGGTGAGAGGTTTGAGCTCTTTTCAGATCACAAGAGTCTCAAATACCTATTCTCACAGAAGGAGCTAAATATGAGGCAGCATAAATGGTTGGAACTACTGAAGGATTATGACTTCCAGTTGCAGTATCATCCGAGAAAGGCCAATATGGTGGCAAATGCCCTAAGTAGGCAGCTTAGGGTTATAGTGGCGACTATGATGGTCCAGCAGTGCGACTGTTAGAAGCAGCTTCGGAGTATGACTTCGATTTGGCAACCCGCAAGCAGAGACAACTGTTGTTGGGTAGTGTAGTCATTCGACCTACTCTAATAAGCCAAATCATCAGTGAGCATGGAAATGATCAATGGTGTCATGACAAAGTTGCAGGTATTCAACAAGGAGAAATCACGGACATGACTATATGGGAAGACAGTGGCTTGAAGTTCAAGGGTCGCTTGTGTATCTCAGAGAAATCTGAGCTGAGGAGGAACATCTTAAACGAGGCACACCGTAGTAAGTACACTATACATCCTAGAGAGAACAAGATGTATTGGGACCTCAAACGACATTTCTTGTGGACAGGAATGAAGCGTAGCATGGCAAAGTTTGTTCGTACATGCTTTACTTGTCAGCAAGTAAAGGCAGAGCATCGAAAACTAGCGAGTACTTTGCAGCCCTTAGATATACCCGAGTGGAAGTGGAAGAATGTATCTATGGATTTTATTGACGGATTACCCAAAACTAGGAAGGGAAATGACTCCATATGGGTGATCGTGGATAGATTGACCAAATGCGCACATTTCGTGCCAGTCAAGAAGACATACACCGCAGAGCAGTTAGCTACGTTGTTTGTGAAGGAGATAGCTCGATATCACGGAGTTCCAATCTCAGTAGTGGGACACTTCATTCACCTCGAAGTATTGGAGAGCCTTCTAAGAAACTATAGGGACACAGCTTGATTTTAGCACGACTTTTCATCCTCAAACGGATGGGCAGACGGAGAGAGTTAACCAAGTGTTGGAGGATATGCTCCGTTGTATAGTCCTAGACTTCAATGGTAATTGGGAAGATTCGTTACCGCTTGTTGAGTTTGCCTACAACAACAGTTACCAAACCAGCATAGGGATGGCACCGTTTGAAGCATTGTATGGCAGACCTTGTAGATCTCTAGTAAGTTGGGCAGAAGTCGGAGAGTCCAAACTTCCAAGATCGGAAACCGTACAACAAACTACAGAGAAGATAGCTCTAATCAGAGAGCGTATGCGAGCAGCTCAGAGTCATCAGAAAAGTTACGCCGATCAGAGGCATATGGAACTTGAGTTTGAGGTAGGTGACCAAGTGCTACTAAAGGTGTCACCGATAAAGGGTGTTCTTCGGTTCGACAAGAAAGAAAAGTTAACGCCGCACTTCGTTGGACCTTTTCCTATCCTAGAGAGAGTAGGGAAGGTGGATTAGCTTTACCAGACCAGCTGGTAGGAGTACATGATGTCTTCCATGTGTCTTTGCTTCGGAAGCATCTCAAAGATGAGGATCGCCCAACAGTGGTTAATTTCCACGAGCTAGAGTGGCAACCAGGAGCAACCAATGTAGAAAAGCCTTATAGGATTCTTGACTACAAGGAACAGAAGCTCAGGTTAAAATCAATACCTTGGGTGAAGGTGCAGTGACATCATCACGATGAGCGTGAGGCCACGTGGGAGAGAAAAGAGGAGATGAATGCGAGCTACCCGGACCTTTTTGAGGAGGTATGTGCTATTTCGAGGACGAAATCCTCTTTTGGGGGGGTAGATTGTAATACCCCTATCTCTATTAGTTGCTTATGTTGGGGGCAGCCACTTGTGTTAAGAGGGCACCCTGTAGA
>MVGT01001191.1:9397-33190 GCA_002174775.1 Macleaya cordata | reverse complement strand
ATATATACTATTTTAGTACTTGCACATTAAATTTATACATGCATGCAACCATGTACGTAGGCAATGACTAATTAATTCCACCCCATCATATCAACTAATGGGTTTTACTCCCATTCTCACCTTGTTAGCCCTTTAATAAGGCCCACTTTGACTCGTGGGCTTAGGCCCACTTTTGGTCCTATCCACAATGTAATAGAAAAGAAATTCTCGGGTGTTACCTTCATTCTCGCCTTGTTAGCCCACTAACAAGGCCTGCTTTGACCCGTAGGCTTAGGCCCACCTCAGGTTTAGTCCAATTTAGGATAAAAAAATCTCGGGGGTTACACAAAGATTGCAGAATTTGGGTACTGTCAGCAGCTATCGAAGGTGCTGCCGACCCATGCCGAGCAACACAATTCTACCTGTTTTTAGGCCATATTCGTTCTGCCTTTTTTCAAGTTTTTCTGGCATACATTTGGGAGATTAAATCAATGTTTTAATTATGTTTTCTAGCATCCTAAATGTTCTTTTAGTTGGTCTTATTACCTGTATAGGTTGAACCAACCCACCACACATAGCTTACCTTTTTGAAGCGTGAATGAGTGATTGATCTTTGGCTCTGATTCTTCAAAGGTGGTGGGACTACCAATAACCATACGAAATTGACAAATTAGGGCACTAAAAGGTATTAGGTTGGCTCACTTCAGGACGACCCATGGGCTGATGTGATCTAAATAATGAGGAGACCTTCGTCACAAAATATCAGTCATTGAATCAACTCCATGTAGCACCTACTTGGGTAAGTAGAGCGTAAAAATAAAGTTGATATTAGGTGGGCCCATTTGATACGACCAATAAACGATGATGAGATCTTAATCACAGAAAGGCAGCCCTTGGATCAACTCTATGTTTATGTAGCACCCACTACTAGGTGTAAAGCGAAGGGGTTTGATGTGATTCCTTCCTAGTAGAGTTCCCGCATTGTGATTTGTCTCCCATCTTTATCTTAGCAGGACAGCAAGGATTTTTTTGCTCAGTTCCTACAGATGACGCCAAATTTTGAGGTGGAAAAATGAGAGAACGAAGGAGATCAAATCGAGAACTCTCCTCATAATACTTCTCTGATGATGAGCTTCCTTCAACTTGCAGAGGAAGACCTGCGGACCTCCAGGGTTAGCACTCCGACGATCAAGTTAGTTAGAAGTTCAAGTAGGGAGGTTGTAGAGAAGATTAGTTTTCTTTACCTCATGGGTTTTCCATCTACTTACAGATGAGTGCCCACCTATCTGCGATATCTTCGGAACACGTGATCTCAACCCGCTCAGCTGAGCTAGCCGTTGTCGAGCATATAAAATCTTGGATTCTTTCGAAAGACTTATTCACGTCATCTAATGTGCTAAAAAGTTGGACTTAGTCTAACTTATTTGAAATCAAGTTCTACAAGACGAGCTTATCTGATGAGCTGACTTGCTCTGTTAACCGACCTGACGAGCTAGCCTGTTGAGTTGACCGACCCGACGAGCTGACCAGATGAGCTGTCTGATCTGACGAGTTGGTTTGGCCTACCACGTGTACGCACTGTAGTTCCTTTTGGTTCCTACAAATGTCTTGATTGCATTGCTTGGCAAAAAAAGGTTGTATGAGTGAAATTATGAGAGTTTTCTACTTCCAAATTAGTAGTATGATGTTTTAGCCCGAGCCCTCAACCGTTAGATCATTGAATGTTATTCATAGACTGAAGATCCTACTACTGGGGCATTCGGGTACAAAAGTAATTGAACATATCAAATTTTCCTGCACGTTGTACGTGAAAAGTGAAAATTCTTTTGTGCATTAGGCATACCTTTTACCTTTAGGTTAGGTTCTACCGTTTATCCTAGGATCTGTTCGAGCTCGGAGTATCTACAATAAATTCTATCATTTTGCAAGTCTTAAATTCTGTTGCCCATAAAAAAAAATTAAAAATTACAAACATGATCACTATAGAAGCGCCAATGCCATCTCTGTAGCCAGCCAGGGTCCTGCTGTAGCAAAATCTACGGCTGAAACACACGTAGCTCTATTAGTGAACAGTTTCGATCGTGTGGTCCAGTTTCCAGGCCGCAAATCTAGTGCACCTCGACTAATTAGTGCAACTAATTTTTAGGGTCTTCCTTTCTCTTTCCTTTTTCTCGTGAAAATATCACGGGATTCTGAAAATTAATAATGAAAGTTATGAAACCGTCAGACAGCTGTTGATATGTCGGATTGGTGGACTTCTCTAATTTTAAAACCTTTTTTTTTCATCCCAAAATAATTTCATATATATATTTAATTCTTAGGCTCCTCTTTTTTCCATAATTCACTTCATTAAATAACAAAAAGTGATTACTACTTATTTTTATCATCTTTTGAGGGTGTTTGGAAAATGAATAATAAGTAACTTTTCTCCTTATGGTTTGTTTAGAAAGGGATTCTAAGGTAGGGATTCAGTGGAGACCAGGGATTCATGTTTCTCTGGTCTATTTGGCTGCCAAGAATCCCTGAAAACTTATTTCTTAGGGAAAATATTTTTCAACAAATCTCTGTTTTGGAGTCCAACCTTCCCCCTTAGAATTTGCTGGAATTCTAAACTAAGGATTCACTATGTATTTACCCAACTCAATGCAGATTACACCCCACAAAATTAAAATAATAAAATAAAATATTTTTCTTGGATTTTAAATGGCAGCCAAACAAACCAAAGTATTCAAGCTTCCAAAGATTCTTGTCAGAAGCTCTAACTTAGAGGAATGAAGATTTTGAGTGCACAAAAAACTCTAGAGTGGACAAAGGAACTTGGTTTCAAGAAGATCATTTTGGATAGTAAGATCAAAACAGTGCTCCAGTTCTATGAAGGAAAGAAACAAAGCTTTAGGTGGAGAAGTATGGCGATTTTGGAGGAAGCAAAGAAGATCGACTCTTTTGAATTATTCTATTGTAACTTTGAACCAACTTATACAATAGCTTCCTCTACTGCTTCTGTTTTAGCTAGGTTTGGATGTAAAGTTGAAAGGTCCCTTGGGTTTGTCAATGTTCATGATAGAACAACGCTCTCAACATGTTGTCCTAATTGAGTTAGTGGTTAAGCGTTTCCTCCGTGCAAAACTCATTCATCATCAAGAATAAATCGAATAGCACTTCATCGGAACTCAATCTCGCCACCGGAACTCTCCGTGTATGGGTAAGTGACCTAACAACAATCATAGGTGGTTATAAATTCATTTGAACTTATTGCAAGTTACTAGGAAACTTGTAGAACTCTTGAAATGACTTGCAAAAACTAATTTGCGCAAATATCCCAGTGTGTATCGATACCCTGAAATGGAGTATTGATACCCTCTTCTGGGTCTGATTTCTGCGCGAATTTTGGACCTAGGGCATCTTGTCCTTTTGGTCCTTTTGTACTAAAACTCATATGTTTAGTCTTCTCACTATATATAGATAGAGAAGCTAACCATATAGGGTTCTAAGCCTCAAAGACAAAAGGGAAGAAGAAAGCATTTCCTTTGTAGCTTCAAGAGAATAAGGAATATTCAAGATATCAGCTTTTTGTGATCTTCTCCATTGTTGTCTCTTCCAAGCTTTTGTGAGGAGCAGATCCTTTCTTCCTTGAGAGTTGTATTGATACTTACTCTCTCTAGTTCTTCATCTCAGCTAGAACAAACTTAGGATTTCTTTCTAGCATGAAGATCTAGTAGAGCTTAGAAATCCAAAACACTTTAACAGTTTTACAGTCACCGGTGAAGTTCCGGTGAGGTCGCCGGCGGAGCTCCGACGAACTGAATACTTGACTGAGTTCAAGTGAAGCTTGTAGATTCAAGCACACAAGTGTGAGACTTGGAGGATTCTGAGTTGGAGGCACACTCACCATTGAAGAGGCGGTTCGTGGATTCGAGTCGTGAAGAAAGGCCAGTTGAGTTTTTGCACGAGGGGATTCGTATGGTCGATATGAACTGTTGTAAAATTTCTAATAAATCTTAGTGGTAATTTCTGGACTAGGTCCCAGTGTTTTTTCCGTTAAGTTTTTCCTCGTCATCAAAAATATTGGTGTTAATTGGATACTTGTGAATGATTTCTAAACAAGATCGAAATATTTGATTCTCCGTAAATTCTGCATTCGAGAATCGAATAAGTCAATAATTGTGTATATTGTCTTTTTCCTTAGACTCATTGCATATTAAGTTTTAAATATATAGATATTGATCCCCCTTCCATATATACCTACTAGTAGGTGATATTTCATTTGGTATCAGAGCGTAGTTCACCATATACGGCTTAACATCCTGGTGAGATCCTTGTAGTAAATTATGGAAGGAAGATCCGTGAACAGACCTCCATTATTCAACGGAAGTAACTATGCGTAGTAGAAAGCACGCATGAGAGCCTTCTTAAGCTCTATAGATGAAAGAGTTTGGAGATCTGTAGAAAATGGTTGGTCCCCTCCAACCATAACTGCCACAATTGATGGAGTGGCCGGGACAAAACCCAAATCTATGGATATTTAGACTGAAGAGGAAATCTAAGGCCACCTATAATAGCAAAGGCCTCAATGCCATATTTAATGCTGTAACCGCAGATGAGTTTCGAAGTATCTCAAATTGCCTCATTGCAAAGGAGGCATGGAAAAAATTAAAAGTAACTCATGAGGGTACCCAGACTGTCAAGATTGCCAAATTACAAATGCTTACATCTTAATTTGAAAATCTACGTATGGAAGAACATGAAACCTTCAACGAGTTTTATGGGAAACTCGGTGAGATAGTGAATAACTCTTTTGCCCTAGGAGAGACTATTTCAAAATCCAAGATAGTCCGTAAGGTGTTGAAATCTCTTCCCGAGAGATTTGAGGCTAAAGTTACGGCTATCGAGGAGAGTAAAGATATTGATGCTCTTCTTCCTGAGGAACTTAAAGGTAATCTCAGGACTTTTGAGTCGAACTTCAGATCGTCCAAGAAACCAAATAATATTGCTTTCAATGCCTCCAAGCAAGTGACAAGCAAGGATGAAAAATCCTTCGATAACTCCAGCGATGAAGAAATTGCTCTTCTCTCCAGACAGTTCAAAAAGTTCTTGAAGAAGAAAGGAGGTTTTCAGAAATTTGACAAGTACAATTATTCCCCTTCTAAGTCTAAACCTCATGAGAGTGTCAATTCATTTGACAAGAAATTTGAGAAAAATAAGAGTGATGAGATTCAATGCTACAAATGTCGTGGCTTTGGTCATATGGCTAGTGTTTGTGCGAACAAAGGAAACTCGGGCCACTCAAGGGGCAAGAAAGCAATGAACGTTACCTTCGATGATTCTTCATCGGATTCCGGATCCTCTCAAGAGAACGAAGAAGAGACGAAACAAAATTACGTCGCCTTTACAGCCTTTATACTATCATCACAAGAACAAGATGAAAACGAAGGGGACATATCCAATCAGTCCTTGAGTGGTGATGATATGAGTGAAGAGGAACTCCAAGAAGAACAACTGTTCTCGAGAAGTTTAGAGAATTGCAAGAGTATCTCAAGGACTAACAAGGAATTACAAATGAAGGTCAAATTCCTTGAGAAGGAAAAGAAGGACTTGATTCATCAAATGAATGAAGACTCCAAGAAGGTGTTAGAAGACACAGTGATCCTCAAAGAGAAAGAAAAAGAAATCTAGATTCTCAAGAATGAACATGGGATGGCAAGTGAGAGAGTTACATTTCTCCTCAATGAGATGAAAAGGGTGAAGGAAGAGTTGTGTAAGTCAAAAGAGACGTTGATGAAGTTCAACCATGGGTCGAAAAATCTAGTGTCAATGTTGAATGGGGCAAAGAACTCGAGGGACAAAAAGGGACTCGGGTTTGACAACAGCGATGGTACTAGTGCTTCAGCATCAATCATGTTTGTTAAAGCCAAGACTTCTCCCTCTCCAGAGATGGGTGCTGTTACACATACCAATAAACAGGCTACGAAGCATGTGGGTAAGCAACAACCTTCAAAACAGGCTATCAAGTCACAAGCCGGGGCAGGAGGGAATCGGAGATCATCACAAATCATCCACGCATGCTCATAATGTGGATATCAAGGTCACTTGCAAAATATTTGCAAGTTTTATCTGGATGACCTCCATCATGTCCATAGAGAAAGAGAGATGCTTCAGATGTTCAAGCAACTTCAACAAAAAGCAAGAGCCCTAATTGGAGAGATTAGAAGATTGACCAACCCCAACTTTAGAGAGAACAAATATGGTAATAGACCATATGTGGAGAAGGAGAGCAAACAAGGAAGCACACCTAAACCAACCAATGCAGCTCAAAAGAAGAAAGAAGAATGGGTTTGGGTGAAGAAGAATGTTGAAACCAAAGCCTTGGTAGCTCTCGTGGCATATAAAGCAACTACATCAGACTAGATTCTAGACAGTGGTTGCAGCCGACACATGACTGGGGACAAAGAGTGTTTTTCACGTCTTGAGAAGTTCTCAGGTGGAAATGTCACATTTGGAGATGGAAGCACCGCCAGGGTAACTGGGAAAGGAACAATCAAACTCTCGGGCATTCCAGAAATTCATGACGTATTATATATCAAAGGTATGCATGCCAATCTCTTAAGCATAAGTCAAATTTGTGATTCTAATTCTGTGATTTTTACCTCTTATGGGTGCACTATCAAAGATCTGAATGGGTTAGAAAGCATACATGGGAAGAGAACTTCCAGCAATTGCTACATGGTGGATACATCAACTGAATTGGTGTGTAATCTAACCAAGTTGGACACCACACTTCTATGGCACCAAAAGTTGGGCCATGTGAACTTTAAGGACCTTGCCAAATTAACCAACAAAGAAGCTGTGAGAGGTGTTCCAAAATTGTGTAATGAGGTTGATGGCAAGTGTGGAGCGTGTTTAGTGGGAAAGTAAACACGAAGCTCACACAAATCCTCTAAAGATATTCTCACAACCCAACCTCTCCAAATGATTCATATGGACCTCACGGGTCCAATGAGAACTCAAACCATAGGAGGTACTAGCTATATTTTGGTTATGGTTGATGATTTCTCTCGATTTACTTAGGTGGCTTTCCTCCGTGAGAAATCTGATACTTTTGATGAGTTTTTTGTCATTGCACAGAGAATTCAAAATGAACAAGAAAGAAAGATCAAGAGAATTAGAAGTGATCGAGGAACCGAATACCACAACACCAAAGTTGAAGACTATTGTGGTGAACATGGAATCAAACATGAATTCTCTGCACCAATCACTCCTCAACAAAATGGGGTTGCTGAAAGAAAAAACCGGGTAATTTAAGAGATGGCTAGAGTACTTTTTCATAGCAAAGGACTTGCTCAAAAGTTTTGGGGGGAAGCAGTCTCAACAGCATGTTACCTTGTAAATAGGGTCTACTTGAGGACCAAGACCTTAAACACTCCGTAAGAGTTGTGGTATTGGAAGAAGCCAAATCTGAACTACCTTAGGACTTTTGGGAGTACGTGCTATATATTGAGAGACCGTGAGCATCTAGGAAAATTTGATGCAAAAAGTGATGAAGGTATCTTTTTGGGATATGCTCTGAACAGTAAAGCATATCGTGTCTACAACAAGAGAACGGAATCAATGATAGAGTCCATCAATGTAGTGATTGATGACATGGGGTCAAGACATAAAGATCAAAACGATAAAGAGCTGCCATCAAGTAAATTAGAAAAAGGGAAGACTCCAAAGTCTAAAAAGGAAGCTGTTCCAACCTTAAATGAATCACAAAGAGCCACTCACGGAGGTGATACAAATGAGAAGTCTAGTGAAGTAGCTGTGGAAAGCCAAGGAGGTGTCTCGAATTCTCAACGTCCCAAATGGGCACGGAGTCACACCGAAGAGAACATAATTTGGGACGAAACCACAAGAGTCACGACGAGAAGACAAGTTGAAAATATTATCAATTATGTGTGTTACCTTGCCAACTTTGAGCCAACAAATGTCTTCGATGCCTTTCAGGATGAAAATTGGATCGAAGCCATGCAAGAAGAACTCAACCAATTCTCGCATCAAGAAGTTTGGTTTCTAGTACCAAGACAAAAGAACATCAATGTTATTGACACCAAATAGATATTTAAGAACAAATCTAACGAATATGATACTGTGATTCGAAACAAGGCCAGACTAGTGGCACAAGTGTACAGGCAAATTGAAGGTGTTGACTTTGATGAAACCTTCACTCTAGTTACTCGATTGGAATCCATAAGACTCATGATGGCATTTGCATGCTACATGAAAATGAAACTATATCAAATGGATGTTAAGACTGCTTTTCTCAATGGAATTCTTCAAGAAGAAGTCTACGTGGAGCAACCTAAGGGATTTGAAGATCCACATCACCCAGATCATATGTATCGCCTAAAAAAGGCATTGTACGGATTGAAGTAGGCCCCAAGGTCATGGTATGACCATCTCACTTCATTCCTACTCAAGAAAGGTTTCTCAAGAGGGGAGCCAACAAAACATTGTTCATACGATGGGTAAATGAGGATGTGCTCATGGCACAAATATATGTGGATGACATTGTATTTGGCTCAACTACCTCAAAGGAAGCTGATTCATT
Source organism: Macleaya cordata (assembly GCA_002174775.1). Classification (NCBI taxonomy): domain Eukaryota; kingdom Viridiplantae; phylum Streptophyta; class Magnoliopsida; order Ranunculales; family Papaveraceae; genus Macleaya; species Macleaya cordata. Next base: position 24,624 of record MVGT01001191.1, on the reverse strand, counting down.
TGCTGAACTTATAAGCAAAGAATTCGAGATGAGTATGGTGGGTGAACTTACCTTCTTTCTTAGGTTACAAGTTAAGCAAACTTATGATGGAATGTTTGTATCACAAAGCAAGTATGCAAAGAACTTGGTAAAGAAGTTCAGGTTGGAATCTACCAAGGTTTCTCGAACACCCATGAGCACCTCCAAGAAGTTGTCAAAAGATGAATCAGGAAAGGGGGTCGAGCAAAAGACCTATCGAAGCATAATAGGGAGTCTACTCTACCTCATGGCAAGTAGACCGGATATATCTTTCAGCGTGGGAGCTTGTGCTCGATATCAAGCTAATCTAAAAGAGTCTCACTTGAAAGCAGTAAAACGCATCATTCGATATGTCAAGGGAACTCTTGGATATGGCCTTTGGTATACCAAGGATACCAATTCTGAAATATGTGCCTATTCCGATGAGGATTGGGCTGGGAATGTGGATGATAGGAAGAGTACATCGGGAGGGTGCTACTACCTTGGACTCAACCTTGTAGCATGGCAAAGCAAGAAGCAGAACTCTCAGTCCCTCTCCACTGCTGAGGCCGAATACATCGCCGCAGGTTCGTGCTGCACTCAATTACTTTGGATGAAACAAATGCTTAGTAATTATGGTTTTGAATATGCCACTATGATTGTTTACTGTGATAACACGAGTGCTATTGACATTACAAAAAATCCTGTACAATACTCGAGAACTAAGCACATAGACATCAGGCACTACTTTATTCGTGACTTAGTCGAAGAAAAGGTAATATGTCTTGAGCATGTACCAACCGAGAAGCAGCTTGCCGATATCCTCACCAAGCCCCTAAACTCCGTAACCTTTGAAAACCTCAGAAGGGCTATTGGTGTCGTCTCCATGACATGAGCACACCAACGACCATATTCCTACCCCCTTGCTTAATGGTCTCTCTCTTTTTCTAGGTAGTAGAGTGTGTGTTTCCTAGATTGCATTGCATCATTTTTGCTTTCTAGGAGGTCTATAGGGATACTCAATGCTTTCAAATTGTTCATGGATTTTGTGTATGATTTTTTGGGTGGCTTGTGTCTTGGCTTACGCTGAGTTTATGATAGTTTCGGTCGAATCCTGACCTGAGTGACACCGCTGTAATCTTGTCCGCATGACTCTAGACACTTGTGATGGTCTGGATCACTCACTCCTGAAGTCATTTACTGCTGATCTTCATTGAATATCTCCGCCTTATTAACCTTGAGAACCGAAGTTTCTTGTTTCACACCTACTTTCAGTTCTATGACTTCGAGTATGGTTCATGCGTTAACTGAATGTGTGTGGCTTGATCCTTATTTGTGTGTTCATTACATCTCTCAATCTATCTTGAATCAAACTAGTCGTATGGACGAGCTATCCTAGAACATGGGTTACTTTGATAATGCGTATCCGCTATACACCTCAAGAGTGAGTTCATGTAAAAGATGTTGAACTCGGTGTACCACCTAAAGAGTAAGCTCTCGTAAAAGATTTTGAGCTTGGTGGAGCCACCTAAAGAGTAAGCTCTCGTAAAAGATTTTGAGCTTGGTGGCATGATAGTTGGTAGTGTAACCACATGACAAGTCTCGGTGCCTTGAGAGAAAATCAATAACTAATCAATAATGAACTTTCAGGTAAACGTGATAAATCATGATGCATACTCTTGGGCTAATTGTATTTTAAACTACACCTCTATGGTAGTGCCCTAACATGTTAGTCTTGAACTACTTGGAACATGCTAGGTGATTCGTCCTCCATACTAGTGTGGTTTGAAATAGCTAAGAGAGAGTAGAATCTTAATGTTATTCAACTCACAAGGATCTTTCTTCATTTTGTGATGTCGGCTCATATGCACACACTCAACCAATGGTTTTGATGTTCAGTATGTTCAATCTAACTTGTGTTGTCTCAGTTTATACCTAGATAATCTTCAAAAAACCAGCCGTTTATAAGACGATTGTGACCGTGTGTTCCCTTCACATCTTGGTGATTGTGAGTCAGCTAAGGGATCCAGTTGCGTGCCCATATCAGGGTCGTGATTAAATCGCTTCAAATGTAGCCAAGTGTAGCACACTTATTGTCTTTCTAGTCTATCGCTTTTACGGAATTGATTTCGGAAAAAAAAAAAACCTTAAGTGGTATGACTAAAAGGAAGGTTGGTGGTTGTGTTAGAAGTGTTTAATCCACTAAATGTTTCAGTTTGTATCGATACACTATCGATACCAAGGGTGCCTGTACACACCCTTGAAATTTTTCCAGGCACTATCGATACAGAGGATGAGTTGTATCGATACCCACTGCATCTATCTTCAGGGGTATCGATACTGCTCCCTGAGGTATCGATACACCCTGGGAAAACTGAGTTTTGCGCCTCAATTTTTGCGCAATTTTAACCTTTTTAAAGTGTGTTATCGATTCTTCGTCATTTGTTCTATTCTAAGTTAGGGTTTTGAGAGAGAGAGAGAGGGTGGTTCTTCAAAGAGGGCCCCAAGTTCTTGATCTTCTTCTTCTATTGGACAGCCTGTTCGTCGATTTCCTTCGGTTCTCTCCGCGGTTAAGCCTCCTAGGGTAAGATCTCGGTTTACCTTGTGTTTTTATCTCTTCAATTTTATTTTTGTGCCTTAGAATTCATGCTTGTGCCTTAGAATTCATCTCCTACCTATTATACTTGTGGTTTACTCATCAAATCTTTGTTCTACAACAAGAGTTAGGGTTTCTTGTCGGTCCATTCTTAGTGATTATCTTACAGATTGTTTAAGCTCTGTCTAAATCACTCTCAAATGGTTGGTGGACAAAAGAGAAAAGCACCTACTAATCCTTCAAAATCCACCACCCCTAAAGGAAAGGGTGTGTCTCGATAATGGTCATCTGTCACCTGTCCGATAACTGAAGAAAAGTTTTACTCTGAAACTTGTTTGAAATCTTTCAATAAATCCTTTTCTAAACGCTCCCTCATTGTAGAGCGTAAAGTTTGCTACAATCGCTTTGGTTTTGATGAGATTCATGATATTATGCATATTTTTCATAGTCTTAACCTGTTAGAGGGTGCAGGAACTGCTTATCCAAGGCTTGTTCGTCTATTTTATGCCAACATACATGATATAGATGCTGAGAACTTTTCGTTTAAAACTTACGTGTTGGGCAAATTCATAACCGTCAACTCGGATGTTCTTTGTAACATCTGTTGGATGAGTGCCATCAATGATCCAATTATTTTTCCACCACCAAAGTCCGAGAGGAACCCATCGTTCCCTCTCCTGATGACATCTCATTAGCATTGTCAGGTGAAATTCATCCCTGGACTCCAGCCAACAGATTCTTACTCAAGAATGCTCACTCCAGGTATCGTCTATTTGCAATTATTATTGCCTATAACCTATATCCCACTGGCGGGAACAAGAGCTATATCACTCCTCTTATGGGTGAATTCATGTATCACATGATCAATCACTCCAAGTTTGACTTTGGTATCTTCATCATTAGGCAAATGATTCATCTAGTCCTTCCAAAATCGTCCCAATCGCTCATTTTCCCTAAGTTGATTAGTCGGATATTAGATTTCAACGGTTGCTCGATTCCTAGCTCTGAACCAGTCCAAGAGGCAAAACATGCCATAGATGAATCTACAGTCAGCAAAAGTGCATCCCATCTTTGTGCTCACACTCGTGGTCAGGCTCCGGCTCCTGCAGGTGACCCTGCTCCTGCTCGTGCAACTGATCCTGAAGCTGCTCGCCATGCTTGGGAGCAATAAGTCATGGACACACTTCTTCAACTGAAAGATGCTAGTATAAATACCCAAAGGTGCTTAGTTGACACTCACAGAATGCTAGGTCAGATGGTACCCATCCACAATCACTATGCAGCAGCAAATAATCTTCTTCTCATAAATCCTCCGAGCGGGTCCTTTATCCTTCCTGATAATGATGCGGAGGAGGATGATGGTGATGATGATGAGGATGCTAGAACTGAGGAAGAGGGTGAAGATGATGAGGAGATGGATGAGGATGATTAGTCTGGAATGAGTTGTTTTCATTTCTTAGATGTTAGCTGCTCTAGTTAGTGCCTTGTCTCTTGCTTTCAGATACTTATGCCTTAGCTTTCATGCTACTTATCCTTCTTGGTTTTGAAGTACTTATTCTAACTTAAATAGATATGGATTAGTTCATGCATATTATGTCTCTCTGCCTCAAGTGTGTTTGGTTATGGAATATCCTCATGTATTATTTCCTAGCATATTATCTCTCTTGCTTATGGCTCTGTGGTTCTCCTGTATTGTTACTCCTCATTATCTCCTTCCGCCTTTGTCCATTTCATTCAAAAAGGGGGAGAAGTTACTATAGGGGAGTTGCATAAGATAGGGGGAGTTTTTCACATAACTCAAGGTTCTGATTGAATTTAATATATATTGTGATATCTTGATGATTCTTGTGTGAATTTTGCAGAAACTTCCATGATGGTTATATTTTTTCATTTTAGGGAGGGTTTGTATCTGTGTTGAGTCCCTTGTAAGAACAGTCGTATTGCAATGTAGTTTTTCTTCTGGAAACTTCTTATGTATGGGGTTTTTGTTATGAAATTAACAAAGTGAAAGATTGAAAGGTCCCTTGGGTTTGTCAATGTTCATGACAGAACAACGCTCTCAACATGTTGTCCTAATTAAGTTAGTGGTTAAGCATTTCCTCCGTGCAAAACTCATTCATCATCAAGAACAGATCGAATAGCACCTCATCAGAACTCAATCTCGCCACCGGAACTCTCCGTGTATGGGTAAGTGACCTAACAACAATCATAGGTGATTAGAAAGTCATTTAAACTTATTACAAGTTACTAGGAAACTTGTAGAACTCTTAAAATGACTTGCAAAAACTAATTTGCGCAAATATCCCAGTGTGTATCGATACCCTGAAATGGAGTATCGATACCCTCTTCTGGGTCTATTTTCTGCGCGAATTTTGGACCTAGGGCATCTTGTACTTTTGGTCCTTTTGTACTAAAACTCATATGTTTTGTCTTCTCACTATATATAGATAAAGAAGCTAACCATGTAGGGTTCTAAGCCTCAAAGACAAAAGGGAAGAAGAAAGCATTTCTTTTGTAGCTTCAAGAGAATAAGGAATATTCAAGATATCAGCTTTTTGGGATCTTCTCCATTGTTGTCTCTTCCAAGCTTTTGTGAGGAGTAGATCCTTTCTTCCTTGAGAGTTGTATTGATACTTACTCTCTCTAGCTCTTCATCTCAGCCAGAACAAACTTAAGACTTCCTTCTAGCATGAAGATCTAGTAGAGCTTAGAAATCTAAAACACTTTAACAGTTTTACAGTCACCGGTGAAGTTCCGGTGAGGTCGCCGTCAGAGCTCTGGCGAACTGAATACTTGACTGAGTTCAAGTGATGCTTATAGATTCAAACACACAAGTGTAAGTCTTGGAAGATTCTGAGTTGGAGGCACACTCACCATTGAAGAGGCGGTTCGTGGATTCGGGTCGTAGAGAAAGGACGGTTGAGTTTTTGCACGAGGGGATTCGTGTGGTCGATGTGAACGGTTGTAAGATTTCTAATAACTCTTAGTGGTAATTTCTAGACTAGGTCCCAGTGTTTTTTCCGTTAAGTTTTTCCTCGACATCAAAAATCATTGGTGTTAATTGCATACTTGTGAATGATTTCTAAATAAGATCGAAATATTTGATTCTCCGTAAATTCCGCATTCGAGAATCCAATAAGTCAATACTTGTGTGTTTCATTATCTTCTTCCTTAGACTCATTGCATATTAAGTTTTAAATAGGTAGATATTGATCCCCCTTCCATATACACCTACTAGTAGGTGATATTTCAAAAGTTGATCATGATAAAGTCTGGATAAACTCGAACTTAAATATTTATGTGGCTAAACTATGTTCCTCTACGTCGTTGCAGAGTTTATCTATAAATTAAGTTTGTTGTTTAAAATAAAAAATAGAGGACAACTTCACCCAATATCATCCCTTGAATCAACTTTATGTAGCCCCACAAATAGGGCCATCTCGGAGATTTAAAAGTCCTTGTGCAAAAATGGAAAACAAGGCCCTTCTTCACATACAATAACACTAATTTTTGGTGTTACTTCTAGCATTTTTCAAAAAATCTCCACCCAAAAGTGCTCCAAAAAGAAAAAAATTTACTCGTCCACTAGTTTTGTCTAAGCACCCCACTTATTCTTACACCTTCAAGGAGATAAATTCTTTTAGAGGAGGTTTAATCCTTCATTCAAAGAGTTCAGAGAGAAAAAATGGTTCCCTAGAGAGAACCTAGAGGATTCTAGAAAGAGAACCTAGAGAATTCTAGAGAGAGAACCTAGTGGACTCTAAAGAGATAAAGTAAAAGACTCTAAAAAGAGAAAATGAGAGTGGTTTCTCTGCTCCAGAAGTTGTGTCCACCAATTGAGAGGTTGGCTCCTCTATTTATAGACTTGCCAAGTTTAGAAGTCAATTTCCTAATCAATCAACAATGAACACCTATCCTTCACTTTATAAGCGTATAACAGATGTTCATAAGTGCTTGAAAGCTGTTTGTAAGTGTTAGACAGTTTTTGTTTACTTCTTTCTGTCAGATTACCTTTTGGAAACCTCTTCTTGTCAGGTTTACCTTTTGGAAACCTCTTTTCTTTAGTGAAAAAGCTCTTTGCTCTAACGGAAATCTCAATTCGAATAAGTGCTCCTACATTTTGCCCCCATTTTCTTAATATTATGAGTAATATTGAGAAAATCCTTAAAAAAAGAAAAAATTCTTTGGATGGGATATTATCCCCTTCTCCCCGTAAAAAATGAGAGGTTTCTGTTCGAAAACCTTTTTGTATCTCTTAATCCTGTTTTAAGGAAAGCACCAGTGGGAAAAGATGAAGGGAATACTTTAACTTTTGCCCCCAGTTTAGTGTTATTTTTTGCACTTTCCGCGTTTGAGCTGCGTTTTACTTGTTTCTACACATTTTTTGTGGTTTTGGGAAGGTATTTGCTTTTCTTATTACACGTTCCGTTTGTGAAGGGAGTCGAATTAACTTTTTGTTGTTGAAAAATCTTTATAGATTTTGAAAACCTTTTCATAAGTGAAGGAAATTTTTGCCCCCAGTCCATGGTCCCTTTCTTTCTTAATGCACTGGACCCCTTTTGTTTTTTTATTGCAATTTTTTGCAAACTTCTTTTGAAAGTGTCAGAGGTTTTACTTTTTAGAAACTTTTCTAAAGTTCTTTGAAGGTTTCCTGTTGACTACTTCGTTGTTTGGAAAACAACATTTTTGTTTTAGGCTGGTGCACAAATGTTGTGGTTTTATTTGGAAACCATTTTTTTGCTTACTTGCATTGTAGGATTTGATAGAGGTTCTTTCCGAGAACTTAAACTATTTCAAGTTTAGGTTTCCTCTATCTTTTTTCTTTCTTATACTTGGTTTTAAGGTGAAACTTGGAAACCAATTTGTTTTCTAATATTTAAGGTAGAATTTGAAAACCTCTTATTTTGAGTTTTTCGTGTACCGTTCTTGTTTTTTATTCTGGGTTTTTTAGGGAAAACCCGGAAACCTCTTAGATTCTGGGTTTTGAGGGGAAACCTGAAAACCTCTTGTTTTGTGTTTTCTTAAACCTTTCTTACCATTGGCTTTGAGGGAAACCTCTTAAAACCTTTAGTTTTCTGCAGTTTCTTATTGATATCCTCAATTATCAGAAACCTTTTCTACTTTTCTTTTTTATAGTATTTTTTGGCTTTATATTGGTTTGAAGCTTTTCTTTCACAAGACTTTTAAGGCTTATCTTAAATGCTTCTTCGTGATTGAAAAGTGAAACTCGAGAATTATAAAACAAAAACTTATAGAAGTAGAGACTAACCTTTCGTTTCACTAAACCAAAGCTTCGCAAGTTGTTGAAGCATGTCTTCTCTTAGATAGCGGTCGATCGGTTCGGTTCGCATCTATGGTCAATCAATGGGTCCGCAGATCTATTATTTTATACGATAAATTGCCATCTCGTAGCGTTGGAGTCAAGTTTTCTTCTAGCACCTGCTTTTAATGTAAACAGCTTTTCTCTGCTTGGATTGCACTTTTTCTTTAGACTTGCTTATTCCTTCTCTTTCTGAGATTTTTCTTTTGCTTAGAAACCTTCAGTTTGTTTTTTGTTTCTATTTGCATGTAACAATTTCAAGTTTGTTGGAAGAGGTTTCTTTTGGTACGCTCATGTGCTCTTGTGCTCATGTGCTAAAAACCTTGCTTTTGTTTTTGTTACTGAAAGCTGTTAGCTTCAAGTTTTCTTTTCTTTTATTTTTTTTCCTGAGAAGAGGTTTCTTTTGAGTTTTACTGGAAACCTCGTTTTTAGTTCTGTACTTCAATTATGTGAAGCGATGTGAAGAGGTTTCTTTTAATTTGCCCATGTGTATTTACTTATGTGCCTGAAACCTCTATTATATGTTGTTTTCCAAGTGTTGAAAGCTATTCAGCTCTAAGACTTATTTCTGAAAAACTTTTGATTGTTTTGTATGTTAATTCATTTATGCTTGTAGGAATTTTATTGTTTTCCAGATATTGAAAGCTATTCAGCTTTTAAGACCCTTCAATGGAAAACTTCTCTTTTTGTTTTATATTTATTCCCTTTTGTCAGGAATCCTGTTGTTTTCCGAGTTTTGAAAGCTTTCTAGCTTCAAGACTGTTATCTAGAAAACTTTTTTTGTTGCTTTTTTGTTTTCTGGATGCTTGACAGGGCAATCCTAAAAAAGCTTTATTTTTGGTTTTTTATTTTAAGGGTAAGCCTAAGAAACCTTTATACAAAGAATGACCTTTTATTAGTTTTTTTTGTTGCTTAGCTAGTAGGTTTCAAGTGTTGTACTTGTAAACCTTTTGTCCAAAGTTTGCTTTAAAGGAAAACCTGAAAAATCCATAGATACACATTTGAGCGCAAGGAAAGGTAAAAAATCTCCTAAGGATGATATAATTATTGGGCAATAAAAAAAAACTAATGACAAAGGGTGGCATTCAAGAAAACTAGTTCATTGAAAGACCCTTGCTACTGCCGGTTTAATTATAGGGCAAACCCGAAAACTAATAGAAGCCATTTCCATTGATCTCAATGGAGACCTCCCTGTTTTGTTGTAATTGTAGGGCAAACATGAAAATCCAATAATCAAAGGAAACAACCGAGACCAAGCCCAGGATCCTTTTATGGTTATCATTCTTGGGAAAACTAAAAAAGTCAATATGGTTTCAAAGGTTAATGATCCAATGACCCTACACTGTTAACCTTGACTACCGCGGTTTAAATTTTTGGGCAAACCTGGAAAACCAATAATATTCCTATAAGTGTTCAAAATTCCAAAGAACTACGTTCTTAGAAAACCTTATAGTCTACGGTTTAATTCTTAGGCGAAACCTGATAATCCGTACAGTCAAAGTTTTCTGCTATATCTTTCCTTGCTTTGTGTATGTTTAAGGTCCTTGAAGGTTTTCTTTTGAGGGTAAACCAGTAAACCTTTGAAACATTGGTTTAATTTTAAGGTAAACCTGAAAAACCAAATATTACCAAGGTTATAATTCTTGGGTAAACTTGGAAAACTAATTTAGTTTTTGAGTCAGTGTACTTTTTTTAAGGTTAAAACCTTTTCAATTGAAATTTGTTTCTTGGTGATTTAAAGAGATCACCTTTTGTAGTTTTTAGAATGTAAGCGTCTTGACCTGCTTTGCTTTCTGCAAGCTCTGTTAGAGTTTTCTTGAATCTGTCAGAGTTTTCATTCTAGATGTGACTCTTCTTTCCCTGAATCTGTCAAAGTTTTCTTTCCATATTTGGTGTTTGTAGTAGAGTTCATTGTTTTTTAAGAAACCTTGATTACAGAAGTCTATTTTTAAAGTAGACTTGGAAACCTATCGTTTTCGAGTTTTTTTTTTTTGAGATGAAACTTAGAAACCTTTCAATTCCAAGGTTTTTTAAGGTAAAACTTGGAATCCTTTCATTTTCGAGGTTTTTTAAGGTGAAACCTGGAAACCTTTCAATGCCGTTGTTTTTAAGGTTAAACCCGAAAACCTTTCGCTACTGAGGTTTTTTTTTGTAAGGTGAAACCTAGAAATCTTTTAAGTCCGAGCTTTTTTAAGGTGAAACCCTAAAACCTTTCAAGTCCGAGGTTTTTTAGGTGAAACCTAGAAACCTTTCAATTCTGGGGTTTTTTAAGGTAAAACCCGGAAACCTTTCAATGCCGAGGTTTTTTAAGGTGAAACCTGGAAACCTTTCAATTCTGAGGTTTTTTTAGGTGAAACTTGGAAACCTTTCAGTGCTTTGTAGTTAGTAGAGATCTCTTTTTGTTTTGCATGCTTTTTGGAACTGGAAAGCCTGTTTCTTTGTTTGGTTTTTTCTTTGAAAGATAAAAGAATTCTATCTTATAGCATATAAAAGATTTCAATAACAAACGTGAAATCTAATGTGCAAAATTTGAAGAAATATTGAGTTTCAGAAACTTACCTTCTGAAACTTCAAAAGTTGAAGTCTAATATGCAAGCGTAGAAACTTACCTTCAGAAACCTGCGGGTTTTAAGTCGATGTTGACACCGAATCAGCCAAATTCGATGATGTCATTACTTGAGATCTTTGAGTCTGATGTAAATCAAGTTGATGAAGATGTTGATCAAAGAAAAAGTTCAATGCAAATCAAGTCGAGGAAGATAAGTTCAGTGTAGATCAAGTCGATGAAGATAAGGTTGATGCAGATGAGCTGCGTATATAATCTGAATCCACGAACCAACGCCTCCCAAAATATGATGCGTCTCCAACTTGAACTCCACAAGTCTCGCACCTTGAACCAATACTCGACTTCACGAGTATTACACCACGAACTTGAATCTTCAAGCTCAACCACCGAATATCCACCGGAAACTTAAACTAAGGATTTGACTAAGATGGGAAGGATTTAGTCATTTTTAATATAAGTTATGCTCTCCAATAACTTATTAGGAGCTAGGGTGAATGGTTGATGAAAATAGTCCAAACTCACTCTATCTATAATGGTGTTTTTAGATCTAGATCTAGAACATCCCATGTGATGAATAGTTTATTCATTTTCTAGATCTAGATCTAGAACACACCTAGTATAATGAGTGGTGTATCTAGATCAAGAACACACCATGTATGGTGGTGTTTCTTTTTGATTTAGAATTACATCAAATAATGACTAATGAGTGATGTTTTTATTCTTTTAGTTTAAGAACTATATTTCACCATAAGTGATATTTTACAAGACCACATTACCCCATGTGAGTGGTGATTTGTATGTGTAGTCTAGATCTATATCACTTATATTAATATTTAGAAGTTTATAATACATAGTGAACTAAAACATTTATGGAAGGTTTTTAGAATCATTCAAAATAGGTTTAAAAGATGTTTAAAAGCTGTAAAAACTATTTAGTACACTTTGGTTTCGAAACCAACATGCTTGGTTTCGAAACCAAAACTCATCTGGAGTCAAAATATCAATTTAGTAACCTCCTGACATCATTTTTCAGCTTTAGTTCCAAAACCAAAATGTTGGTTTCGAAACCAACTTTTGGTCACAGTACAAAAGGTCACAGTTTCCCATAAAAGCGTGGTTTTCTGACAGCATTCGTCCAAACACTAATTTTAAGGGGTTTTGACATCTTTTACCATTCCATACTTTCTCATATGATTCAAAATGAACTAACCACCTATGGTATTGAGTTTTCTAAGTCAATTACCATCTACGATGAGTTCCGGTGGTGAGTTGAACTTCTTGGAGTTTTTTCTTTGCAACGAACCGAACAACGACTCACTAACTCTAACTCAAGTTACATTTACCTTCTTAAGTTAACTTTGACACAAAATTCGACAAATATGACATGAGTGAACTTATGGACCTAACAATCTCCCCCTTTGTCATTTTCTTGAGAAAACCATACATAAAAAATAATAAAAAGAACCTTCCCTATTACAACTCATATTTTCTTACACATGACTCAATAGAACTTAAAACACGGATTATATTAAATAACCTGTTTCCTGCACATGATCACAAAACAAAGCAAAGAACCTTATAAACATTAAATACAAACCTTGAAGAATATTTAGAGCATTTAATTAGAGTAAAGATAATATCTCTCCCCCTATGTCAAAGCTTCTCCCATCTTAAGATATCTTCCGATAGTGGTGAGTTGAGCTTTGCAAAAGTCTTATCTCCTTCACTTTAAGTTTTCAATGATTAGAAATGTAGAGACAACTTGCTAACTCTCATTGACTACATTGAGTTCTATTTAACACGCAAATTGACAAAACCAATAAGAGAACTTCTGGACCTTAGAATCTCCCCCTTTGTCAATTTCGTGACAAAACCCGTCATAAGACTCAATGAGAGATAAAAAACAAAACTCCCCCAAACAAATAGAGATATTAAACTCTATGGGATGCCTTTAACCTGTTTCCTGCACATGTCCACAAGACACATCAAGGTACCATGGAAGTCATGAATATAAATAATGAATAAGCTTACTCTCTCCATTGATAAGTACTACAAGACTATCTCCCCCTATGTGATATATCTCTTATCACATAGTACTCCCCTTGTAAAGTCAAGAAATTACAATTCTCCCCCTTTTTGTCACAAATAGATAAAGGATAGAAGATAACAAAAATAAAAGGAGAAAGTGGAAAAGACAGTGTATAGAAACACAAATACAAGCCAACAAACTATAAGTATAAATATCTAACTAGCTTTCAACCAAGTAGATAGTTAGATAGACAACAAAAATATATAATGAAAGACAAGTAAAAAAAAGGTCACACACCACAAAATTTATCAAAGCTGGCTACAAGGTGTATCAGAGCTAGGATAAGAAATAAAATCAAAGTGTGTGAAACTATCTTAGTTTTCAAATCTAATGGAGAAAATGCATATTTTTGGATAGTATTATCTAATGCAAATAATGAGCATGCATGCACAAATATATACAATTAATCAAACCATGCAAGGTTCCCCTCAACCAGATCATGGGAAAGATTTAAATCTTAAAACTAATCCGGTACAATATGTATCAACACTCAATAAATCTATGCTATCAATGTATGCAAGTAGACAATTTTTGTTGTGTCCATATCATGTTGTCAAGGCTATCAATAATATAATACACAATCAAAATTAAAATTTCTTAATCATGTAATTGCAAAAATTTATTCAAATATAGTCAAGCTAGTTCTCAATCATGAAAATCATAGTACTCAATATCCTGATTATAGTGTGTGTGTTTGAGAGAACAATATCATTATGTGAAGCTATCCAAAAAGGAAAATAAGATAAGGTTGTCCATGTTACTAATTTCTCCAAATCTGAACCTTACCCAACATGAAAGAACTATCTCACTTTGTTACCTATTAATGACTTTCATGTTTGAGTTTGAATGAAACTTGAGAAACTCAAGAGCATGAGACATATATCACCAACTTGTTCCCAATATTTTCTTTAAACTTGCAAGCGACTCTTATCTGAGGGCACACAACCAAGAAAGTACCCATATTGGAACTAAGTGGATCACTATGAGGTCAAGATGAAGAATAAAGAACATCGAGTTCCCAATCTTTTTGCAGGATCTCTTTCTTTTTGATGTTCAAACACCGAGTTCAACATTTTTTACGAGAACTCACTCTTTTGGTGTTTCACCAAGCTCAAAATCTCTTACGAAAGCTTACTGTTTAGGTAATGTTTTATAACAAGGTATAACAATATTTTTCCAGCACTTCATCAAAACACAATATCCTAGTGAGAGATAGTCCAACCAGCTAGTTCAGTCCATTAATGAATTATGAGCTTTATTTCCAACCTATCGAATGATCCAACTAGGATAAAATCACACTTACTCAATAGACTCGTATGTGCTTAAGATTCATAGATCAATCAAGAGAGTATGTGGATTTATAGAAGAGATTCAAAAGCTATATCAAAATAAAGTAAAGCAATTCTGATTTGTGAACCCTCTTATATGTTCAAGTATTCAATAAAAGATAACCAGTAACAACAACAAGAACACTTAAAACACTCACTCTATTATCTCAACAATATATGCATTCAAAACAAGGGAAGGAGTGAGAACATCAATAATCAAGTAATGGTACGACCACTACCACTAACCAATAAATACTTAGATGACTTACAGGTATTGTGTGTAGTGAGAGTTTTAAGACTTGTCAAATCACTTTTTTTTTACCCATATGGATTTGAGTTTCTTGAATGTCTTCATTTGATTCAAGTCCACATGAGTAGATTTGGTTGTCTCAGATACAACCTTTTTGGTCTTGTTTCTCTTCCTTTTCTTTGAATAAGATTTTGATCCAAAGGAATACATACCTTGTTTATTATTCTTTAGCATTCCAATCTCTCCAGCCAATACTTGAGCCTTGTCACTCAAAGACTTGATTCTTTTTAGAAGATCTTGATTGACATTATGAGACTTTTTGCAATCTTCCAAAAAGAATCTGCATTTGTTCTTCAAATGTCCCTTATAACCACAATAAGAACACATATGAAAAGTTGCTGGTTTTGGTTGAGGTCGAAAAGCTTGAGCATAAGAGTTCTTTTGAATTGAACAGATCTTTTGGGCTTGAAGCTCTTTGGCTTTAACAACCTTGGTTCCTTGTGTTGGATTGGAACTAGTAGAAGCTTCATATCCCAAGCCTATCTTATCTCCTGCATAATTGGATGCACTTAATATGTTAAAAAGTTTGTTAGAGCCAACATTAAATTTCTCAAGCATACTATTAGACAAAGTTAAATCTCTTTTGGATGAAGAGAGTGCAGACTCAAGAGATTTAATCTTGTCAATGAAATTTCCAAGTTCTAACTCAAGAATTTTCAACTTGCTAAGAAGCCCAACAACTTCTTCAACAAGTTGTTTTTCATTTTGTGTGGCTTTCTCCAATTTGAGTGTTATGCTATCCTTTTCAGTTGTAAGAAATGACAACTTCTCTTTTAGGACTTTGTTTTCCTTGGATAGATCCTCACTCTTTTTCAGCAATTCAGCACACAATTCTTCTAGATCTACATCTTCATTACTCTCCTCATCATCACTTGATGATTCATTGGATTCAGCTGGTATTTCATTGAAATGATCTTTTGGAGATAAAGATGCAGTTATGGCCTTTAAATCTTCACCACTTGAACAACCTGTGTAATACCCCAAGAAATTCTATAGTATAAATTTTACACTTAACATATTT
>MVGT01002084.1:0-11383 GCA_002174775.1 Macleaya cordata | reverse complement strand
GATAGGTCACTTACCAATACACAGAGAGTTCCGGATGTGAGACCGAGTCCGATGAGGTGCTATTTCCTCCGTTCTTGATGATGAGAGAGTTTTGCACGGAGAGGATACGCCTGACTCTTGACTCAAATAGGTCTCCATTTGATCGAGTTGTTCTATCATGAATATTGACAAACCCTGGGGACCTTTCAAGGGCAAATTTAGACTTTCAAAGATAAGTGTAGTATTAATAGAAAAAAATAGAGTATTACACTTAGTTTACACCTAGTGGTGACTGCTACATGAAGTTGATCAAATGGTTGATTTTTTTTTTTCGATGATCTTCTCATCGTTTAGATTGCATCAGCTGATGCTGAAGATGATCTACAGGGAAGGAGAACATCCTCACAAAAACCTAGCCATTGGTTCATCATGGAGATCATCTTCACAAAAAATAATCCATTTTAAAATCTCTAACCCAGTGAAACCCCATAAAAAAATAGCTGGTTTTTAGTAAAATTAACCGTTGGAGATCATGTCATGCAGTAGTGCAACGCATGAGCGACGCTTGAAGACCCCAATAGCAAGAACTGTTATGGGCCCTTCCCCAAGAAAAAATTAATTTAATATTATGTGGACCGATGGTCCACGTATCAGATATTAAACTGATAAGAACAGATACTACACTTGATCTTAGCCAAAAGGCCGAGAAAGGTATGCTTTTTATCATGCCCTAATCCAGTTTTTATATTTGCCTGAACGTTTTATCTCTCTTCTTCCTAATCAATGTGGGATTAAAACTAGTATCCTTGACACATAAAAATAAGTGGGTTTCCGTTTGGGGCCTTGCCGGCCTTGGGGTTCGGGGTGTAATGCCCATTTACATCAGAACCAAGCCTGAACTAATTTTCTCAGCCCTGGTTCCATGTACTTGAATATCCCATCTGCTCATTAATCAGTTTTTATCTCCTGATATTTTCGTAACATTATTGAACCAAATATTAGATCAATAGACCTGGACCAATATATTAAAGAGAGGATCAAGTTATATCGTTATTCTTACATTGTTATTCATATATTATTTGTGGGGCGTACATAAAATTTATCCAATGGATGATATTGAGTGACGATGTTCTTCTCATCATGTTAATCATCCTCACTAAAAATTAGCACATTCTAGAACTTGTAACCCTATCATCCGGTGATTAGAAATTACTAAAAATCAGTGATGTTTGAACTATTCTTTTTACCGTTGGTTGATTTCACTCTATAAATGATAGGCTTACAAGTTTTAGAATGACCTAATTTTTTGTAAGGATGATCAACATGATGAAGAAAATATCCTAACTTAAAATTAGCCCTTGAATCATTTTTAAGTGAGCCCCATTGACCAATGTAACCGCGATATATGAATAACTATGTAACTGGATAATTTTCGTTTAGTATAAACATTAATTAAATATCCGATAAAAGAAGTTGAACACCTAAGAACCAACCAAAATTGAAATGGTTCGTTGGGTTCCGATTCTATTTAATTGATACTTTAACCGAACCTACAGTAATCAGAATACACTTATTTAGAGCAAGTGCTATGGACACTTCAAATAGGCCAAAAAAAATATTTTTTGAGGTTTGAGCAAGTACCATGGGCACCACAAACAACTAAACCTCTCCCTTAAACCCATACCTCAAACAACCTAAATAAGGGTTTTCTATGACAATTGCCCTTAGTCGGTTTTAATTTGAGTCATTTTATAACCAAATGGGGACTGACTCACTCAAAACCCCTAACTCAATTAAGAAAGTAAGATGATTCCATTGAAAGAAAAAAGAACAAAAAATTATGAAGAATGGAACCAACTATATCTGAATGGTTCCAATACTTAAAATAGTTGAACCAAAATTAAGATAATAAGTTCCCAGTTGATTTTTGTTCTTGACAAACAGGTACCAATTCCGTGACCTAGACCAAGTACTATTATCCAGTTTATTAAGATCTTACGATCCAACCAAATTGATAAATAAATTGCAAAAATCAGAAGAAAATAAAATTTATTGATAAATATATTGCAAAAATAAGAAAAAAAAATTAGATTGTAAAATTAGCAGGGGCCGCGCGAACGCTTACCCCTCTAACACAAATTATGACGTAGACTCCTCCACTTGGGAAGATCTTAGGCAAGCATCCCTCCAAAGTGCAAGGGAGGTTGCTAACCTAAGCCATGGACCTTCTTGATCATCCATTGACCCAGTCCAGGTAAGTATGTTTTCTTTATACTCTTCACACCCCTTTTATGCATGTAGGTATCTCTTCTTATCTTTCTCCTCTCCAATGTGGGACTAAAAAAAGAATACAAAATTAAACACTAGTGAATAGCACATGTTGAAGGATGGGGATGGGCCCATCGTAGTCAGGCCTGGTAAAGGCTAAATTAACATTGTTTTGAATAATTAGTACTCAAAATATGCAAATATAAAATCACAATAAATCTCGATAACATAAACTCTTATTTAGTTGAAATTGAACCTCGTAATCAAAAACACAAACTTAAACTTTCAATTCCGATTTGAACCCGTGGATCAAGTTAATGAAATAAGTCATAGGGCAAACCTAGGCCATGGACCTTCTTGATTATACATTGACCCGTCCAAGTAAGTATGTTTTCCTTCTCCACTTCAAACCCCTTTTATGCATATCGGTATCTTTTCTTATCTTTCTCCTCTCCAATGTGGAACTAAAAAATCAAGTTAATGAAATAAGTCATAGGGCAAACTCAAGCAAGTTGGTTCAGGTTAGAAAATAGCGCAAGTCCGAATCCAAGTCCAACTGAGCTTGGAAGGTAAGGACTGAGGCTAGTCATTGCGTTATTCGAGTTGGGCTTGGCTTCATCTGTTCTCTTAAAATCTGAAGCCATTTAGCCATTTGGGTGTCATATTGTTGGCTTTTTCATGTAAAGAAACAAATGAACCTTTTTCTAATTGAGAAAGGTTAATGCAATCCCCCATTTACAACACCTTTATTGCACTCACATTATGTGGGGTCCACATGGAGATGATTCAAAAGATTAATTTTTGGTAAAAATGTTCTCTTTACTTGAGTGCTATTTTGTCCAACTTTTCAAGGCAATTCATTCCACTATCAACTCAACTTAAAATTGTATCTTCACAAGCATTTGAGGATTTTTATTTTTTTTTAGAAATGTGTATTTTTTTCCTACGTGGCAATCTTATTCTACCACATTCAAATTGCATTGGAGATGCTCTAATTCAACCATTAAAAGTTGCACATTCCAAGATATTATGAGTTTGACTTTGCAATTTTTAATAGTTGGATTAGGGAGGGAATGTACACCACCTTGAAAAGAAGGTGGACAAATTGCACTCCTCCTCACCAAGTTGATCATCATATTCGAAAATCAGCATATTCTCAGACTTTCTATATAAGACTCTAACCGACCCCATGAAAAGTTTGTTAGAATTAAGGTTAAAAAATGCCTCGAATTTAACAAGTTTTATAAAGACTATTTTGAGGGGTTATAAGTTTTAGAAATTGCCGATTTTTTATATGAGGATATACATGGTGATGAGATCATCCTAACAAAAAATCAGCCCTTGGATCATTCTCCTTCATATATGGGATTGAACTTAATTCACTTTCACCCTTTCCGGTAGAGGCAGTATAGCAAGCTTGGAGATGATCCAAGGGTTGTTTTCTTGTGAGGATGATTTCTTGATCATGTTGTTCATCCTCACAAAAAATTACATTGTTTTACAGCTTTTAACCTCATCAAAAGTTAGTTAAAAATTAATTGTAAAAATTTTTTACAAAAGCTTGAAATTTCATTCTTTTGAAAATGTTAAGAGATTTAAAACGATGTAATTTTTGTAAGGATGATGTAAATAATGAAGAGATCATCATCAAAAAAATTCAGTCGTTAATACTCTCCATTAGAGGCGCCCCGCAAGTGAAGTGTAAACAAAGTGCATGTAATTAAGAATATATAAGATTTTTTTTTAAAAATATAGAAAAAATAAAGAAATTGGGCCCCCAAGCGATGATTAGGTCACATGTGTGCAGGACCGGCCCTGATACATTTAAGATTACATAAGATCGTTGTATTAGGGCTCCCTAGTTCGGATGAAAGGTTCACCTAGTTAGGGAGCTCTCTAAAAAATTTCAAAATGGTTAGGAAAGAAGGACGATATTATTAGAGGGAGAGTACTCATTTTTCTCTTTTATACCCTACCAAAATAAACTACACCCCACCACCACCATCCCCGTTACCGTTACCATTACCACCACCACCACCTCCACCTCCACCGTCACCACCAACGTACAGAAAGAGACAAAAGAGAGAGGTGGTAGTGGTGGTGACAGTGGCAGTGATCGGGTGGTAGTGGAAGTGATGGTGGTTATGGTAGTTTGGTGGTGGCGGGGTGAGAGTTTTTAAAGTTTATAAATATTGGTTGTTTGAGAAAGGGGAATCCATAGGGAACCAAATGAAGGGAAGATTCAAATTTAGACTTAAAAGGCCTCATTTTTTAGCGTCCCCAAACCATAGTGGGGGCCCCTAATATTTTCAATAGGAAACGTGAAGAATCTATCAGGAAGTTTACATATTAGAAAGTTCTAGAACTTGCTTTCAAGCTTGCAATGATAGGATAGAAGTTCCCACAAAATAGAGACTTCTATATATATATATATATATATATATATATATATATCTAATTAGGAAATCCGACTTTTATTAGTTGTTAGTCTCTAAATTAATTACCTTATTTACTAGTTAATTTCTAATTTAAGTTGAACTCAATGTATACGTAGTTGAACCCTAAACCTTTACATTATAAATAGTGATATTAAGATCATCGATCTTTTATCTCTATTCAAACTTTCTCTCTCTAAACTTAATCAATACGTTAATTATTTGGGTTTCAGCTTTCCATCATGTGTACTATTTTCATCTGGTAATCAATCATGTCGACCACGAACAAGAAGATCACTTTGAAGAGTTCTGAGAATGGGGACTTTTGATGTCGATGAACCCGTCGCTCTCGAATCTCAAACCATTAAGCACATGGTCAAGGACGGTTGCGCTGATAATGGTATCCCTTTGTTGTATTTTTGGGTATTTCAAAATACCCATACTTTATGTTTCCCACTAACCAATTTAATATTGCCTCCCATGTGATGGTGTCCCCCTCATTTATTCTCTCATCACCTTTCACTAGATTTATTATCTACACTTTTAGTCCCACATTGCTCAAGATACCTCTTCAAACCTTGTTAATAAGTTATGGTTGAATCCATTAGTGGTAAGCAAGTAATAGAGGTGGGCCTCGCGCGCACGAGGCAAATCCAGCCCACGTTGGAATTTGGGGGCCTGATCCGGAAACCCATTAACCGGGCATGCGCCCGCACGATACGCGCGCAGGGGGGGTGCAAATCCACCGGTTTGGGCCTCGCGTGTGTGCAGGGGTTGGGCTTCGTTTTGCTCCCTTTCCTTTTGCGTTCAGCCCAGTTTACTTCACACACACGAGGTCATGTGTACAGATGGACTAATATCTCACGCGTGTTTGCTGTTGTTCCCTGATGTCTCACGCGTGTCTTTTGCTGTCCCACGTGTGTTCCCTCGTGTTCTCCGTTTGACCCACGCGTGTTCCCTCGTGTTCCCCGTTGACCCACGCGTGGTCTCTGCCTGTCTCTGCCTGTCTCCCTTTCCCGTTAGATATTAGAGAGAGAGGCGCGAAACAGAGATATCTAGAACGTCTACCTCTCCTACTGATCTTCTTCCTCTTTCTCTCGCACTGTCTTGCTCACACCAGAGGGATACTCAAAGCTGTTCACCGGAGCTCTTCATTGTAGTGCATACTTGACGAGCTAGATCGTTGTACCCTGGAGAGAGATCGTCAACATAACCTGTTTGCACCCGGATTACTTCCGAGAGGGGCGAATCTTCTCTTAAGGGCAGTGTTACCACTCCTCGATCTACCTACTGTTACCACGCTAGATTTTACTGGTTTTCTAACACCCTTTGCCTAACGTAACGAGCAAGATCTTAGCAAAGATGATCAAGTACTGTAAGAAACACGTGGAGACTAGTAGTAACGAAGAAGACGAAGATCTAAAGGCGTGGGACGCGGAGTTTGTCAACGTCGATCAGGGGACGCTTTTCGATCTAATATTGGCGGCAAATTATCTTGACATAAAGAACTTGCTGGACTTGATATGCCAGACAGTGGCGGACATGATAAAGGGAAAACACCAGAGGAGATACGGTAGACATTCAACATTGTGAATGACTTCACGCCGGAGGAAGAGAAGGAGGTCCGGAGGGAGAACCAATGGGCCTTCGAGTGATTAATTATTAATCTGAAAGAAGACTAGTAATTAACATTATGATTTTTTATTTTTTTATTTCGTCTGTGACATTTATATATATATATACATATATATATATATAAATTTTTGGTGTTGTTTCATTATTAATTGTTATTATTATCTTTGTTTCACTATGAATGTTTTCTTTCTTTGATCCGTAACATTATGAATGCTTTCTCAATTTCTATTGTTGTGATAATCTTGGATATATAAAATCATACCCTATTTAAAATTTCTAACCCATTCAAATTTGCTCTTAGAAAAATTAGAAAATTTTATATTTTTTTATTAGAAAGTTTTAGAATTTTTTAATGGGTTAAAATGTTTAGAAATGAGATGATTTTAGGATATGCTAATCAACATGAAGACTAAAACATATTCACCAATAAATACAGAGTTTCAGACAGTCTTATGGGGTTTACATAAATACAATTTTTTTATAGAAAATACACACGAGAGAACCGAAGCACCATACGAGTAGCTAAAGGCAGGTTGCCCAACCACACCTCGAAGCACGTCTCAAGGCACACCGCCTCAGCTATTTTTAAAAATATAGATTAATTGGAGAAATAAAACCAAGTATGACTGAATCGAATGGGATAATAAATCCTTAGTAATCAGAACCATTGTGTAGTAGCAATGCTCTCGCTCTAGAACCTTGCACTCCCGGATGACCTGGAAACAATGTACTAAATACTGATTTTCTTGTACTTTGATTTTCGTTTGGTATGGACATTAAATATCTGATAAATGAAACAGAAATACTTAAGAATGGACCAAAACTAAAAATGATTCTTTGGTAATTGCGTTATTGTTCACTGAACTTACAGAAACTAAAACACACTTTTTTTGAAGTACCAGAAAAATAAACGAAACTGAAGAAAAAAATTTATAGTATAGAATTGGCAGGGGGCCGCGAGAACGCGTACCCCCCTCTATCACAAATTATGATGTAGACTCCTCCACTTGGGAAGATCTTAAGCGAGCGACCTTCCAAAGTGCAATGGAGGTTACTAACCTAGGCCATGGACCTCCTTGATCATCCATTGGCCTCGTCCAGGTAAGTATGTTTTTCTTCTCCACTTCAAACCCCTTTAATGCATATCGGTATCTCCTCTCATCTTTCTGTTGTCCAATGTGGGACTAAAAAAAGAATACAAAGTCATATTTTACATTTACAATCACTACAAGAAATTTGTGTTTTAGCGGGGGTCGGTGGCCCCCGGTAAAAGCCCAAAATTGGCCGGTAAAGGTCTTTACCGACGGCCGTATATGGCCGCCGCCTTGGNAATAGCGAAGGCCACCCTTTGACCGCCGGTAAAAATATATTTTAGTGAGGGGACTAGTCGACCGCCGGTAAAAGTTGGTCGCTGATAACAGACTACTTACTATTAGCGACGATCGTATTTTGGCCGCCGGTAAAACCAAGTTTTAGTGGCAGTTTCATCTGGCCGCCGGTAAAAGGTGGCCAGTAAAGCCCTGTTTTCTTGTAGTGAATAGTGGATAGCACCTGTCTAAGGACGGGGATGGGCTTGGGTCTAGCCGAGTCAAGTCTGAAGTACCCATTGATTTGAATGATAATTACTCAAAAACTCCAAACATAAAATCACAATAACTCTTTGTCTCTACTATATGAAGAGGCTCACCCTTAAAGCCGTTAGGGTCGTTTGGGACATTGGGTGGCTTGATCCCCTTATGTTCCTGGAAATTCTTGCTCCCCTTGGGCCATTTGTATCTATATGCATTAGGATCCCGATTCATGGCTTAAACCAACTAAAAGGTGGAGAGAGAAAGAAAGAAAGAAAAAGGGAGAGAGAGGGAGCCAACTGGGCAGTCAGCCCAACGACTGTCCGTCAATCTATCTCCCCCTCAATTTTTTTAAACCTTTTAAAAATAAGATTATCCATGTGTCCCCATTTTCAAAAATTCCAATTACGTCTTTTTTTTAGTAAATTCTATTTTACACTCTAAAAATTCCGCCTTTCACTCTTTTTTTTTCCTTACTTTTTTTTAAAGGATGGTGCTATGTGAACACCCGATCGGGTGTTTAAATTTTAAACACCGACCTTTGGGGTCCACATGGATACAGATCAAGAGTTAAAATTTTGAGAGGTTGTTCTTCTGAAAACATCCTCACGAAAAATCAACCCATTCTAAAACTTCTAACCCAATCAAAAGTTAATCTGAAGTTGATTGAAAATTAATAGTGAGAAATGAACGGTGAGAAAAAAATCAACTTTTGATGGGGTTAGAAGTTGTAGAATGGGCTAATTTTTTGTGAAGATGTTGTACATGCTAAGGAGGACAACCTCACAAAATTTCAGCTCTTGAAGTGTATTCATGTGGGCCTCAAAAACTGATGTTTAAAATTTAAGCACCCGATCAAGTATTCAAATAGCAAAATCCTTTGTTAAAATACCTGATGTGTCCTAGCAATTTTATTTATTTATTTACACCTAATTTACACTTGCCATTGAAGTTACATAGAGTCAATCCAAAGGTCGATTTTTTGTGACGATGATCTTCTCATCATTTAGATCACATTAGACCATAGTTCGTCTCCAAACTGGTCCACCTAATATCCATTTATTCTTATAAGCTGCTTACATGCGAGTAGGTGCTACATAGAGTCGATCGAAGGGCTGATTTTTTTTTGTGACAAAGATCTCGTCGTCGTTTAGATCACATCAGTCCATGGTTCATCTCCAAGTGGGCCCACTTAATACTCACTTTTATTCTTATAATCTACTTACACGCGAGTGATACATAGAGTTGATCCAATGGCTAATTATTGTGACGATGATAATTGTAGTATTAATAAAGAAAAAATAGAGTATTACACTTAGTTTACACTTAGTTTACACCTAATGGTGGCTGCTACATGAAGTTGATCAAATGGCTGATTTTTTTGTCGATGATCTTCTCATCGTTTAGATCGCATCGGCTTATAGTTCGTGTTCAAGTGGGCCCACGTAATACCCATTGTATTCTTACACTTTACTTACACCTGGTTGTGGGTCAATGTAGAGATGATCTAAGTGCTAATTTTTTGTGGTGATGATCTCATCGTGTAGATCAAAATTAAGTGATAGTTATCATGATGATCTCCTTATTATGTAGATCAAAATTAGGTGGTGGTGAGCCATAATGGTGTCCATTTGTGCCTTCCCTTTTTTTATTTTGGGTTTTCTTACTTCCATTCCACACATTTAGTTTTGTTTCTCTACGTTTCTTATTTATACACTCTACTTACACTCGTGGTCGGGACCACATTGCAAAGAGCGAAATGTCGCGTCGCTTAGTTTTCCAGCTCACACACACGCAATGCATGTGAGAGGGCAAAATAAATTTATTAGAATTGCCAGCTTACATGTTTATAGTACGTATAAGAGGGCAATTGCCAACTCACACCCGTGGAGCATGTGTGGGGGCATGTAATATATAAACTGTTATTAAGTGATATAAATCCATATTCTAATTTACTCGTATTTTCATTTATATAGATGTAAATTACAATAAATTCGACTCTAGCTATCTGGAAAAAGTTTTAGTTAAGAGAACGGATCGGCGTACATTGGTTATGAGTACATTGAGTATGCATTCACTTGTAGGGCCCACCTAGACATGAATCAGGGGCTCATTTTAAGTTTGGATATTATCTCCATCATGTTGTTTATCTTTATAAAAAATTAGCTCATTCTAAAATTTGTAACCCCATCATCCAGTGATTGGAAATCATTGAAAATCAACAGTGTTTGAGCTATTTATTTTACCATTGATTTCACTCTATGGATGATGGGGTTATAAATTTTAGAATGGGCTAATTTTTTGCGAAAATAATCAACATGATGGGGAGAACATCCTAACTTAAAATGAGCCCTTGATTCATCTCTAGGTGGGCTCCACAATCCAGTGTACACTCAATGTACTCCTACCAATGTACTCCGATCCGTTCTCTTTAGTTAAACCACTTATATTATTTTAGAGAGCGGGTATAACTGTTTTTTTTTGTTACAATGGCCTGTAAGGCATGGCGTTAGGTTACAAGTTTTAGAATTACAAAATATAATACATAAAACCCATCAATAGATTTTCTGGGGAGATAAGTAAATACCATCACCTAAAATTAACACTTGGCATCCTCACCTTGTAAAAAAGACTTCAAGTTTTTCTTTTTTCTTTTCAAGAAAAGAAACAAAAATACTTTGATTTGTTTTAGTAGGGGTGCGCCAGGCCCTTGCAGTAGTGCAACGCATGGGCGATGCATGAAGACCCCAATAGCAAGCTATTGTTATCGGCCCTCCCCCAAGAAAAAAATTAATTTAATATCATGTGGACCGATGGTCCACGTATTAGATATTAAACTGATAAGAACAGATACTACACTTGATCTTAGCCAAAAGGCCGAGAAAGGTATGCTTTTCCTCAAGCCCTAATCCAGTTTTTATATTTGCCTGAACATTCTATCTCTCTTCTTCTTAATCAATGTGGGATTAAAACTAGTATTCTTGACACACAAAAATAGGTCGGTTTTCGTTTGGGGCCTTGGGGCTCGGGGTGTGATTCACATCAGAACCAAGCCCGAACTAATATTCTCAGCTATGGTTCCACATATTTGAATGCCAAAGCTGCTCATTAATCAGTTTTATTTCCTGAGTATTTTCATAAGATGATTGAACCAAATATTTTATCAATAGACCTGGACCAATATATTAAAGAGAGTGAAAGTCTAAAATCCTTACGGTTATTAGTTGGAATAACCGTATGTCAATGTGACTAAGGTTAAGGATTACACAATCACCAAATAAAAATAATATTGGTGATAAAGATGGAAACTAAAATCTCTAATCAAGAGTATTGACTTATTCGATTCTTTAACATGCAGAAACAAGAATCGAATATTTCAATCTCTTAATAAATATAAAGATATGCACAAGAGATTTTGTTTACGAGGAAACTCAAACTGAGAAAAACCCCGGGACCTATTCCAGAAAAGAATCCACTAAAAGAAATGAAAACTTACAA
>MVGT01001772.1:748-11339 GCA_002174775.1 Macleaya cordata | reverse complement strand
AGGCTTTTTCACGGATTCTCCATCTTGGTAAGCCTTCTTCCTCCTTTCTTGATCTTCCTTATTTTCCTGTGTTTGACCCTAGTTCTGTGTTTAGGATTCATCATGTCTTCAAACCGTACAAACCCTTCCACCTCTTCCACTCCCAACCCCAAAAGGCCAAGATCCTCCATTGGGTCATCCCAATTTGCCCTAGAACAAAAGAAAAATTTTATTCGGCAAATTGTTACAATCTTTACATCCAAAACTTTCAAAAGCATTCTCTTGTCATTGAGCGACAAGTTAATTGGTACAAGGATGTAACTCTTCTTGAAATTCAATCAAGGTTGAATTTTCGCAACTGGGATAGGCTGTTTAATGGCAATGGGAATGCCTACCCAAGACTTGTTCGAGTATTCTACTCGAATTTTCACCATATTGATGAGAAGGGTCTTAAGTTTTCAACTATGGTTTGTGGAAAACCTTTTATTGTGGATAGTCCTCTCATTGCCTCTCTCCTCGATTTCGAGGATGATGCGGAGGCACTTCAATTCCCTCCCGAGCGTGACACTGAGGTGGAATATCTACCTAGCGCCGAAGCCATTGCAGAAGAATTGGCTGGGGAACGTTTTGGGTGGAGAAGAAGTTTCCCTGCCTCTAGGTGCACCTTATTCTATAAGGTTTTAGGGAACATTGCTGCAACTAATCTCTTCCCTTGCTCTGGGAATCGGAGCAAACTCAGTGACGACATGGCTGAGTTTCTGTTTCATTTGGGAACTAGGACTAAACTGAAGATGGCGGATTTTATTGTGTATCAAATGATCACAATCAATAAGTATGCCACATATTCCCACTTGCTTCCCTTTCCTAAGCTTATTGAGAAAATCTTTCAACATTTCGGAGTTGCTATTCCTTCTCATGAGGTTGTTCTCGAAGCTATGCGCCCTATCTCTGTTGGTACGGTCAAGCGCATCACAGGACACCTAAAATCTATGGAAGCTCCTGCTCCTGACCCTGCTGCTGCTCCAGAGTCCGGGATTCCTGCTCCTGCTACTACTGAGCCTTCTCCTTCGATCCCTCCTGTACTTGCTAGTACTTCCAGACATACTCGGAGGGAGATTCGACGACAGGCACGGGTTGCACAAGTACAGGCCACCAACACCATCCTTGCATACATGAAGATGTTGGTGCCCGTTGTGAATGCCATTGCTGCAAAGGTTGGGGTTGAAGGCATTCCTGCTGTGCCAGAAGAGGGGAGATCCAAGACCAGTCATGATCGCCCTATTGAGCCTGATGATGACACTGAAGATGAGGATTCCTCTGGTGAATCCTCCAGTTCTGATGGAGATGAGGACATTCCTCCACCTTCTTCTACTGTTGCGGAGTCCTCCAGTGCTGATACGATGGATAGCTAGTTGCTATTTTTTGTTTTGTTAGTTGTAAATGATACTTCATTTTTATTTCTTTCATTTGCGGCTTCATCTTTCACTCTTTAAAACTCTATTATCTGATTCTTGGAAAGCTAGAACAATTGATGGATGATTCAGTTTTTCTTTTCTTGTCAAAACATCAGTTATTTCCTTTCTCCATATATACCTGAATGTATCTTCTTGCAGGAATTTTTTTTCCTTCTTCACCTTTGTCTATTTCTGACAAAAAGGGGGAGAAGTGTTTATCATTCTAATTGATTACCCAACAGGGAGTATATATAACTATGGGGGAGAGAATTCAAATACATAGGGGGAGTGGTTGAAATCCCTATGTTTTTCATGTGTTTTTCATTACAAGATACTGTATTTTCTTACTTATCTGTATTATCTTGTTCTGGAATGAGTTTGAATTCTTTGCAGGAAATCATCAAAAGATTACTCCTAAGGTTTAGATGTCATAACTATGGGGGAGTGTGTCTTTATTATGTCTTGAGTACATTGTAAGAGGAATTATGCTGTAATGGGGAAGGGTTATTTTTTTTTTTTCTCTTAAATGGTTTTTGTCACGAAATCGACAAAGGGGGAGATTGAAAGGTCCATGTTTTATGTTTGTCGAATTTCGTGTCAAAAATTAACTCAAGATGATCTCTTGTAATTCTGAGTTAGAGTCTAGTGAGTCTCGGTTCACTTCGGTTGAAAGAGAAGAAATCTACAAAGGCTCCGAAAAACTCAACTCACCACCGGAAGACATCCTAGGATGGTAAGTGACTTAGAACACTAAGTACCATAGGTGGTTAGATTGCTAAGAGTGTTTCCCACACTGTTTGTTCTTGATAAAATGTGTTTTAAAAGATAAAAATTTAATCTGGACAGTTTTGGTTTCGAAACCAAGAAGCTTGGTTTCGAAACCAACTGCATTGATGGTGTTATTTTTATATAGGGAAAAGTCTGTTTCGAAATCAACCTCTGTTTGATTTCGAAACCAAACTTTATCTGATGACAGATGAAGTTTGGTTTCGAAACCAAAACTGTTGGTTTCGAAACCAAAACTCATCTGTCTTCAGATGAATTTTGGTTTCGAAACCAAACAGTTTGGTTTCGAAACCAAAACCACATCTATCTTCAGATGAAGTTTGGTTTCGAAACCAACCTGTTGATTTCGAAACCAAAAGACAATAACCATCACAGGTGCTTGTTGGTTTCGAAACCAAATCAGGTCAGTTTCGAAACCACATGTTGGTTTCGAAACCGACTGGCTTGATTTCGAAACCAACGCCCAGATTCGTTTTTTCAGTTCGATTTTCTGAGCTGTAAAGTAACTTTTTAACACATTATTGCTCATCTCCCTCTAAGCCTTGTTTCAGGGAGATAATGGAGCGTGGGAAACATTTCTAAGTGGGATGAGAGGCTCAATAGATTATTCTCCCATCCCCAATAATGGTGTCTCCCATTAGATCTAGAACTAATAATTTAGTCTAGGATTGAGCTAGACATCTTCACTATAAATAGGGGTTGAATCTCCAGTATTCAATCAACCATTCACCCCTCACCTCAACAAGCTCTTGAGAGTTTTTCAAACTCAAAATTCTTAGTTCTCAAGCTTGTTGAACTTGGTTCAAATCCTTCCCACTTTAAACCAAAAACTCTGTTTTTTTTGTGCCGGTGGTATTCCGGTGGTGAAGCTTGAAAGTGTCAAGCAAGTGGTGATACTTGAAGAGTCAAGTATTGGTTCATGGTGCGGGACTTGCGGAGGTCAAGTTGGAGACGCATCATCATCTACTAAGAGGCAAATTCGTGGAGTTCGAATTTGTTTAAGAACTATACACCGTAGCTGTTGGAGCGTAGAAGGAGTCGTAATTCGTGTCCATCGAGTGGTAAATCGGTTTGTAAGTTTTCATTTCTTTTAGTGGATTCTTTTCTGGACTAGGTCCCGGGGTTTTTCCCAGTTTGGGTTTCCTCGTAAATAAAATCTCTTGTGCATATCTTTATATTTATTAAGAGATTGAAATATTCGATTCTTGTTTCCGCATGTTAAAGAATCGAATAAGTCAGTACTCTTGATTAGAGATTTTAGTTTCCGTCTTTATCACCAATATTATTTTTATTTGGTGATTGTGTAATCCTTAACCTTAGTCACATTAACATATGGTTATTCCAACTAATAACCGTAAGGATTTTAGACTTTCACACCTGCTCTGTTTTGGGCATTG
This sequence comes from Macleaya cordata, assembly GCA_002174775.1. Classification (NCBI taxonomy): domain Eukaryota; kingdom Viridiplantae; phylum Streptophyta; class Magnoliopsida; order Ranunculales; family Papaveraceae; genus Macleaya; species Macleaya cordata. The sequence continues at coordinate 7,723 of MVGT01001772.1, read as the reverse complement.
ATAACAGCACCACAACAGCACCTGTTCAGTTCAAGAAGAAGCCGCACAAAATGGCAGCAGCCTTTGTCTTCTGTGAGTCAAGAAGAAGGCAAGCCAAGTAGCAGCACCTCCTCTGCTTGTAGAAGATGAAGAACGAAGAAGAAGGCAGCAGCAACTTTGCTATTTTGGCATTGAAGAAGAAGAGGAACAGCATCATTTTCTCTCTCTCTTGTTCGTTAGGAAGAAGGAACACAAGCAGGAGAGGATCTCCTACTTTTAACGTTGAAGAGAAGGAGAGAACATCAGCCCCATTGACTCCAAAAACAAAGAAAAAAAAAAACTCCAGTAGCTAGTTTTTCTATTAAAAAAAAAAAGAAAAACCCTATATTCCCTTTTTCAACCTTCTCCACCTTTTTTTATAAAAGAAAACTCACCTTATAAAATTTCCAAAAAAAAAACCACTGACCCAATTATACTCTAATTTACAAAGTTAAAACCTAATTTCTAACTTAGTATATCTAGTAGGTCCCACTTACTTATACAAGGAATACAATCTGTTTTCTCCTTAAAAAAAACGTAGTAAGCAATTAGAAATAGGCTTAGAATTACATAGAATGACATCATGCTGATGTCATCAATTCTTTGTGACCAATACCCTTGTTTTGAATTGTTTTCACATTCGCACGTGTCCACGTGCTTTCATGGGTACCCTTGTAACTTTTTGCTGGTGCCTTTGTCAGTTTCTGTGATTTCAATTGGTTTTGCTCTTTCAATCTATTCTTCGATATACCACGAACTTCGACAAATTGTAACGGCTTTACCACATTTTGACCGCTCTACTCATATTCCCTGCACACAACCAAAAATACACTTAATTAATTCAAATAGACTAAAATAATTAACTAACTAATATAAATATAGAGGTAGTAAATATAATATATTTATGCTTATCAAATACCCCCAAACTTACATTTTGCTAGTCCTCGAGCAAAACTAAAACTAAACTGATCCTAATAAAAACAATAAAATCCTAACTCACTTTCGCAGGAATCGCGATTACACTTAGCATGTGCAACAAGCCGCTAAACCCCTAGGTTACCCTTAGTGGACGAGTGTTGTCTCGTGAGGGTTTGCAGTTAATCTACCCACAAAATTATAAGTTCAAAATAGAACAGGGTTCACAATATTGTTTCTGAAAAATTAATGTAATGAATCAGAAACATATGCAATTAACAGTGAGATTTTAGCAAACTAATAAACATGAAATAGAGTTCAAAACACTATCCAGACACTAAAAACCTTTCACAAATATTCAAGTCTATGAGTTAGAAGTAAATAGCCAACAAGAGTGCAATTCTAGTTATGAGAAAACCACAACCTTGATCACCTTCCTAATACATTTTGCCTCGACTTCAACCTCACGGTTAGACCCTCAAAAATAGAACATTCAGATTTGTTTCACTCTTATATGTGAGTATGAATAAAGCACAAAACAAAGGACTCACAAATAAATATATATATATATATATATTGAAGAACGAACTATTTTCAGAGGACTGATCTCATAGAAAGAAATATCAACCACTACATTGAGGATGGGGATGCTCACTTAACTTCTCACCTGATCAACAATCTAACCTCTCTTTTCCTAGTATCTAATAGGGTTATATAATGAGTAAAATAGAATGAAGTAGAATATACGTGGTAGAAGGGTGTAGGATTTCTGAGAAGATAGGGGCCTTGGATCTTTAAGCCGGACACCACTTGAATTGTACATCTTTACTTTTTCTTCAGTTGTTCTTTAACTTGAACTATTTTGAATTTGACTTCTTCGTTTTCACTCTTTTTTTTTATTATTCTTTTGTAGAAGAAAAATCACCACTTCTTGCATGTAGAACTTGATCTTAATATAGCCCAATTGAAGACATATACACATATTGTCCTTATTTTCTTTTCTTTATCATCCCTATACACTTCTCAGAAACAATGGATAAAAAATTGAAAATATGTAGAGGTTATGAAGGTGAAAGCTAGAAAAGTCAATAATGGAATGATGATGGACTTTTAGATGCAATGAAGGTGAAACCTAATTGGCCTATTATCTTCTNGATCTCATAGAAAGAAATATCAACCACTACATTGAGGATGGGGATGCTCACTTAACTTCTCACCTGATCAACAATCTAACCTCTCTTTTCCTAGTATCTAATAGGGTTATATAATGAGTAAAATAGAATGAAGTAGAATATACGTGGTAGAAGGGTGTAGGATTTCTGAGAAGATAGGGGCCTTGGATCTTTAAGCCGGACACCACTTGAATTGTACATCTTTACTTTTTCTTCAGTTGTTCTTTAACTTGAACTATTTTGAATTTGACTTCTTCGTTTTCACTCTTTTTTTTTATTATTCTTTTGTAGAAGAAAAATCACCACTTCTTGCATGTAGAACTTGATCTTAATATAGCCCAATTGAAGACATATACACATATTGTCCTTATTTTCTTTTCTTTATCATCCCTATACACTTCTCAGAAACAATGGATAAAAAATTGAAAATATGTAGAGGTTATGAAGGTGAAAGCTAGAAAAGTCAATAATGGAATGATGATGGACTTTTAGATGCAATGAAGGTGAAACCTAATTGGCCTATTATCTTCTACCAAGTCAAGAGAGGTATGTCATGTTTCATTTCAGACTACAAGATTAAGAATTTTGCAATCCTTATGTCACCCTCAGTGGCTGAAAAATTATGGCACTCATGAGATCAACGAAAGTGTCGAAAAATAACTATGAGATTGAGTAGCTCTTCATTCTACTTAGAATTAGCGCAGAAGAGATCTCTCAACAGACAATGAAAGGCCAACAAACTCACACTAGGTAAATAAAAATAAGTCTCTACTAATGATTATTCGGGATCTCTTAGTTGGGCTCAATCTTCACTAAGATTACACTAATGTGGCTATATGCAAGAATTTCTCTAAGACTCGATATTTCTGAAAAACTTTTAGCAAATGGATAGTATAATAAACTAAAAATTCAATATTTATTAGGAAACCAAAAATCACAATGTTAAAATCGCAAAGCTCCTAATTCACATCATCAACATGAACCCTATTCCATTTTGGAACTCAAGGACACAAAAAAAAAAAAAATTTCTCCCTTACCCCCATACTTAAATCAAGCATTGTCCTCAATGTTCCTAAGTATAAATCTATGAATAGCATGTACACAAAAGATATGCTAAAATAAATACAGGAATAAGGAAGGAGATTACCATGAAGCGAATCAGTGCCCAAAAATAGCAATGAATAAAACAAGCAATGAATCAAATAATGAGGAGTAAAAGTAAGAAAGAGCAAATCTAAGTATGGCGTGCTCTCTACAGCTGTAATTTTCCTCAATCCATTGGGTTACCTCCCAATAAGCGCTTGGTTTAGTGTCCTCAACCTGACTTGTACCCCCATTTATCCGTCAAGAGACGCTAGTTCGTAGAGAGGTACCTCCTCCACATTGTGCATCACAAAAGGTTCATAATAAGGCTTTAGTCTATGTCCATTCACTTTGAACTCCTTATCCGTCTTCAAACTTCGAATTTCAACTGCACCATGAGGAAAAACATTAGCAACAATTAAAGGTTCAACCCATCGAGAACGTAACTTATCGGGAAATAACTTAAGGCGTGAGTGGAATAGAAGAACTTTATGTCCAACAACAAAGTCCTTCCTTGAGATCATCTTATCATGAAATGCCTTAGATTTCTCTTGTAGATCTGTGAACTCTCATAGGCGTCGTTTCTGATTTCCTCAAGCTCATTTAGTTGGAGTTTCCTTTGTTCACCCGCAGCATCCATTTCCATATTACATTCTTTCACCGCCCAAAATGCCTTGTGTTCTAACTCAACAGGAAGATGACACGGCTTACCATACACAAGCCAAAATGGGGACATTCCAATTAGAGTTTTATATGCAGTCCTATACGACCAAAGTGCGTCATCGAGTCGCAAACTCCAATCCTTCCTATTTGGTTTGACAGTCTTCTCTAGAATGGACTTGACTTCTCGGTTCGACACTTCAACTTGCCCACTAGTTTGTGGGTGGTATGGCATGGAAACCTTTTGTGTAATGTTGTATTTCTTTAGCAAAGCTTCGAATGATCGGTTGTAAAAATGACTACCTCTGTCGCTGATTATAACTTTTGGTGTTCCAAACCTTCTTATCATTTGATCTGCACAATGCTTCCACAAATATGGATCATCCCACACATATTGCCCTGCGATCTTTTTTAGTTTGTACTTTTGAGCATGAGTCAAATCATCAGGGATCTGTTTGGTGACCAAATAATTTACAATGTCCGCATACCTAGGGGCCGAGGTTACCACAGCAAGTAACTGCTCATCCGGGAAGTTTTCTTGCAAAGGAAGTGCATCTTCATCATGAATGAGGTGGCTAAGGTGGTCTGTAACCAGATTTTCACTATCTTGCTTGTCTTTGATTTCTAGATCAAACTCTTGCAAGAGAAGTATCCACCTTATGAGCCTCGCCTTTGCATCCTTTTTGGTGAGTAGGTACCTAAGAGCTGCATGATCAGAAAATACAATTACTTTAGTGCCAATTAAATAAGAATGAAACTTTTCTAAGGCAAAAATAACCGCTAAGAGCTCCTTTTCAGTTGTGGAGTAGTTAAGCTGTGCATCATTTAAGGTCTTGGATGCATAATAGATGGTATGAGGAAGCTTGCCAACTCGCTGCCCTAAAACTGCACCTACAACATAATCACTTGCATCATACATCAACTCAAATGGATGGCTCCAATTTGGTGGTTGAATAACAGGAGCTGTGGTCAAGAGCTCTTTCAGTCGCTCAAGTGTCTCTTTGCACTCTTCATTGAATTCAAATGCCACGTCCTATTGTAATAATCTGCATAAGGGCCTTGTAATCTTTGAAAAATATTTGATAAACCTTTGATAAAATCATGCATGGCCAAGAAAAGAACGAACCTCCCTCACACTTGTGGGAGGTGGTAAGGAGCGAACAAGATCTATCTTAGATTTATCTACTTTTATTCCTTTAGTAGAAATGATATGACCTAAAACTATACCATGATCTACCATAATGTGACATTTCTCCCACTTAAGCACAAGGTTAGTTTCCATGTAGCGTTTAAGAATAAGTGTAAGGTTATCTAAACAATTGTCAAAATAGTCATCATAGACACTAAAATCATCCATAAAAACTTCTATGATGTTTCCAACATAATCTAAAAATATACTAACCATACACCGTTAAAAAGTAGCAGGAGCGTTGCAAAGCCCAAATGGCATACGTCGATAGGCACCTATTGATTTTGCACCTTCTAACATCTCGAGTTACCTGCCTATGCCATGCCTAGAGCAACAGAAACTAAATTAGTAGCGACTTCAAACCACCAAGAGCTCTGCTGGTGATCGGCTAAATCCTTTTTGATGGACGAAAGAAAGGTAAACGTTCTAAAGGGGCAAGTGAATGTTGTCTTCTCTTGGTCCTCCGGTGCAATTACGATCTGATTATAACCTGAGTAACTATCAAGAAAACAATAGTGAGTATAACCAGCCAACCTTTCTAACATTTGGTCAATAAATGGCAAAGGAAAATGATCCTTGTGAGTAGTAGAGTTAAGTTTTCGATAATCAATGCAAACTCGCCAACCTGTTTGGACACGAGTCGGTACTAGCTCATTCTCCTCATTCTTAACCACAGTGATGCTGGATCTTTTTGAAACAACTTGGACCGGGCTCACCCATTTGCTGTCCGAAATAGGTTAGATCACGCCAACATCTAGTAGTTNCCAAGAAAAGAACGAACCTCCCTCACACTTGTGGGAGGTGGTAAGGAGCGAACAAGATCTATCTTAGATTTATCTACTTTTATTCCTTTAGTAGAAATGATATGACCTAAAACTATACCATGATCTACCATAATGTGACATTTCTCCCACTTAAGCACAAGGTTAGTTTCCATGTAGCGTTTAAGAATAAGTGTAAGGTTATCTAAACAATTGTCAAAATAGTCATCATAGACACTAAAATCATCCATAAAAACTTCTATGATGTTTCCAACATAATCTAAAAATATACTAACCATACACCGTTAAAAAGTAGCAGGAGCGTTGCAAAGCCCAAATGGCATACGTCGATAGGCACCTATTGATTTTGCACCTTCTAACATCTCGAGTTACCTGCCTATGCCATGCCTAGAGCAACAGAAACTAAATTAGTAGCGACTTCAAACCACCAAGAGCTCTGCTGGTGATCGGCTAAATCCTTTTTGATGGACGAAAGAAAGGTAAACGTTCTAAAGGGGCAAGTGAATGTTGTCTTCTCTTGGTCCTCCGGTGCAATTACGATCTGATTATAACCTGAGTAACTATCAAGAAAACAATAGTGAGTATAACCAGCCAACCTTTCTAACATTTGGTCAATAAATGGCAAAGGAAAATGATCCTTGTGAGTAGTAGAGTTAAGTTTTCGATAATCAATGCAAACTCGCCAACCTGTTTGGACACGAGTCGGTACTAGCTCATTCTCCTCATTCTTAACCACAGTGATGCTGGATCTTTTTGAAACAACTTGGACCGGGCTCACCCATTTGCTGTCTGAAATAGGGTAGATCACGCCAACATCTAGTAGTTTCAAGATTTCTTTCTTAACAACCTCCATCATAGGTGGATTCAATTGATGTTGAGCTTCCCTAGTTGGCTTTGCTCTATCCTCAAGTAAAATTCGGTGCATGCACATGGAAGGACTAATCCCTTTTATGTCGGCTATTGTCCAGCCTATAGCTATTTTATGGTCTTTCAACACACGGACTAGCCTTTTTTCTTGTAGTGTTGTGAGGTTCCTTGTAATGATTACTGGTAACGTATCATCCTCACCTAAGTACACATATTTAAGATGCTCTGGAAGAGGTTTAAGCTCCAAGGTGGGGGCCTGCATCACAGAAGGTAAAAGTTTCTCGTTAGA
>MVGT01001188.1:113878-133037 GCA_002174775.1 Macleaya cordata | reverse complement strand
CGTCCAAGCTGGAATGCATGAACTTGCATGATCTTCATCCAGCATCTTGGTGAGAGAAAGGCACATTGTAATTAATCTTGATTATGTATGCCATATTTTTGGAGAATCATTCATCTAATCTTATATGGATTGCTGGATTTGTTAGGTATTCAGTGGCTTGGTATCCAATATATCGAATTCCAGAAGGGAACTTCCGTGCATCATTTCTGACTTATCATTCACTAGGACATTTGGTTCAAAGATGCTCAATAGATTCTCATGAGAAGAAGCAGTTCTCTGTTGTCTCTCCTGTGCTGGGACTGCAAAGCTACAACACACAGGTAATAAGTACATCTATGCTGGAATCATTAAACTGGCTTTAGCCTCTGAGATTTTTATCCGTAGGTGACTTGGAAAATAAAATCTGGAATGGAGGAAATAAAGAATATTATATGATCTTGATATATCAAGTTGTTTATACAAGTGTTAAATTATTTTTCATATGTTATTCCTGGAATATGAAGGTCAGCAAAATAACCTTGGGTTTTAGTTGATACTTATAAAAAACCATAAAGATAAGTGAAGGTTGTACCCCTGAAAATTTGTTTGACATTAGAGGCCTCGAAAAGCCAGGAGGGGTGCAAAAGATTTCGACTATATCATAATATTATGTGCGATATGAGCATGGTGAATTTAGATCTCTTGGTCTCATTGCGTAGCTTTTCATCTTTGTTTTTTGTCTTTTTCTGAATGTATCATCACTCTCATCCTAGTGATCGAGCACAATTAAAACCAATGATTGATGGCTTTGTGCCTTGGTTCTCTGTTTAGAAATCAGGGTTAGGCATAAGAGCACATTCAAGAAACCGGAGTTGCTAAATTTAAATAACCAAGACAATTTTCCAACACCATATTATGAATGGGCTGCCAGCGCCCATCAAATGGTTTTTGTATCATATGCTGTTTAATTCTGTAAGATTTAAGTACTTTATCCTGCAGTGGTGCACAGTTGATTGACTATCTTCTCTTTATTTGTATTTCATTAGTAGATTACTTTCATAGTATGTGGTTCTTGTGTGTAGATCAGAAAGATCTGTGCTATTAGTCATTTTAATTCAGTTAGTGCAGTGAAACGTTTTAATGCAACAGATCAGAAGCATGCATTTTTTACATAAGAATCACGATAACATTTTACTTCGCATCTGACGTAGTCGCTCACCTTCACAAAATTTGACCCATCTGGCAAAGGGGGTGATTTTGATTGTCAAAAGAACCCCTCTTTGTTTAAAAATGGATGTTCACATCTATTATCCAGGTTAATAGGTTATAAAGCTTTTATGATATCTCTTCCGACACATTTGCTTCATATTTTCCAATATCTCATATTCTTTTTACTTATGTTTGCAGGGTGAATGCTGGTTTTGTCCTAAAAAGCCCTTTGAATATTCTAAAGGATGTACGACTTTCAACAGTTCAGAAATCCTAAAAGAGAGATTGAGTACACTAGAGGAAACTGCATTACTATTTGCTCGAGGTTGCATTTACAAGGATGACATCAAAGTAACCAATCGACAGCCGGATTATGAGTTCTTCCTATCACGGAAACGCGGAGGTGTTTATTGACCTCTCTCACTGAAGACATTCCATCTTTTCTCCCAGCTCACTAAAGCCTGCTATGTGTCTTTGCAAATGTGTGCTTCCTTTACTGTAGAAAGTACTGATGCAGCAGATGCATTTGCTTGTGAATTGATTACTATTGTATAGTGTAGTGTATATTCCAGTTAACAGAAACAAATTTGTATGCGGAAGAAGCATGGGGCTAGTTCTTACATTCTTAAGGACGGCCAACCAGAAATCAACAAAGTTAATCCATAGCTCAGATGAACCGAATTTTCAGTATCTCTACATGTAGTGTAAAAAAGAAATTCTTTGTAAACCATTAGTAGTAGATTTACAATGTAAACTTCTAGTCTAGTTTTATATTGGTACATAATGTTTTGAATGTAAACCCCTTATTTTTTAGACATAAGAAGTTCTTAGATACTTTAAATGTTTGTATGTATCTCTACACAGATTGCAGATATGCATTGTATCGATACTACTTCATTTTGATGGAAATATATCAGGAAGGGATTTAAGATGATGGAAACTAGAATAATTTACTTCATATTTTCTACAGAATTACAGAACTGAATATTTTGGAAGCTTAGACTTTCATACAATACAACAAACATACTATATTGGAAGCCAATTGAAGCTATAGATTCTAAGTTTTAAAATGGAAGTCCAGAATGTACTGCCCCTTGATGCATTCTTCATTTCATGACTTTGAACTCATGGATGAGGCGGTGCTCTTGGCCTGAGAAGAAGTAGATGATGTTGTGTTACTTTGTGCTTGTGAGCTCCTGTTTGAGGACTCTGAGAAGAAAAACACTTTATCCTGGTTTTCCACAAGAACGTGGAGAGACCTCGGGATTGGAGGTGTGTTCACCTCCAAGACCCCCTCAAGGATCTGAACTACCTGCCCCATTGTAGGCCTATGAGCTTCATCATCTTGGATGCACCAACAAGCAACTCTACAAGCTCTAGTGAGCTCTTCAATATCAACATTTCCTTCCAACCTGTTATCTACTAGGCTAATGATTTCTTCGCCTTCATTCATTTTGGTTGCAGCCCAAGTTGGGAAGAACCTAATTTTTTCATCATTACTGTAATGCTCCGAGTTTCTTCTCCCTGAGATAATTTCAAATAGCATCATTCCGTAGCTGTAGACGTCGGCTTTTGCAGTGATGGCTACGCCCGAAATCCACTCTGGTGCAAGATAGCCTCTAGTTCCTCTCATGGTGGTTAGGACCCGGCTGAATTCCCGACCCACAAGCTTAGCCAGACCAAAATCTGCTACTTTGGGACAGAATTCAGCATCCAAGAGAATGTTCTCTGGCTTGATATCACAGTGTATGATGCAGTCTCTGCATTTTTCATGGAGATAAACCAATCCCCTGGCAGTTCCTAGTGCTATCTGGTATCTAGTCTTCCAATCTAAAATCACAGTATCTTTCGGATGAAACAGATTAGAATCCAAAGACCCTTTTGACATGAAATCGTAGACCAGCAATCTTTTAGTTCCTTCGGAGCAGAACCCACGTAATCGAACAAGATTTACATGCTGAATCGTACCAATAGTGCTCACTTCAGATCGAAATTGCTTTTCCCCTTGACTGAGGCCTTCAAGTTTCTTCACAGCTATGGCAGTTGAGTCAGGTAATACTCCTTTAAAGACGGAACCAAAACCTCCACCACCCAACTTCTGTGAGAAGTTCTTCGTCGCATTCTGCATATCTCTGTATGTAAATGCTACCAAATTACCCTCAACCGTCTTTGATGTTCCAACCGATCTTCTCACCCTCCATCTCCAGATTAGTACCAGAGCAAGTACCAAGAAGGCTACAACCCCCACAATTGCACCCACAACAGCACCAGTAATTGATTTCTTCTTTGTTTTGCCTTCAGGAATCCGGATAGCAGAAGCAGCAAGTCTGAGATAGAGATCTCCTCCATCATTTGACTGTTGTTGAGGATTCAGCAGATCTCCATCCCATATTGAGCACCCAGAGCTGCCATAAGCATAAGCGTTGCAAGAACATCTGTCTGCACAAGCGGCTTCACATGCTTCAGCACTCCTATCTGATAATACCTGGGGATTTGCAGGCATTTTCATGTTGGACCTTCGCGAAAAACCATCTTTTCTCCCACACTGCAATGGGGTTTCCCTAACACACCCACCCGTTGGATCATTCAGATCCCAATCTTTCGGAAAGCGTTTCTCGAAACCTGGTAGGCATTCACACTTCAAGGTGTCCTGGTTGCAGCTACCAAAAGGCCCACAGATACCATAGACATCACACTGTTGTTTGGGTTGAGACCAAAACAAATTCCACATTTGGGTTTTCTCTGCCCATGTGAGTTGCTTGATTTGTCCAGACAAATCCATCACAAATCTAGAAACAATAGATGAGTTATAAACTGTATAGGTGAAATAGCTCTCATTTTCGTTTGTAACGTAGCTGAAATTGTAGATATAGTTTAATCTCATCTCAGGAACTAAATTGAAGGTCTGTCCATTCCACTCCCCACTAGTCCATACTTGTTGAGACCCGTTCCATTTTATAAGATACTGACTGGTTCCCCTTGGGTCTAGTTCTAGAGAGAAGATTCCTGGAGCTGGGTCTTCTTCATTCCTCCATGAAGTAAGGAGTTGAGATTGATTGGTGCGTTTGTTGAATGCAAGCTTTCCACCAGGTAACCATGTATTGGTTGGGTAATCAAAACTCTGCCAAATCACAGCAGATGGGTTCGACCCATCTCTCAAAACAAGATTTCCATCATCACCAAGAAATGCTTCAGTTGAATTCAAGGTGTTTGAGGGTGAATTTGTGGACCAAATTGGGGTTTTGGATTGGTTGAAGAGAACTAGATTACCGTTCCCTAAGAGTCTCAATTCTGAAGTAGATGGGTCCAGGAGGGGTTTATCTCTGTTAGCCACCCAAACTACAGTTTGAGTTGTGACTTTTTTGTACCAGATGCCAATGTAGTAATTCAGAGACTTACCTGGTCTGAAGAACCCCAGTTCAAAGTTTTCATCTTTTGATACAATTGTTTGATTTCCAGTGAGAGATTCGCCAACAGAGATGGTATCAGCTGCAATTGTAAGATGAGTTTTCGATGAGAAGAACAGAAACAGAACTGAAAGAAAGAACCATGGATTGTTTCTGGGATCCATCTCTGCACAGACAAGCAGAGACAAACCCAGATATTTAATCTTTCCAGAAGCAGAGGAAGAAGAATAGAAGAGAAGAAGGGGTCATCAATTGATTCAATTCAACAAAACAGAGGTGGGTCTTGAGTACTGGTGAAGAACAACTAACCCCCCGAGTTACCGCTCAGGTCTTTTAAAGCTGTTTTTTTTTTTTTTTTAAATTATTTATTTTGAAATGGTGAAAATTTAATTATCCAAATGGACTGGTGACTCGTGTAATTTTTTTTGGAGGTTTTGACTATTGAGTCTTCAAAGAAGAAAAATATAATTTTACTGAAAATGTTTTTCTTTCACTATTTTGGTATTATCAATACAATGAATTCCTTTTCATTTACCAAAAAAAAAAAAAAAAAAAGAATTCCTTTTCCAAAAAAAAAATGACAGTGAAAGTTGAGAAAAGTAAGTTGTCTTTTATTAAGGAGGACCCACCATCACTAATCTGGTCGTTGAGATTTAATATTACCGTACTGATTATTTATGTAAGTTGTTGTTGTAGGCATTAGTAGGACTTTAAATGCAGTGATCTGTATTGTGTAGTTATTAACAGAATAAACCATTGAATAAGTCAATGAGTGATGTCTATTCTCTTTATTTATAAAAATTTAACCATAATATAGATTAATTTTTTTATTTTTATTCATATAAAAATAAAAATTTATTTATATAAAATAATTGTCCAATTATAAATACAAATAAGAGAAAAACATCGATTAATGAATATTGCTAAAAAATGCATTAACAAGGTAGAGAACATCATTAATAATGGAGATTAGTTTTACGCAATTACTAGAATTAAATGGTTTGCTGCATCAATATCACTCTACCATTATGCTAAAAAAAAACATCAATCTACCATTGAAACCCAGTGGCTTTCCAAAAGTTAACCTTGAAGATAATTCATTAATTTGCTCATAATTTTTTTTTATTTCACTTTTTTACATATATAACTTTTTCGCAGAGGGTCTTACAATTTTTCTTTTTTTTTTTTGCATCACTAATATAAAACAGGTTTTGAACCACGTTCCAACACTCCTAGAGATATTTTTTAACTTGAAATATTTTTTAATTGGCCATTCTAACACCTCTGCTTTTGCTCGTTCTGGTTACTTACATTCTACATTATGGTTGCTTGTAGCAATTTATATAATTTTTTTTCTAAAACTTTAGAATTAGTTTTTAATTCAGAACTTATCCTCAAGACTTTTTTGTAATATTTTCTCTCTTGCAATTATTATTGGTACTATAAATCGATTACGTTTGAGGTATATATGTCTTCATGAATCCCGACCATAGTGATGGATTAAATTTAAAAAAGCCAGCTTAGTGCCAGTGAAAGACTTCATTTTCTTTAATTACCCACATTTTATTATTAATCTGAAAATAAGTAAAGAAAACTGATTATAGAAAAAATAATATCTATAGAAACTTTGAACAATTCCACATATTTGTTTTCTCGTTGACGAAAAGTCAACCGAAGACCCAATTAGAGAGAGAGATGTGGACCTCTGTTGTGAATAAGTCTTTGAAAACATCTACGCACCCACCAGGTTACAATCAAGCAATCTAGACCATACAATCAGCATCTCACAACTTTGATACCAAGATATGTACATTATAACTCAACATCTTAATCTAGAACAAAATTAATTGGTTCGATGAAGGAAATGAATGGTTGGGATCTAATCATACATATGATCCAACAATCTAAAAGAAGACATTGAAACGTGGTCGATACCCTGAGCATTTCAATAAGGTGACACTCCCACCTCAGGACCACTTACGCCATTTTTAATTGGTCACTACGACGCTTTTAATCTCGTTCTAATTTACTTAGGTTAATACATAGTATATTTTCTCCATGATTTTTTTTGTTTTTCTAATTGATAAGTCATTGTTGTCATTCTAGAAGTAGAATCTTTAGTTGATGAATGAATACGTCATGTGGACGTCTTCAAAAACTCGCGTTTATACGGTGATGGTTTTATTTTTACTCGTCTTTTACCGCAGGATTTTTGACTTTTTGAAGTTAGTCGTCAATTCAGACTTTTTCTTCATCTTTCTCCTCGCGTGTTCTATTTTTTAAATTAAACAAGAAAGAAAGAGAGAAAGACAAAAGGGAGATTTTATGGTTGCCTACCAAAACCTTGTTGGTAGGCCCGGGTGAGGGAGACCACCACCGAATACCCAATGGGCCTGGAGTAGGGTTTAGAGTTTGCAATTGAGCTTCTAAAGCATAGGCCTACCCAAGCCATACCCATACTAGCACAGGCCAACAACCTCTTTTAATACTTGTCTGGGCTTTTTTCAATAAGCCCGGCCCAGCATGAACGTTTTCAACCCTTCTAGTTACAGATTCTTCTTTTGTTGAAGTCTGGAAGACAGTTTGCCTGTGATGTCAAGAGTTGAGACTATTTCTGAGATGGAACATAAAATTTCAAGTGAAAATTTGAAGCTTTATTCACTAGAATTCACATCTTTGTTTGTCTCGGATATCCATACAGACAGACTTTCAAGCTATACACGAGTTGAATATTGGGATCCAATCAATCAACACCGTCAATTTCCACAATTTTTACACCACGACTTCGTCTTCTTAAAATACTTACCTTGCTCATATGCACACCTAAGTAACCAGCTTTCGCCTTCCTGGTCCTTTCACTTTTTACCGGCATATGAATCGTATGACAGACATTAGAAGATTTGGTTTCCAACTTCTCAACATTTCCATTTATTTTTCTTTGCTGAAACTTGTTGCTAGACTGCTTGGCTGATTCATTTTGTCCATGCAGGTCGCGGAAATAATAAAGAGGATCAATGTAGCAAGATGATGAAGACACAATTCCTCTCATATTTAAAGGCTGAACAAGCTTAATAAAATCCTGTAATTCATCGAAGCACGAGTGATCGGAGTAAGGAACAGTATATATGTATTGATGAAACTTTCTCACAGAGCTTAATTCTTCAATCTGCTGATTTCTATTAACTTGATCCTTTCTATTTGTGTTGCAGTTGCTTATATGCTGGTGCGTTGAAAGGGAAGACCCAAGAGAAGGGTCGTTCTCGTCAAGAGGCCTCACCACCCATGGAAGACCAGAAGGCATGATTCCGATGGTAGGGCGAATTGAATTTAATTCCTCAAGAGTGTTGATGCTGAAACTGTAGAAAGGAACTGCTCTAACTCTGGTAAGAGAAGTTTTGGTTGTGAAGATGTCGTGGAAGCCCAAAAGGTGCATGATTTGTAAGCGTTCAGGCCATACCCAGATCTATAAAGAACAGTCGACACGAGTAAATTGTGAGCAACTGATTTCTGTAGCCCAAAACCAAAGAAAAAATAGATGACGCAGAACTGCAGAAGGTGCTACTGCTGGATGTGTGCCACATTGCAACCTAGAAGTAACATACTACTCTTATAGCCATACTAAAGCATATCAACAAAGATTTACAGTGGACAAGATACCTTTGTGTTTAGAGTACGCGAAATGTGAAGTAAAAGATCTTCCTTCCCAAGTGTATTGATGGCAATGATTACATCATGTTCAGGATGTGAAGCAATGATTTTGACAACCTGTTATGCAGCCATAGAGAAGTATCAGGACAAAAATTACTGTTTAACACATTATTCTTACATTAGGATAAAACCCTTCAAATCATAAATGAACAAAGTCCATAAAACTGGTTGATATTTCAAGAATACCGTACCAGATGAACAACTTCAAAATCATTTCTTCTTTGACTTATTTTGCTTTTATACTCAAGTGCTACTATAGTTTATACTCTTACATGACAACATCTGAACACTGGGAACTGTCTAACTTTAAACTCTTGATTTGCACTACATAATTCTTAAAGTCATTTCGACCCACTTATGTATTAGCTGCACAATCCTATGTGCCCTCTGACCTTCACAATTGGAGGACCTAAAGTAAACCAGAATATAGCCAAGAGATCTATCGGCAACAATGAGGAATCATTAAGCTAATTATGTCATCACTAATGAGCAATCTTACAGGACTTTATGTGTGAGAAAAGTAAACAGGGAAGCAAACCTGCTGAGCAACGACTTCTCGAGGAGGAAAGGAATAAGATGGATTACAATAGGTATTATCCAAGTAAAGGAAGTCCACTTTTTCACCACCAAGAGCATTAAGGAGCATACTCTTCCCTATCAGGGCCCTCTCAGTGGTTCCTTCCCAACGAAAATCACCCGTAAAAAGCATGCATCCGAATTCCCCACGAAACAAGTACATAACAGCACCTGCCCAACAGATTGAAAACAAGATGATTCATTGATTGCCTGACCTAGTAATTCCATCCCCCCGTCCTAGTGTACCAATTTAATTGAACACTAAGTGCATATTGTTGTATGACGGACATAATTGATAATATTCTGCTCAATATTAGGTGAGATTTCAACCAAGCTGGTAATTCCATTGTTAGTGTTTGTAATCTAAATGGAGAACTTAGTTTTAAACCTAATTCATGCGAACAAAAACACATACAAAACATAGTTAGAATCAGTTCTTCGTAAGTACACGCATTTCCAAACAAATTTAATGAAGTAATTCATGCTTCAATAACCTAATTCACAAAATATGATCAACAATAGAAACATACTCTCAATCAAATTTAAATCTTTCCGAGAAATAAAACACATCACATACCAGGGCAATGGTGAGCATCGATTGCAGTGACCTGAATAATAGTCTGAGAACCAGTGGAAGGAGAAACCAGAGGAAGTGAATATAACGAACCAATCTCCAAAACCCTAATCAAGGAAAGCCTCAACCCAGGGAATTTGACTGGGAAAAGCTTAGCGGTGATTGGGGAACAGAAGATTGGGCCTCTGTTCCAGTTTGAAGACAAGCCCTTGGTGTGATCTGCATGAAGATGAGTCAAGAAATACACCTGACTACTTTCGCTCCATCGATCCACTGATATCATCCCTTTCTCCATTTTTTTTTCTTTCTATTCTTCTTCTTCTTCTTGCCCTAGATCTTAGCTTGAAGATCCTTTACTATCCTACGCCGACCTGGTATTTTAATTCCATCTAGGGTTTGAACTTTGAAAAATGAAATGTAAGAAGTAAGGAAGAAGATGAATTCTCTTTTGTTTTTGGCGGGGAATTGTTTCAAATTTTAAAGAGGTTTTTTGGGGTTATGATCTGGCGCGAGAGAAGACTGTGGAAGGGTGCAGCATTGCGGTGTTCTATGAGGCACACACTCCTCTAAAGGTGCCCTACTCGTATCGTGTACGTGTCTTCATATTGTGTTTTGTTTTTAGTTGAAATTTTAACAAAAAATAACTCTAGCCGTGTCGGTGTTGATATCCGTGCTGCAATGTTTAATGGCAGTTTGATATTACTGTTTTGTCCGTTCCCGTTCTTAACGGTTCGGTTCCAAACTTACAATATGTGGATTCAGAACCGATAACACTGGTTCCGTGTCCAACCAGCAGGTATGGTACGCAATAATCCATTGTTTAACATTTCGGTATTTTGTTGACCCACGTTTAATGTGGGACCATAAGACTCACATCATGCGGCGAAGATGAGGGTGATGAAACTGATGGGACAAAGGAAGGAGGTCTCAGCTGCATCCTGTGCTGGAGGGGAAGCAGGAACTCCATTATGCCTACGAAAAGGTTAGGGTTTTTTCTTTTCTTTTCTTTTTTTCCTGAGTTGGTTTAATTTTTTATATTTTATTTTTTCTTACAGCTTCTTCTCAAATTTCACTAATATTCAATAGTAGAATGGTGGAATACATGGATTTTGTATTTATTATGTGTTTTTTGTCATTAATTTGTTGGATTCGATGATGATATTTTTTCTTGGTTACAAAATGATATTTGTTGTAATCTGAGTTGATTGGGTTATTGAAGTTGAAATTTATACAAAATGGTTGTGTTTTTAGTTGTTTTAGCTGAATTGGTTTGTGTATGAATCCTTAATTTAGTGGGCATGAGTTTGAATCCATTGAAAACTCATTCTGTGTATCAGAAAGAAAAAGATTTAAAAAAAGAAGAAGTTGGAATTACATTGTAGGTGATTGATTGGGAAAAAGATATTTTTTTAGGGTTTTTTACTTTTTTTTTAGATTTTACTGAACTGATTTGTGGATTTGTTTCTGATCATCAAATGGGAGTTGGTCGTGCATTGAGGTTTTCATTGACGTGTCTTGGCAAATGTGAACTTCCTACATTGTCGAGAGTATTGATACAGATTGCATTTGCTTGTGAAATGGTTAGTATTGTATAGTGTAGTGAAACGCGTTTGTACGTCTCTATATAGATTGCAGATATGCATTGTATCGATACTACTTAATTTTGCTGGAAATAAATTAGGCAGAGATTTAAGTTGATGGAAACTAGTACTTTTCTACAAAATTCAAAAATTACAGTACTAAATACTTTGAAAGCTTACACTTTCATACAATACACAAATATACTGAAGTTATAAATATTGGAAGCCGATTGAAGTTATAGTTTCTAAGCTTCAAAATAGAAGTCCAGAATGTACTGCCCCTTGACAGATTCTCCATATTTAATGACTTTGAACTCATGGATGAGGTGGTGCTCTGCTCTTTGCCTGGGAAGAAGTAGCTGATGTCGTGTTATTTTGTGCTTGAGAACTTCTGTTTGAGGACTCTGAAAAGAAAAATACGTTATCCTGATTTTCCACAAGAACGTGGAGAGACCTCGGGATTGGAGGTAGGTTCACCTCCAAGACCCCCTCGAGGGTCTGAACCACCTGCCCCATTGTAGGCCTATGAGCTTCATCATCTTGGATGCACCAACAAGCAACTCTACAAGCTCTAGTGAGCTCTTCAATATCAACATTACCTTCCAACCTGTTATCTACTAGGCTAATGATTTCTTCACCTTCATTCATTTTGGTTGCAGCCCAAGTAGGGAAGAACCTAATTATTTCATCCTTACTGTAATGCTCTGAGTTTCTTCTCCCCGAGATAATTTCAAAGAGCATCATTCCGTAGCTGTAGACGTCGGCTTTTGCAGTGATGGCTATGCCCGAAATCCACTCTGGTGCAAGATAGCCTCTAGTTCCTCTCATAGTGGTCAGGACCCGACTGAATTCCCGACCGACAAGCTTGGCCAGACCAAAATCTGCTACTTTGGGACAGAATTCAGCATCCAAGAGAATGTTCTCTGGCTTGATATCGCAGTGTATGATGCAGTCTCTGCATTTTTCATGGAGATAAGCCAATCCCCTGGCAGTTCCTAGTGCTATTTGGTATCTAGTCTTCCAATCTAAAATCTCATTATCTTTCTGATGAAAGAGATGAGAATCCAAGGACCCCTTCGGCATGAAATCATAGACCAATAACCTTTTAGTTCCTTCGGAGCAGAACCCACGTAAGCGGATGAGATTTACATGTTGGATCTTTCCAATAGTGCTCACTTCAGATCGAAATTGCTTTTCTCCTTGACTGAGACCTTCAAGTTTCTTCACAGCTATGGAAGTTGAGTCAGACAATACCCCTTTAAAGACGGAACCAAAACCTCCACCACCCAACTTCTGTGAGAAATTCTTCGTCGCTGTCTGCAAATCTCTGTATGTAAATGCTACCAAAGTACCCTCAGCCGTCTTTGATTTTCCAACGGATCTTCTCACCCTCCATCTCCAGATTAGTACCAAAGCAAGCCCCAAGAAAGCTACAACCCCCACAATTGCACCCACAACAGAACCAGTATTTGATTTCTTCTTTGTTTTTTTATCTTCAGGAACCGAGACATCAGAAGAAGCAAGTCTGAGATAGAGATCTTGCCCACCACCTGACTGTTTTTGAGGATTTAACAGATCTCCACTCCATAATGAGCACCCAGAGCTGCCATACGCATAAGCGTTGCAAGAACAATTGTTCGCGCAAGCCACTTCGCATTCTTCAGTGCTCCCAACTGCTAAAGGCTGGGGATTTTCAGGCATCTTCACATTGGGCATCGGTGAAAAAACATCGTTTCTCCCACACTGCAAACGGGTTTTCCTAACACACCCACCCGTTGGATCACTCAGATCCCAATCTTTCGGAGAGCGTTTCTCGAAACCTTGCAAGCATTCACACTTCAAGGTGTCCTGGTTGCAGCTACCAAAAGCCCCACATATACCATAAACATCACATTGTTGTTTGGGTTGAGACCAAAACAAATTCCACTGTTGGTTGTCCTCCGACCATGATAATTGCTTGATTTGTCCAGAAAAATCCATCACAAATCTAGAAATAAGAGATTTGTTATAAACTGTATAGGTGAAGTAGCTCTCGTTTACGTTTGTAATGTAGCTAAAATTGTAGATATAGTTTAATCTCATCTCAGGAACTAATTCGAAGAGATGCCCATTCCACCTCCCACTACTCCAAAACTGTTGAGACCGGTTCCACTTTATGAAATACTCACTGGTTTCACTTGAGTCTAGTCCTAAAGAGAAGATTCCTGGAGCTGGATCTTCTTCATTTCTCCATGAAGTAAGGAGCTGATATTCATTGGTGCGTTTATTCAATCCAAGTTTACCACCAGGTAGCCATGTATTGGTTGGGTAATCAAAACTCTGCCAAATCACAACAGATGGGTTCGACCTATCTCTCAAAACAAGATTTCCATCATCACCAAGAATTGCTTCAGTTGAATTCAAGGTGTTTGAGGCTGATTTTGTGGACCAAATTGGAGTTTTGGATTGGTTGAAGAGGACTAGATTACCATTCCCGAAGAGTCTCAATTCTGAAGAAGATGGGTCAAGGAGGGGTTTGTCTCTGTTAGCCACCCAAACTACAGTTTGAATTGTGATTTTTTTTACCAGATGCCAACGTAGTAATTCAGAGACTTACCTGGTCTGAAAAACCCCAGTTCAAAGTTGCCATCTTTTGATATAATTGTTCGGTTTCCAGTTAGAGATTGGCCTCCAGAGATGGTATCAGCTGCAATTGTATGATGAGTTATAAATGAGAAGATGAGGAACAAAACAGAAAGAAAGAAGCATGAATTGTTTCTGGGATCCATCACGGACATGCAGAAAACCAGATATTTAATCTTTGAAGAAGAGTTCAACTACACAGAAGTGAGTTTTGTATCTGAGGTGGACTGGTGATGAACACAGAAGAAGATCTTTTAATTTTTTTTCCACCCTTTATTTTATATATATATATATAAGTCATATTCCATGTGTCAACCGATTCCTTCCCACAACCGCATACAATTTCATAAAGTTACATTTTATGTGTCAACTGATCCCTTCCCATGACCACGTATAATTTTATAAGTCGCATTCTATATGTCAACCAATCCCTTCTCATACGGTGAAAATTTTTGGACTAACGACGTATACAATACTTGAATTCTAGATGTAGATGCTACATAATTGTTTCTCTAAATGCTCCAAAGAAAGTCCAAATGACTGTTGACGGGTGGACCTTTTGGGGTCTTCACTCTTTGACTCTAAACTCTCCAGTCTTGGAGGAAAAAGATAGTTTTACTTCAAACTTTTTTAGTTATTTCTGTCTTTTTAGTATTATTTAAGAAAAAACGGTGAATTAAACTTTCTACATTGGTTTGAGGGTTGTAGTTTGGTTAAAAAAATAAAATAATGAGCCTTCTACATTTTTGTTTGTTTCTTTTAGAATGTGTTTGTACCGTAGATATGCATTAGGCTTTAGGAGGGTAATGCCTTATACACTTACTCTTACACCTGTTTACACCGGCATTAGGGCCCACATATCGATGATCAAATTCAAGTGTTGACATGGATCTATATGATGATAAGATCGTCATGAAAAAAAACTAGCCCTTGAATTATCTCAACATGTGCCACAAGCAAGTGTAAGCCCAGTGTAAGAATAGAGTGGGCAGAAGTGGAACACATTGAAAAAAGTGGGCAGAAGTGGAAATATACAAACCCATTTATCTTAATTCCATCTTCTTTTCTTTATGAACTAAAGATTTGCTAGATTACTCAATACACAATTCACACTGCGATGTTGTAAGT
Source organism: Macleaya cordata (assembly GCA_002174775.1). Lineage (NCBI taxonomy): Eukaryota > Viridiplantae > Streptophyta > Magnoliopsida > Ranunculales > Papaveraceae > Macleaya > Macleaya cordata. Next base: position 118,254 of record MVGT01001188.1, on the reverse strand, counting down.
TCGAATCCCAGGTCCTTAGGTCCTTCATCATCCGAGTTAATTTAACAAAAGAAAAATATACACATACATTTGGAAAAGAAAGTGATAAAAGCGTTTTCTTTAGCTTAATCTTCTTCTATCCCGAATTCTAAAAGTTTTTGTGCAGCAAACAAGTAATCTAAGTCTTGGAACAAACTGAATTATGACAAAAGTTTTTCATGTTTTTAACAATAACTTATCCTCCAATTTCATCTAGAGATCTTTGACTAGAACTTCCTTCATGACAAAATATTTAATGTCTTTCGTCATGCACAGATGAATTGTGCTACAAGCCTGGCGATTGAGTTTCTTCTAAACTGCCTCCTCCATCCCTGCAGGTTTCTCCTCTAGAGTAATCTTCAAATCCTGCTGACTTAGGATGTCTCAAACTTCACAGTGCCGCATACCAAAGTTGTTTTAACGATCGAACTTCTCAATGTCGTGTTCTTCATTGACATTGTCAACTTCAAAGTACTAGTTCTAATCTCTGCAACCCGCTAGATTGCCCGGTTGTGGTAATCTGACTCTGATACCAGTTTGAAGTGCATAGAACAGTTCAACTGTGCACTTCCATAAGGATCTATAACAAAATTAATAAAACCGAAAGCAATAAACAAAAGTAAAAACACAAAGGGTTTATGTGTTTTGACTGGTTGCTTACGTTCATGGGCAGAAACGATCCCAACTTCACTAATCAATGATTAAAGTACAAAAACAAACTCAACACACCTCACAACTTGAGAATTCTCACTCTCTCTTTGATACAAAACAATGGCCTAAATTTGCAGTATTTATAGATTGCTAAAACCCACGAATTTATAAACTACTCAAATTAGGAAATCTAAACCTATACTGAAAAGGAAACCTTATGATTCGCTAAGGTTAACAATCTTGCACATAAAACTTCACTTAACCGCCATTCTAGAAGATATGCGGTCCGAAACATTCAACGACCAAATTTAGACCAACACCTTGGATATGGCAAACGACCATAATGGGTCCATGGCCTAAATCACTATCAAAGCTTGAAACAAGGCCCAGAGGTACGGGTGTCAATGGGTACCAAATTACCCGGAACCGAACCAGTACCGGAACCGATTTTTGCAGTTCTGAGACCTCCTTTTGTGGATCCGATAAATTTCGGATCTATTTCGGATCTACCCGTTTTGGGTCCGTTTAATTTCGGATCCACCCAACGGGTACCCTGTTCCGTATAAATTTTACAATTTTATAATTTAATTTAGTATTATACAATAATTTTTTAATTTTTTTTAACTTTTTTTAATTAAAAAAAGAAACCCATGACTATTATATAACAAATTTTATAATAAAGTAAATTTTATCATTGAATATAATACGAAAATACAAATAGATTTTATGTGAAAAAATAAAAAAATAATTAAAAACGGGTAACGGGTACTTGCGGGTACCCGCGGATCATAGCGGTACCGGATCCAGAATCGTCCCGTTGACACCCCTTACCCTGTGGCCAACAAACAACTTAGGAGAGACAGAGAGGGCCAAAAAACAACTTGACCTTCAATGCTCCCCCACTTGATACCTAGAGGGTGCTACATGGAGTTGATTCAAGGGTTGATTTTCTATGATGAAGATCTCTTCATCGTTCACATCACATCGGCCTATGGGTTGTCTCTAAGTGAGTCACCTAGTACCCACTTTATTCTTACGTTCTACTTACGCATGTTGTGGGTTCACGTTAAGAGTTGAATTTTTGTGGTGATGATCTCCTAATGATGTAGGTCAAAATTTGGTGGGGTTGCCAACTCATATTTGTAAACATCCCACAAATTTTTACCTTATCAAAGTCACTTGTGCCCAATCCATGTAGTTATAAGCAATGTTTAAAAAATAGAAAAACATAAAAAACTCTTTTGGCTTTTCTAGCCTTTTTCTAAAAATTTAAAAATAGTTTCATTATTTGTAGAGATGATCTAAATGACGAGCTGAATATCCTCTTAAAAAAATCAACTATTGGATCATCTCCACGTAGAATCCATACTATTTACATAAACCATGTACTTTAAACTTTAATGCAACAAAATTTTCATTAACACTTTAAGCAAAAATATGTAAGAGAAGAGCCTCCAAGGAGTCGGATGGGCTCCTTCAAAGGGCTCCCAGACACCATTCAGAATTAGATGACGCGGCCGGCCTGTATCGTGATCGAAGAAGAGGACTACTATTTCCTGGCCCCAAGAAATTAAGAAGGTATCTTCTAAAGTACCCAAGTACGTACGTATACATGGAAAACATATATAGTAGTATCAGCAACAGGCCTGGTGGGGGCCTGCGCCAGCTTTACCAGTTCGTGTTAAATTGGATGATGATGATTTTGATTATGGCCGCCATGCAGATGATGATGAATATCTTGATGGAGACTCTGATGGTGATTATGTTGTTTGTGTATCTGATGATGATGATGCTGTTTATAATGGGTGAGTAGATTTGTTGGATCTCTCTTTAGGACTTAAATTGTTACCCGATCGAGTGGTCACCTTACTTAATTTTTATTATTATCTGTTTTTTTTTTTATTGTTATCTGTTTTTTTTTTTCCTAGAAAGAAATCTTATGTAGTGTAAGATTGATGTTTTTTAATAAGTACTTTTTATGCTAGCTTTTCACTATTTGTGAACTTAAGTACACTAATTCTGTTTTATGTTTTGTAGTAGTTCTGTTTCTTTAATTAAGTACATAATTAATTTTGTTCCTTAATTAATTTGATGTTGCAGTACTAGTAGTATCCAGTCAGACCAACTCATCCTGTCGGAAGAGACTAACAAACGAGAAATAATGGGAAAGCAATCAAAATGGAGGGCTGTCTTAATTTACAGTGTTTTTATTTTTTTGGTCTTTCCGCTTTAAGGGCAAGAATTATGTTAAACCCTTAATTAGATTGTTTGAGATAGGAGTTTAAAGTTAATTTTGAAGTGTGTGGCAAGTACTACAGTATTAAGTTGGGAGTAAAAAGACGGCATTGAGAGATTGTGCGGTACGCTACACTTTTTTTGCCGTTTGAGTGTAAGTGTCAGGCCTCTAATGAATTTTTAATTAATTACGATACATTTCAAATGCGAGTCAGGTGAGAAAGGGGATGGCAGAGATAGTGCCAGACAACACAATCTTAATTTGTAGGCTCCCTCAAACCCCTTAACCTAGCCTCAAATTAATTTTGAGGCGAGGGGAAAGGTTTGGTTGTTTGAGGTACCCTTGGTACTTGCCCGAATTTTAAATTTAGCTGATTTTAATTGTTTGAGGTATCCATAGTTCTTGCCCGAATTATGTACGTAGATTTAGCTTAATTGCTTATGACCTGGTAGCCTTCTATTTTTCCTTGTTAGAAAAAGAATAAGGAAGTCGTGAAGGGCCAGACCTTTTGTTTTCATAAAACAAATGACTTCCGGATCCGGCCTAAGAAGAAGGAGCTTGAGAAGCAGGTAGATCAATCATATATAGATATCATCTTCTTCTCTTTTTCCTGTTTTGCTTTAATTTATAACTAGCTAGCATTGTTAGCACGTATGTTAATTCTAATACCCATGAATTAATTCATGTTTTTAATTGATTTTATTAATCATCATGGTTCAGAGTACTTCGATCCTGGCCCTATTATGTAACATATTGCCCAACTTGATGATGATCTAGACGATGAGCTAGACCTGATGAGTTTAGGGAGAGCTGTTATACCAGGAAGGTGCAGGTAGGGTAAACCTTAGTAACCGAAATCTTAGTATAGGAATGATGCTCCCGCTCTGGAACTTCGCGCTCCCGCTTCAAACTACGCTTCGACGCTCCCGCTTCGACCCGCGCTCTAGTTAGTTAAGGGTAAACCAAGTCACTCTCAAAAAAAAATTAGGGGTAAACCAAGAAAGTAGTCATTTCTATATAACAAGGTCCAGGGAGTGAAGTTGTTAGGTTTAATACTTGCCAAAAAAAATAGGACTTAAACGAGTTAAAATAGCTACAGTTTCGAGGTATATTTATAAACGTCTCACCAACCAACGTGAACTCTCTGAGGAAGATGATGATACTAGAATTGTGAAGCCTGTGTTTGATGAAATTCGAGATATTATTGGACCACTAAAAACCGAATTTTCTTTGGGAGATACTTTGGCTACAAAATCTAAAGATCCTATAACAAACAACAAAGAACCGGAACCAAGAAAATCGGTTCAAGATTGGATTCTTGGCTAGACAGGTGGCCATTAATTGATACGCATGCAGTCACGCACGAGTAAGACAAGGGATACGAAACTTAACTCACCCAACTGGAGCAGTGTGGAAATCTTGATTCGTTGACTCGGACATTGACTCGTTGACTCTTCCTCACCACAATTTA
>MVGT01001188.1:92984-111204 GCA_002174775.1 Macleaya cordata | reverse complement strand
AGCAGATACAATCCTGTGAGAATTTTGCCGACCTGTTCACCAAGTCTCTACCAACATCAACCTTCACAAAACTAGTCCATGGAATTGGTATGAGACGTATGTATCATCAAGCAGGTTGATGTGAGCGACTGCTCAATCAGGGGGAGCTTACCAGCGCCGACTTTTGTCTGACTGGACCTTATCGCGATGTACTCTTTTTCTTTGTCAAGGTTTTTGTCCCTCTGGGTTTTTCTTGCCAAAGTTTTTAACGAGGCAGCTTATGCGAGTCCAGCACTGTCCTAAGTCTATTGTACTCTTTTCCTTCGCTCAGGTTTTGTCCCTTTGGGTTTTCCTGACAAGGTTTTTAACGAGGCAATTTCCTTAGAATAGTGGACATCCAAGGGGGAGTGTTATATGACGGTGGGAGTGGTTGTCCACCTGTCATGGGATGATGCATCTACTTGACACAATGTCATATATGTGTCAAGTAGATGTTAACCCCTCACATGCATATGAGGCTATATATATATATGCATCCCTTTTGTTTAGTTTGAATGAGTGGAATATAAGTTTGGTTATCTTCCGTACTTACTGTTGTACATATACTTTGGAAACTATACCTTATAGTATAGAAATTATAACAACAATTATATTATAATGATCTTTATTTTAAGTTAATTTTTATTATTATGATATTTTTCTGATTTAAGACAAATGTCCGTTATAACGGTAGCCCCTACCGTTACACCGTTTTAACTATTGTTTTCAAACATTGGTTAACTCTACTGGGCCAGCCCAGTCAATAGTGGGTTCAAAATTGAAAACTTTACTTTACGTGCACGCTCACTTCGTTGACTGGCTCAGACGGGTAAATGGGTTCAGAAGGGTATTTTTGGTTTCGGTAATGCTTGAGTTACAGCAAATTCCTACCGAATTTGCTACCACTCAAGCATCCAACGGTCAAAGTGATTTGCATCTCCTCGTATTTCGCATCCCATCCTAAAGTGTTATGAATCTCACCGTGAAATGTGCCTGCTGTAGCAAATTCGGTAGGGATTTCGGTAGCCCTCGCACTACCGTTTTGGTTTTTAACGTGCACGCTCACTACGGTGACTGGATCGAAGAACCCCCCTCTCTCTTCATCAAATTTCTGAATTCTCTCTCTATCTCCGTTTCTCTCTCTAATAACACACTTCAACTGCGAATCGCAAGAACAGTTAAATCAACCAACCAAACCAGTGTTTCAATCCAAAAAAAACCCCCCAAAATTTTCCCGGGATGATTCCACAACAGATTAAGCCGGTAGCTACACGTCCGGCCACAGTCATCCAACCGTCTTCCCCACGTTTCCCCTTCTCCCAATCCAACACCCCAACATCAGGGGCCCAGCGCAGGATCGCCATCGCCGTTGATCTTAGTGATGAAAGCGCCTTTGCCGTTAAATGGGCGGTTCAGAATTATCTCCGTCCAGGTGATGCCGTAATCCTTCTCCACGTTAGACCTACCAGTGTCCTCTACGGCGCTGATTGGGGTTCCACCGACGTCTCCATGGATACAGATGAAGAATCACAACAGAAACTTGAAGATGATTTTGATACATTTACGAATACGAAAGCGACTGATCTGGCTCAACCATTAGTAGAAGCTCAGATCCCTTTTAAGCTTCATATTGTGAAGGATCATGATATGAAGGAGAGGCTTTGTTTGGAAGTGGAGAGACTAGGGTTAAGTGCTGTGATTATGGGGAGTCGAGGGTTTGGAGCATCGAAGAGGAGCAGCAAAGGACGGCTTGGGAGTGTAAGTGATTATTGTGTGCATCATTGTGTTTGTCCGGTGGTTGTTGTTAGGTTTCCTGATGAGAAAGATGGTGGCGCTGGTGATGAAACTGATGTGACAAAGGGGTCCCCGTTAGCGAAGGAGGTGGAGCTTCATCCTGTGCCGGAGGAGGAGCAGGAATACCATGACGCCTCTGAGGAAAATAAAGGTTAGGGCTTTTTCCTTTTCCTCCAGCTTTCATTGGTATCCAATAATAAAATGGTGGAATGCGTGGGTTTTGTTAAAGAGAAAAAAAACTCCTCCAAATTCTTGATTTTATTATGTCGTGTGTGTGTTTTGCCACTAATTTGTTGGTTTGAATGATGATATTTTTTCTTCGTTTAGAAATGGGCTGTTACACCAGTGACTCCGAGTTGATTGGGTTATTGAAGTTGAAATTTATACAAAAAGATTGTGTTTTTAGTTGTTTAGCTGAATTGGTTTATGTATGAATTCTTAATTTAGTTAGCTTGGGTTTGAATCCATTGAAAATTCATTTTGTTGATCAGAAAGAAAAAGAAAAGGAAAAAAAGAGAAGAGAGAGTTGGAATCGCATTGTAGTTGATTGATTGGGAAAAAGATAGTTTTTTGGTTGTTATGGAGGATGAGGGTTTTGTGACTTTCGTTTTTTTCTGACCCCAGTTAAGGTAAATGTGCCTCTTACTTTTGGTTATTAGCCTGTAATTGTTGCTTCATGGTTGACAAAAAATAAATAAAAATGGCTGCCAAGGATGTATTCTGTTGAACCTGCTTTTAGTTTGTCTAGTCTTGTGACTAATCAATTTTTCTGACATATGTAATGGTTTATGATGTTTTTCTAAACTGAGTTATAGATTTGTTTCTGATCATCAAAATATAAAATAGGCATTGGTGATTGTATGAATTCAAGTTTGTTTGATTTGGGGCACCAGTAACACAGTTTTTTTCCCTCCTTTATAGGTTGTGTAGGGATTCATTTGTATTTGTTTATTTGATCCTATATTTTATTATTTTCTGCTATTGCTTGTGTTCTGAATTCTAGCTTCATCATGTAAGCATAATGTTCTTATGGTGAATACTATTGTGAGAACATCTTTGGTTTGGTTTGGCTTGATTCTTTCTTCTTCTTCTTCTCCTTCTCCTCCTCCCCCTCCCCCTCCTTCTTTTACTTTTTTTTGAAGCAAGGTTGTGATATTTTAGCTAAGCATTTGTATATGTAGATCCGTAGCTGTTCCAAGCTGCTGTGATGCACTTAGCCTCAAAAGTATTGTGGTCGAATTCTGCTTCTACAGGTTAATGCAGTAGTCATGACTCATGAGTAGATATATTATAAAATATCTTCTCATTTATGTTTTACAATATCTTCTTTTCTGCTGAGTGAATCCCGGTATAGCACTTCCTTTTTGCTTAGAAACATTGATGGGATAAATCCCATATATTGTAAGACTTATCCTAATCTATGAATCTATGCTACTTAAAACAAATTAATAATTAACCAGATAAATCATAGGATAAAATGAAAGAAACTATGAAAATAACAATCTGTTTCTCACGGAAAAGTCTATTATGTTTCTGTTAAATGTTAATTGACTTGTAAACTACCTTAGTACTACTTAACTAATGGTTAGGAGTGGGGAGCGAATTTGATGTTCTTTCTTGATCATGCTTTAAAAAAAATTTATCTAGCTATTTAAAGCCAGAACACAGCATATACATACACAGACGTTAGGCTTAGAAAAGGTTTGGTGCATGCCTTTTTTAGAGGTCACATTGGATGATGTGTATGGCTCATGGGAAATTGCACTTTAGGTGATACGAGAAAGCCTCGAGGCCCATACCTCAAATGCCTTGTAGAACACCAACATCACTATTCGCTTAAATATTTCACTCTCTCTCTCTCTAAATATTTCTCTCTCTCTGCGCCAGAGGGCTTAAGTAGTACTTGAGGTTATGGCATGGTCCTCTTGAATCCAGGTAATATACATTTTTGGATTCTGATATAGGAAAATGCGTACTACTTGCCTATATTTTATTTTCTTTCATAGTTTTAATGTGGACTTGTGGTTCACACTCTCAATTAGAGCATGTTGATGCCCTTCTGATTACTAAGATATTCACTGCGAAATCCCTTGAAGCTTGGCACTAAGAGAGTCAGTGAGTGACTGGACTGCCAGTTATCTAATAGGACAGGTACTGGATCATCCTCTTCTATGATAATCTGTTTTAGAGCCCGAACCGCAACTGACATATATGACAGCGTCCAATTTTTACCTGTAAGCTATGAATGTCTAACTTTTTCTTTTGATTAATAGAGTGTCAACTCTACTCACAATTGCTTAATTCATGTACTTCTCTGTTTTTTCTCATTTCGCTTACATTTTCGTTATAAACATAGTAACTCTAATACTCAAGCTGAATCTGCCTATTTTTTTTAGCATGCATCAATTTTTATCTGTTTTTGTGTTCTCTACAGAATGTCATCTGAAGAGGTATTTGAAAATTTACTGGTTTGGGGTTAGTAAGTAAATGATGTGGCTTTCCTTTCATTTGTGTTTGCAGAAACCTAGGGTGGTGCTTGGGGTTAATGGAGGCTAAGGAAAGTTGGGATGTTCTGACAATTGATGAAAACTGTTTCATGATGGAGTGGGTTTATGCCATGTAAATTGAACTCCCTGGTAGTTTGGTTGCTTTTTTACTCTCTCTCTACCTCTCTTCTGTCCATCTACTTTCCTTGTAACTAATAGGCTCCTCCTACATATATAATCTGTGGGCTTGTTTATGATTGCATCTGTATTTTTTTATGAGTTCTTTTCTATTCTTGTTCTTCTGTCAAAAGCTTCTTCTAATTTCTTTGTCAAGTACTCTGGTTTCTTAATAGTTGCTTAAAGTAACCCACTTTTAACCAGAGCCACACCTGTGCTCAGCACAGCGCTCATAGAGAATCAGAGATCGATCCCTGGTCATAGTCTCAGTAAGTGCATCTTGACGCACCATCAGAAGCATAATGAGATTGTGCTCAACCATAGCAGCTATGAATTTATATTTGTATGCAGCGTGTGTACTACATACTTTGTCGTCTCCTCTAGCAGCGTTGGCCGGAGATAACAGAAATCATTGCAACTAACGACCATGTATCTTGTTTGGAGCTTGAAGGAGATCTCCTACCCATGAATCTAAATAATGAAATCTATCTTTGTTTTGAAACCAGAAACCCTAAAAGCTTGCAATTTGTTTGAGGCTTCTCCGCCAACCCTATGGGTTTCTTGGAGTGGAAGTTATTTACATTCACACTGGACAGTGGGGCCCACATCTAAGTATGTTTGTAGAGTTGATTTTTTTAAGGATGATTTTAAGGTTAATTTTTTTAGGAGAACGATCTCTTTGGCATGTGGATCATAATCAACGCGTCAACGCGCCTGGAGGTGCTCCTGAACCTGAGAAATCATCATCTCTTAGGGATGTGAATCAAGACTCTTAAGGCTGGGCTGGGTTTTCTTTGAAAACCGATTTACTGATAAGTCATTTAATGGCCACACAGATCTCCAAGTATAAGATCCTACAATTTAAGCAATAGATTTGATTTGAACATATAGAAGTTTTGCAAATTAAACCGCAACAATTCATTATCTAAAACTGATGAAGCAAGCAATCAAATGTTGGAAAATTTCTCAACAGAAGAAGATTAAACCACATTGTAAATCTGATAAATAACTAAGGTCACCTAATAACCATAACAGCACTGGCAGAAGAACTTGTTTTATTTTTTATTTTTAACGGAAAAGAACTAGAGGTAAGTATGAAAATTGTCTCAAGAAGCTCCAAGATTTCCCTCACTTTGACTACGGCGCATAGAGAGATTCATTTGCAAGTTTAGCAGTCTGTCATCAAGGTCCGGATAGTGATGGCGGTGATGAGTTCCTTTACTTCCACCAAGGGGTAAGCGCCCGTGCCGGCCCTTTGACTGCTTCAGTGAGCTCACTGCTTGGCTCATACGGCCATGAATAGTGGAAGATGACACCTTGCTAGTGGCTGCAGTAGGGATTATTCCCTTTCGTGTCAGCTTATTATGTTCTGGTCGGGTAGTTAGAGCAGACCGAGTTGGGCGGTCAGCAACCTCTTTTGAGGAGCTGGCTCTGATGGATTGCTTGTTGAAGTAAACCAGATGGGGAAGAAGACTTTGTAGATATTTCTTCAGTTGTTCATCTCCTACATTCCGCTGGGCTGGATTTCCTTCCAAGCTAATGGTCTGTAGGGAACTGTAGTTGGCTGCAAGTTGGCCAAGACATTTCGATGTCGAGATCTTGTTGAAGCGCAAATCCAGGATGTTCAGTTTGAGAAGTCGATGAAGACCTTCCACCTCACTAATTTTGTTTCCAGCAAGATATAGCTCCTTCAGAGAGGAACAAGAAGCAAGACCTACAGAAGATGAAGAACTGAGTAGGTTAATGCCAGGAACAGTTTATCAGGTCCTAAAATATTCCAGATTTGTATATTAAAGCAACACATTTGAGATAAGTTCTTTTTTAAGTAGATCTAGAAGAAATTTATTGCAAAAGAATAATAAGGTACAAGATGATTATGAGATGCAAAAATCAGGCCTTGAAAACCCCAAAAAGACCTGTGGTCATAACATATCCAAGATAGGACTCCAATCAACAAACAAAATCCTCAATTTGAGACCCCTAAGACTAATCCATGCCCAAACTGCAATGGAAAAGGACTGCCTCGAGTAAGATTCTGCAGTCAACCTCCTAATTTGTTTCATCAGGTGTAAATCCGTTTTATTAACTCATCTCTACTGAGGCTGAGTGAAGTGCAGGACTATAAGGTGATAACGAATTCAACAAAGTTGGAAGTAGTTAGGTTGTCGGGATGCAACTTGGGCGGGATGGGTCAGGTTAGGAGTCAACTAAAGCTTAATAGTTGGCTCCATTGCTTAGGCTCAGATTTATCAGGTTGGCTTGGTTATGGTTGGGTTAAGATTTGTCAGGGTTGGGTTGTGTTTGCCACTGATGTAACATTTCTTATAAGAAATGTAGACTATACTACACATCATAGAGGCCAGATTTTATGTAATACAATACTTAGTATCCTACACTAGTTCGGTACTTTCCATATTCTGTAGACTGCACACAATGATAAGTAACAGATTCTACGGCCTAATGATGGATTTCCAGATCTGAAAACACAACAGGGGAACCAATTCAAAGAAATAATTAAGAAATGGTGCATACCACATAACAAATGCTCTTAGAGCAAAATTATGAGAAGACACAAAGGAAAATTCCTAAAATGGTGTCCACCTCGTGTCACATTTTGGACAGTTTGGACTTTCTCCAGAATAGGGTACTTGCCAATATTCAGAGGACAGCACATGAATCAGATTGCTACTTCAGGGCATTTTATTTTGGATGGACAAAAAAGTATTGGGTATTGATGCAGTTCTGGTATGAATCACGCGGATGAAAAAAATGTTAAAATAAAATAAAATAAGGGTTCCTTGATTTAGATAACTGTAGAAAGTCCAGTTAATGATAATATGCTGTCCATGTCGCACACGGCAAACGATGCTTTGCAAATATGTCAGCTTCAAAGGGTATAGAAACAGAGAAAACAGAAAGGAAAGCATCTATCATTGTGAAACCTTCAAAGATATGTCATACCGTGACCAATTCGAGATATCCGATTGTAGCTCAGGTCCAGTACACGGAGACGCGTAAGTTCACGAAGCCCTTCAATAGTGGAAATGTTGTTTTTTGACAGATTTAATGCATGGAGACCTCGAGGAAGCGCACCGGCAGTTATTCTCACTGTAGAAAAGTTGATTAAAGCTTATTAAAAAGATAACTACACTACAATGTCAAGAAACCATCAAACTGACCACCAATAACTTTTAAAAAACTTAACAGCATCCAAAAACTTTTAAGGCATGCATACCTATGGCATTTCCAGATAAATTAAGAACTCTTAGACTGACAAAGGCGCTAAGAAATGGTATCACAACCAATCCAAGATTCACCATTTGTGCTGATGTAGACATAGGACTCAGAGAAGAGATGTAGTTCTTGGCCACTTCTATAGGGCTCTTAGCATCCAACTTAACAGTGGCTGCATTGCCCAAGACATTGGAAACCTTTTTTACCTTATCGGTTAAATGGGATGATTCGCCTGTCTCTTGCAAAGGGTTCCTATCCTCAAGATCAATCGTGCTAACCCACTCCTCGATGCGCTTGATCTTGAAATCCTTGCTGGGTAATTCATCCAAACTTAAGGAGGATTCTCTTTGAAGATCCTTCACCATATCTACCTTGTCTACTTCAGGAGTTGTCCAATCTTTTGCTACACCACCAAAGTTATAGGAATCATACGCATCGCTAAAAGAATTCTCACATTTATCTTTATCGCTCCCCAGCATTTTATCATCACTCTCTTGATCTGTCATTGCTTGGTACCCATCCTCATGACTTAAATATTCTTTCCCCTTCGAATTTATACCTTCCAGGTTCTGGCAGGATCTGCCTTGAGGTCCTACATAAGTCTGAGAAGGTGAAACGTCTCTAGATTTAGGTAGAAGGCCTTCCATATTAGGCAAGGAACAAGATTTTCCAATCATGGGCATATGATGTCCAGAATCATCTGCATGCTCACCAGATAACTGTCGTCCAGAATCATCTGCACGGTCAACATACAACTGGGTATCAAAATCTGCATGCCCTTCTTCTAGCTGCTCTGAATCACCAATCGTGAAGGTGGCTTCGCCATGCCCTGGGTTATCAATTTCTTGAAAAGATTCAGCAACCAAAGTTTCGTCGTACTCGTTAAGCAGGTCCACTCCTGGATCCTGGCAGTCAGATGGTTCCTCCAAACCACTGTGATTGCTACCATCAAAACTTCTTTCGTAGTTCTTTTCATGGAGATCATCACATGAGGAACCTCCACCTGTTTCAGTCTCAATGTCAATACCACATGAAACTCTGCTCTCTCTGTCCAATCCACTTCCTAGAGACCGACTTTTATGAAGAAGCACCCTCTGATTAACCTCCGTGCTGTCTTCTGGACTGGAACCGCTGTGCATTTCCTCGGATTTCCAGTAACATTCGTTGGAAGAGGAACTAGTAACTTTCTCTGCAGAGTTATTGGATGGATTATCATCAGATGTATCCAAAACTAATGGCCTTAAGCTATTACCAACACCAGAAAACTTCAGTGCTTGATCCTGAGAGTTGTCCTGAAATGTTTTACGCATTGATTCAGTGGGTCGTTGGACTGCCTTCTGAAAAGAGAAAGGGGGTCTATATTAAGAAAAAGGCCAGAGCTTCCTACTCCCTAAAAAATTGAAATTTCAACTTCAACAATGCAGAGTGATAATTCTACACACCTTTGACTTATGGTAATGGATGTGGGGATGGAAGCATGAAAACCTAACCATTGTGAACACTATAGATGCTTTGTTCACAACAACTGTACTTTCACTATTGAGAACTGATTGATAAATAACTATTCTGTCACTGGTGCCCAAAACTCCAAAACAAAGGTCGAGAAGTTCACTATATACAAATTATCAGAAAGTAGGAATTCTGACAAGCTTTCTGAGTCTAGCCACAAGCCCCGTTAGCCATAATCAAGGGATAGACCCTCCAAAACACGACGCAATCTCCAAATGTGTGATGATCTTGATCTCCTCAACACACACACCTTAATTACCCCGTCATAATTGCCCCACACCCACTTAACGGTGCGAGAAGAGTATGATTTTGCTGCAGCGGCCAGAGTGAAAATATGCTTCTTCAACTAGGATAACCCAACCCCAGACATACAGAAGAGATACAAACCTGCAACAAAGAAAACCATGAGAATTTGGAATCCATGACAACACAAGGAGCACCAATGACCTTAAAACACAGTCAAGGTAATACAAAACTTTTTGTTTGTAGTGGTTAAGAGTCAGAGTCTCTAGAATTGTTTATTTAGGAGGAGTTTGGGGATTCAGATTTTAGGATTTTGTGTTAAAAAGTGAGAAGAAACCATAAAGACCCTTTCTTTGTGATGAACATTCGAACCCTAGAAGGGAAAACATCTCAACATTCTATATGCACTACTGAAAGTTTAGAAGTCAAAATTTGCTAAAATTCAATTAGAAATACAAAAAATTTAATGGAAAAAAAAAAAAGGAATTATATTAGAAAGAGCAAGAGCCCAAGGATACCAGTTATATACAAAGTCTACCCCTACACTGCCTTAATATGCATTCACTATGAGAACCATACCATCATGGGCACATTGTAATTGGAAAACAACAATTTCACATACAGATAAAACAATGCAAAACCAACAATTTACAGGACTTGCACTTTGAATTAAAAGCAATGTAAAGAACTCAACAATGAGAAGGAAAAAAAAACCCTGTTTGGATATAACTTTTGCACAAAAATTATTTTCTACTTGAAAAAAAAATTACTATTTGAAAGTGCTTAAGAGAACCCAAAAAGAATGAGCTCAAAAGGAGTTAATGGAACAAACAAGTCTGTAAGTTATAATATTGAATTGGTTCATGAAACAATGAGAAATCCTCAATAAAAAATAAATAGAAATAAACCCAAATCCTATTTTTCAATCAAATACAATAAACTAATAGAATTGGGATCAAACAAACTAGCTCAATTGGCATATTAAACTTCTTCAAAAAGCTGATTTCAACTTAAATGAATTAATTTGTTCATGGGTTGATCATTAAACAAATACTATGAGCCTAAAACAACTAGTAATAAGACAACTTTATCAATGATATTCAATTAAACAAAGCCAAATAAAAAAGCCAAAGTTGCAGATTAATGAAATCAGTCACAAAAATAACAAAAATGAAGAAAAGATGAATGAAAAACTAACCTCTCTCTAGCCAGATTGTAGCAAAGAAAAACACAAATCTCACCACTTTTTTTTTTTGTTCTCTGTTTTGATTTCCTTTTCAAACTAACCACAATCAATGAAAAAAACCAGAGCCTTATAATATCGTTTTTAGTTTTACTTTCCTTTTCTGTTTTAGAAAGAGAAAGAGGAGAGAGAAAGAAAGATTGAACGCTAACCCTACACGGAGAGACTTTGGGCTTTGGGTTCATTTTATAACAGATTATCTATTTTAATTACGCCAATTTAAGGTTTTATTTTGTGCGGACCTGATTAATTCTCCCTCACACGTCCTTCCTTTTAATTGAAGAAAAAGTGATCAGATACATCTAGGGAGTGCGGTTGTTAGGAACTCCACGTCTTTTCTTTTATTGTAAAAGCCTAAAAGATAGCTGAGATCAAATTTCTTAACGATTTATGACCGTCGGATCTAGGTTTTTAAGATTTCAAGGATGTGGTTGCAATGGAATCTTAAAATCAGGGATATTGGTGTGGAATAAATAATGTTAGGTTGTGCCGCGTGGCTCACGAAAACCACGTGGAGTTCGGTAGTTAATACAAGCTCAAGCCTACAACAACCGATATTCAGAGTACTTTTGTTGCCATTTGCATATGCTTCACATGTGCTTACCTTTATTTTGACTTGTGAGGTGGCATGAAAGCGAGCCAACGGCTACTTTTTTTTGTAAGATTGTTCTCCTCTCCATATAGATCATTCTCACAAAAGACCAATTTATTCAAAACATCTAATGCTATCAAAAATTGATTGAAACCGTTCATTATTATTATTTTTTAGATCAATATTTGATAGAGTTAAAAGTTTTAGAAATTGTTGACTTTTTTGGAAGAGTACTCTATATAGCAAACAAAATAATTTTACAAAATAATTAATTATTGGTTCAATGTGGGTACAAGGAGAACACATGCAAATAAGGATAGATAATGGGTAATGCTACGGTAACTGCCTGTTTGACTGCCTGGGTGACTGCCTCGGACGTGGCTGTTGATGTGGTGTTACGTGGCAGATTTTTTTTTTTTTTTCACAGAATTCATTAAGGGAAATTTTAACTCTCAAACCCTAATTTTCCCCTCATCTGGATTCACTTTTATTATTTCTCAATTTCTCAACTTCTCAACTTCTCAAGGTATCATCTCTTCTCATCTTCTTCCTTTAGCATCTTACAAGCTCGTTAAAGCTTTGGAAAACTTAAAAAAATTGCTTATAATCCTTTATTTTGGATGTCTCTTTCTTTGGGCCTGTGTTGAAATCTGTGGTTTCTGCATCATTTCAACCGATTTGAGTTGGTTTTGGTGCTATTTCAAGTAATCTAGTTCTGAACTCTCCATTTTTTTCCACTAGATTTGGTAGTTAGTGAGAGAGAGAGAGAAAGAGGGTAGTGTAATTTCTGAGTTGATTTCAGTGANCAATCTGAAATCTGACTTGGCCCAATTCAGACTCCGAGTCAGATTCAGACATGTTTTTCAGAAAAAAACAAACAGCCTCTAAGAGCTTCAAAGAAGCCATGCTTAGACTCGCCCTCTCCTTTTCTTAGGGTTTTCTTCCATTTTTCGTAGGGATCTTGATTCTTCATTTTTTTTTTTGAGAGGGGGAAGGGTAAAATCTTATTAGGAAAAAAAATAAAAATAAAATAAATAAATAAAAAAAATAAAAATAAAAATAAAAAAATAAAAAATAAATAAAAAAAAACAAAGAAACAAGGCAAAGACAACACAATACAATGGAGGACTTACGGTGACATCAGAGCCTCCCACCCATTCAGTAAATCCATGAAGGAATGACCCTTGAAAACATCCCCTCTGAAGCCCCACAAAAACATCAGAACTTTAGCTTTATAAATAACATTTTTAGAGACGATCTCTTTAGAGTTGAAAGCACAATTATTCCTCCCTAACCAGATCGCCCACCAAACTGCAAAAGGAATGAGCGTCCAGATCTTCCTAGCTCTTCCCCGTAAGGCACATCTCTCCCAGGTTTCAATAGCACCAATGATGTCATTTCCTTGCACCCATCGCATCCTCATAGAACCATTATTGGTAGACTGAAGACAAGAAGAGTCATCAACTGATATCTTATCCATTAAATCCATCCTTTTTGGAATGACAATTAAGCCAGGGACTATTTGCAATAAAATGTTTACAAACTTCTTATAAACATTTTAAGAGTGAAAAAATACTAAGAACATACAATTAATGAAGGAAATCGAAACCCTTAGTTTTGTTCATTGTCAGAAGGTGTAGGAGGGAGTTTTTCTAACCATTTCGACCTCATCGTAAAATACTCGAAAATACACATTTCTCCTTTTGATTACTCTTTTAATGGAGCGGAACTCTAGGGTTTGAAAAACATCATTAGAGAGAGAAAGGAGGATTTTTTTTTTTTTGACTATTTGGACCAGGACTAGGATGACATACCTCAAATTTTTAGGGGCAATCTTGAGTGTTTTTTTTTCCTTCAAAATCTAGGATACCCCTAAGTATAGGATGGAACTGATAAAAATGGGGTCACTAGTGCAACAACGGTCCTTTTTTTTAAATACTTTTAGCTAATTGTAGGCACAACTGTTATTCTGGGATAGAGTTTTTATCGTCAAATAGAGATGTATCAGGGCGACAGAAATTCTATATCCTAAGAGAGTTTCAGATTTGATGAGGGACAATAGTCTCTGATGTACTTGTCCTTAACGACTAAACCTCTAAAATTTAGGGGTTTGAGATCTCCGTAGACTGGCCCTTAGAAACAAGAATCGAAACCGCTAATAACTGGTATTGTTAGTATTATAATGGTTCTAATGTTAAGTATTTAACATCCTTATTGAAAATGAACTAATGGCTTGTTTGGATGGGAGATTTTAAGTAGGGATTTCTGTGGAGACCAGGGATTTGGTAGAAAACTAGTTAGAAATCATGTTATAAATCTAACTAGTTTTCCACCAAATCCCTGGTCCTCACAAAATTCCAACTTAAAATCTCCCATCCAAACAAACCATAAGAGGAATCAAAATCGCCTTACTAATATTACTTTTCTCCATTGATTTTTCACTATTTTTAACATTTTTCCGCATGTAAGAGTTAAATATTAGAAATTAAAAAAGATCGGTATCAAAACGTATTATCCTAATTTCAATTCCACCTATTTGAGTACTGGAACTAATTTTAATAGGTTTAGTCCTAGATAGTTTAACAACTGAACCGGAACCAAGCCGTTACCACCCCTGCTTATTAACGCAATGCTTGTGGATAACGTGGAGTAACCGCTTGTTCAAAAAGATTCAAAATTTTTAAAGATGGTTGTCGATATTATATTTATGCGGATCTAAAGATAGACTTAGCTACTGTACCTATTAATATAACACTAACTAGCATTTCCTTTATACTTTGGAATGGAAGGATCACCACCTCTCATGCCAAAAAATGTGGGTATCTTCACATTGGACTGTAACGCGTTCGTATAGTGTCGTATTAAACAGGAAATGTCTTGGATCCTGCTTTTCTTTGAAAAATTAAAGAAAGAAAGTGAAAGAAAAAGAAAAGAAAAAGGTGTACCATAAATCTCTTTATTTTAAAAAAGTGATGGCGTGTAGCTGTTTACAGTGGAAGCATCATAAAAGTTGATTAATATCTTCAACAGGCGGATACCTCTATGAATTTGTGGTAAAAGCCAAGCCATCCATACGACCTTTGTTGGTGTTAGATTTTTAGCAAATGTTAGTGAAGAACAAAAAAAATTAAAAATAAAAGTCCACCAAAACGATGCTTTAAACATATGCTTCAATGATATATTTATATATGCTCAAACGTATTTCATCTAAAGCTACTTTACTTTTTGTTGTTTATAGTTAAATATTTTGTTGCTACAGATTTTCCTTTATAGTCTGTTTGGACAAGGGATTTTAGGGAGGGATTTTGTGGGGACCAGGGATTTTAAAGAAAAATATAACATGATTTTTCCACCAAATCCCTGGTCCCCACAAAATCCCTCCTCCAAATCCCTTGTCCAAACAGACTATTAATTGAAATGTTCAACAAAAAGGAATATCTCTATTTTTAAGTTGTGGTCTAAATTCTTATATCTAAAGTCATTATTGTTATTTTTATTTTTTTAATTTCCTCTGGTTAAAGTCAGGGTGAGCCAACTAATAGCTCCGCCATAGTGGAATATAATGGCAAATTAAAAGGAGATTCAATTGGTAAAGAAGGCTTCTATTTGGCTGGATGTACATACCATGAATTTTAAATATTTGTGTTTTACATGGGGAACGAAAGGAGGGCCAACAGACAAAAAAAAAGAATTGTGAGTTGTCAAATATCTGCACCAAACACTTTGCAAATAGACAAACTGTTGTAAATATTTGTCACTACATACCAAGCAATAAGGCCTAAATATTTCCAAAGAAGATTGTTGAACTGTATGGAAGAACATGCAAGGTAGATATTTCTTTAGAGAACTCTGGAGCTCTCCATACTGCTAGTAAGAGTACTGTTGCCAAATAGTGTACAACTTTAGCAGCTCATTGTACCCCCATGAAGCCTATAAATAGGGTTACTAATTTTATACATTTGTAACCATCCTCAAGTGTTTTAGTTCACTTGTTTGTATACTATAGCGATTATTAGTAATTAGCAAGAAAGTTCTATAAAAAAAAAAGGTTATTTTAAACTACATACCAAATGGAGTGACAATTAGCTTCGCGATCAAATAATTAAGTTAATGATATTTTACAATAGCGTCCCAATTTTAAAAACTATGAAACACAATATCACTTATCAAATCATCTCTATCATACTAATGTAGCTCTTTATATACTAAGAAGTCAGTTTGATTGTTTTAGACTTCAGATATGAAATCCATTAGAATCAGTTCTTTAAAGCTCGGGATTGGATTGGCAGGTTGAGCTTTAATAACAATGACTCCACCATTTTCATGAAGACACTTGTATTTACTTTTTTGGAATAATGTCGTTTTTCAAGTCATGGTATTTAATCTTCTCTATATGAACTATGTAACTGACGGTTTAAGCTGGACCAAATCTACTTTGTTTATATGTTAAAGTTTGGTATTTTGATAACAACTGTTACATTTGTTTTAGAAAATTGTAACTACCTAAATTGAAATCCAAGTCATATTACCATCTAAGCTAAAGCAAGTCTTTTGCTTATAATTTGATGTGGTGTAATGTAAATATCTTAGATTTAAAAAGATATATTAAAGTTTAAATCCATTTAAAGATCTTAAAAATTTATTTTATTTTTATTTAAATATATGTCCGAAACTATATATATCTCAAAAAAAGAAAAAGAAATCTACGATATATGCTAGAAAATTTAAAGTCCGTTAGGCTTGCGATCCAAAAACTTATTTTTAAAAATTAATTTAGACTTAAACTAAACTATATTTTGTATTACATCTAAAATAGTATTTTCACTTTATTATATAATCTTATATGATTTCATTGAAATCACATAAAATAACATTTTTTTGTTTTACAGAATCATACATGATTTTATTATAAATTCTAAAATAATTTTGGATGTAATACAAGATCTATATTATTATAGGTGTAAATTAATTTTTAAAAATATTTGTTTTAAATCTTGGTCTAAAATTGTATGCCTATTCTTCAAAAAAAAATAAAAAATGTATAACTATTAAAGTGGCACTTGGTAAAGATCTGGAATAGGAGGGCAACTTAAAAGAAAATTTCAAGCGTCCATGAATAAAATGTTTCTAGCTAGATTGGTAGGTGAAAAATATATGGTATTAAAAGTTAAAGAAGCTTGATCTCCGATTTTTTTTTCCTTTTATAAATTATAGGATGTTGATGTCGTTCATTCAGGCAGCAATAAGTGTGTGAACATATTACGATTATTAGATTGGGTGCCAAAGAAGAAAAAAAAGAGTCCAACTTCAATTTTTATTTTGTCATTCCCAAAGTTCAAACAAATAAGAGAAATTTCGTTCATTTAATTAATTTTCTAATTTGGCATTTGCCATTGCACAAACAAATGGTAGCAGAATCCAACCATTTTTTTTTATGTTTTTGAGGGAAGCAGAATCCATCCATTAGAAAAAATAAAAAAAAAAAAAAAAAGGAAAAAAAATGGTAGCAAATTCTAGTTAGAAATTAAAAGACCAGCAAAAATATAATTTTCTTACTTTAATTAATTACTCATTTTACAAACAAAACAAACAAGCCTTAGGCCTTAAGGGAACCATAAATATCAAGGCCGTACAGATTGGGCCTTTTGTTGAGGGACATACTCGGCCCAGAAGCGTCCTAGAGCATTATTGCACTTAACACGCTGGAAGTCTGGAACTAATAATGACCTTTGACAAAAGTGGGTAGATAGGCTTGAGCGCTTGGCTGAGAAGCCTGAGAATGCATCATTAGCCTGAGAATGTACTGATGGTTTTTTTTTTTTTTCCTCCTTACGAACATGGTAAGCAACTACTCAAACGGATACCAATTAAAAGTGGAGTCGAATCTATTGACACCACACTTAAACCTTTTCGACACTGTATGTCACGCCCTGATTTTCGGTACTCTAACTCTAATCCGATTCGTCGAGTCCGAAAACCAAGGCGTGATTAGTGTAAGTAAAAATATCAAATAAAACTCATTTACTTTACTTTTAAAAGACAATGAATTAAAAATATTTTGTTAATGGTCTACTTTAGTCAACATTTGTTATCTTAAAGTAAGGTCCAAGTCAACCAATATTTAGATCAATGCTTATTGACTCATCAAAAACATTCCAAATCAGAGAAAAATGAAAATTTAATGTTTGAATACAATTTCTATTTCAACTGCGCACAGTTTAGTAAAATGCACGTATCTATTTAACCGTAAATCCGAATTTTATAAATAAACTCATTCTAAAAACTAGATTCACAGATCTACAATTTTATCAGAAATAGTCCAAGGTTAATTCTGATAATAAAAGGGCCCAAATATGCATCCGAAGTACTAATACGGACGTGTAAAAACTCAGAAAATATAATTTCAGCTTTTTAACAATTTTTGTAAAATCAGTAATTTTGAAGAGAAATTACTCTCTAACCCGAAATTAGAAATACATGGTATGATACCTTTTTGAAAAGAAAAATTCGAGATCTATAATTTTGTCAGAAATAGACTCGGCTCAATTTTGACCGGAACATGTCCAAAAATACCGTTTTGTAAATCTGACAGTATGAATTACGGGAATTATATAATTTCGTATAAAACCTAATTAATTCAATTATTCATGACGATAATTAAATGTAAATTAATACATAAATTATACAATTTAAAACTTAACATCTAAGTTTATATGAATATTAAAATAATAAGAATTAATACAAATAACCCTTATCTCAAGTGATAGAATAGTAGTTTAATTCATCAGCTATATTTATACAAATTTGATAACTCAAGCTATCTGCTTCTTAATCTGTACATCTTTGAATCCTTCACCCTCAACGTAACCTGTGGGGGAAATTTAGGGGTGAGTAAAACTCAGTAGGTGCAAACTATCCAAAAAT
>MVGT01001188.1:35858-91988 GCA_002174775.1 Macleaya cordata | reverse complement strand
AAAATATATATTTTTTTATAAGTAGTGTTGCTTTATTTGAATGGTGCATAACCCATATGTATAAAGCATTATTTATTTTATCTATTAATTATTATTATTATTTAATATTTCTTTCTCTTTCTTTTTGTGATACTAAATAAGTGGTTCACAATGGCTAAAATAAAATAATATTTTATTATTTTATTTCTCTTATTAATTAATTAATTAATTTCTAAGATATATATATATATATATTTTAACAATTAATATTATTAATTAATTTATCATATAATTCTATTAGAGATATTATTTGTACACCCACATTATGTATTTCTATGCAATTCATTATTCATTATGCATAAGAGAAAATTTATTTTTTAAAATCAATATACCCAATGGGCATACTTACATACTAACTTAATTATGTTGGTTAAGTGTGTAATATTCATACTATGAAATTTCTTAGGGTATTACACTGTAAATATGTATTGGATGGCTTACTTAGACATAATCTATAATCTGATATCATTAAGGAAATCTTGGTTACAAAAAATTATCACTTGGATCAACTCCATGAGGCACAGGGTGAAAGAGGGACAGATGATGAAGGTGAACATGAAGAGGGTTTTTAAGGCAACAGGATTTTCCGATTTAGCAACCGTGAAGGAGAAGTCTGAATTAAGAGTGACCAGGTATATCGTCGTGCCTCCGGCACCACTCAATACCGTATTTTCCTCCTCACACGCGCGTGTGATTCGTAAAATGGTTGTTCATCCTCCCTTCACGCGTTGTTGCCCCCATGCGCACTTCATGCGCACCCACATACGCGCTACGTGCGTGTGATTCATAAAATAGTTGTCCATCCTCCGTATACGCGTGTAGTTTGGATGTCTAAACCCGCTACGCGCTTCCCCCATGTGCGCTTCACGCGCACCTACATACGCGTCCTTGGATCCACTCCACGCAACTCCACCGTCAAGTGTAAATCAGGTGTAAATAAATAACTATGGCCACGGAACACATACGGTATTTTGTTAAAGAACATAAGGTTATTTTGGTCATTTAAAAAAGTTAATTGGTTGAATAAATCATAGCCGTCGGATGATGTAGATTGAAATAGAGCTGTCGAATTGAGGGAGGTGGATTGACGTGGGACGTCGATGGGGATTAAAAAAAAGATTCCTTCTTACATTTTAGTCATTGATGGCTATACATAAAAAGATACCATCCTATTTTAATATATAAATTTTGGGAGAAAGGATTTTAATAGTTTATATGTAATAACATTATTTACTAGGGGTATTCTTATCCATTGAAGCCATGGAGGGTTTTATACATTACGGCATCAAATGAGCCATTTCCAAGCCAATTACATGCCCCCTTGGTCTATACAAAGCGAGTTGGTCGCATTTTTGTTCGATTCAGTCTGTCTCGACTGGCTGATTCGACTAGTTCAACTTGTCTTTACTATTATTATTTTATTTTTTAAATTATTTTTCAATTCATTCCGATTAGGCTTAACTTGTGTGAATTGGCGAGACTCAAACTTGGTCACCACCAAATCATCCAACCATGTAGATCACATCTAGATCTCTTATTTTCTTAGATCTCACTAATAAACATATCTGAATTAATGAATAAATTAACATCCAACTGATCAGTTGTTAATATATGTGATCTTCCAACTCGAGAGGAACTCGATCCTCTAGGCGCGTTTGCATGACCCATGTGTTGAACTATTATGTAGTCGGTGATCACCTGTGCTGGATACTTAATAATAAATCTTTTATCATATACCTTAAATAGATTATTTAAGGTCTTAATTAAATTACGTTTAGAACAGGTTTAGAATAATCTGACAGCATGAATCCAAACTCGTCCATTGATGAAGGAATCTTCCAATTACTTTTCTTCAATAGTTAGCTTTTACTCACAATCACCCGTTACCATTCATTTTCTGAAGATTTCAATTTTTTTCTTCACCTAAAAGCAACTAGTAGAGTAGACTAATAAGGTTTGAAATTTTGATGCTTTGGCCTTTGAGATGTCAGAATTTTTATGTATTTTTAGGCTAAAGTAGGCATGTTGCCCATTAACTTTTCGGTAGTGCTAGGGCTACCGAAATCCCTACCGAATTTGCTATAGCAGGCACATTTCACGGTGAGATTCATAACACTTTAGGATGGGATGCGAAATACGAGGAGATGCAAATCACTTTGACCGTTGGATGCTTGAGTGGTAGCAAATTCTGTAGGAATTTGCTGTAACTCAAGCATTACCGTTAACTTTTCTCCCCTCCATGCTTTCCGAAACCAGAATAACTTTTTTTTTTTTTTTTGGGCTGTGAAATAGAGATCATGAAAGCCTGAATCCAAAATCAATGCAGACCACATGATATCTCTTAAAAGGACTCAAAACTGCCCAAACCTCCACCACAAGTTATCACTAAAATCAATAAGATTTTTTGTGTTTGTGTTGTAAAAATTAAAATGTACTAATCCAACAAGTTCCTTGAGAATTGCAATTAAAAAGTGGGTTATATATATTAGATGGATAAGAAAACAAAAAAAAAACATAATTTTGCTCAAAAACCCCATTTTTGAATGCTAAATACCAAAAAACCCACAAACATTTACAAATATCCAAAAGTCCAATTTTATTTATTGTATTTACCGTTTTCTCTTTAATTTTTATCTAAATATCTATTTACCCAACTTTGACTAAACGTGTGGGTTTTTTTATTTTTATAATCACTGATTTACCCTTCCTAAATTAACTCATGCTTTCACTCTCATATATTCTCTCTTCCCTGATTTATGTTAGATTCAATTTTTGTTTGAAAATTTGGTTTCCTTTTTTATCTCAAACTATTATTAGTTGTCAAAATCGAAATCTTTCAAATCTTAGAGGATTATTTGCTAGATCTTCAACAATATCTTATTTTTTAAATAGTTTTTATTCTTCTTTGTTGTTTATTTTTTGTTCTTCAACAGAGTTTCTTCCAGATTTTTGTTGAAGACGAAGAAATTTTTTTATTGTAGTTTCCTCAAAGAAAGAGTAAGGATTCCAGATTTATCTTTTTTTTATTGATCATTTTTGCTCTTCTTCAAATATAAATTTGCAAAGTAGTTGTAAACTATTATAATTTTTTTCTTTTTTATTTTTGCAATTCTATATGAATCGTTAAATTAAATTGTTTACGCAATTATTTGTGCATAATTTGGCAGCTTATTTTTTTTTTCACTTCTATGTTTTTTTTTCATGTAAGCTTGTTTCGAATTGCAACTAATGTTTGTGTTTATGTGATTTATGATTTTTTTTGTCTTTATACATTATTGAGTTTCAAACAAATCGAATAAAATTTATTTTTGCAAACAAAATTAGGGAAATAAATTTCATTTTTTCCATTGCAAATTATTTTTTAGTTTTGCAATAAAGGTTTTGTGCATGTCCAAAGTGATTTTTGCACAATTAATTTATTTATCTTTTTAGGATTATTTTGATTTTCTTGATGATCTATTGTTTCAAATATTGTTTTGCTAAAAAACCCAATTTTATGATTTCAGATTATTATTTTTTTGTCTTTATACATTATTGAGTTTCAAACAAATCAAATAAAATTTATTTTTGCAAACAAAATTATGGAAATAAAGTTCATTTTTTCCAATGTAAATTATTTTTTGCTTTTGCAATAAAGGTTTTGTGCATGTGCAAAGTGATTTTTGCATAATTAATTTATTTATCTTTTTAAGATTATTTTGATTTTATTGATGATCCATTGTTTCAAATATTATTTTGCAAAATTTTTTCTAAATGCAGTTTATAATTTTGTAATGGTTTGTGATTTTTTCCTTCTAGAAATCTCAAGGTTTTTCAAAAACTAATTTAATTTAGAGAAATTAGTGGTAGGTGATTTGTAATAATTTTAGAATTTTTAGGGTGAATGGATAAGTTTCCTAAAATAAAATTCATTTAACAATTGGTTAATTTCGTCTTGAAAAGGGTAAAAATGTCTAAGAAAAGTTCTGCATGTGTAATAAGATATTTTGGAGTTTTTAGCTATTATTAAATGTTTGTGGAGTTTTTGGACAAAAATATTCTAGTTTTGGAGGTTTTGGCCAAATCCCGAAAAAAAAAAGAGGTTTTATGGTGGGCATGTGGGTGTTGATACGGTACCTTAGCATGACTCAATCTTTTAAAGGTGTTTAATTAGTCCTTAATCTTATTAAAACTCAATAATAAGTTGTATTATAATACAATTTGTGTCCTCTTTCAATAAAGTTAGAAACTTGAAACCTACTTGATGTGATGGAGCTAGAACTTCTTTTTCAATTAGGGAGAAACTTAAATTGCTCTATTATGTTAAGATGATGAAATCAAAGATATTTAATCTAATCATGTTTCAAACAAATGTGAGGTGAAGAAAAATCATCACCAATAGAACAAAAAAAATCAAAACCAAAACCAAAACTAACCCTAAAACTAACAACAAAGTCCAATTTGGAAATAAAATATAAAAAAGGGAAATGATATAAAATCCCTCACGTGTGCCCATAAGCATGGCCGTAGGATCTTTATGTACGTTTATTTAGTGTGAATGAACTTATGACCATCCTACTGCTATCCTCTAGGTCCCATAAATAAAGAAAAATTAAAACTTAGGCATGGGAGGTCAGGACTAAAAAAAAAACAATAATGAAAAAATAAACAGCCTTCAGAATTTACTTAACAAAGACGTGTTGACTCAGCTTAACTATATTAAATTAAACTGCCAATACTCTTGATTATTCCTCACCACACAAATCCTTGATATTTTTCCCACCAACTTACACTGTTGGAAACTACTGTATTTGATCAAAAGGAAAGAGGACAATAATTAAGTATTGGATTCCATACACAAAGGGGCAAAAGAAGTGTGTGGGAAGTGGCACCTAAACATGTGGCACACGGAAGAAAACCCCACCACCACCACCACCCCCATCTTATGACCACCACCCCCATCTTATGGTTCTAAGGGAAATTTGTGTCTCTTTCTGGCCCACTAAGTTATGTCATGGATATTTTGCCTACAGCCTACCTAATCACTGGACCCAACCACCATAATCAACCCGATCGACTTAATATTCCAAAAAAAAATAAAAAAAAATAAAATTTAATGGCTAAAAATCATGGATCAGGATGTTTTATTTTTTAAAGTAGATGATCAAGATTACAGTTATCTGTGTAGAGATTAGAAATTTTTTCAAGAAAATTGATTCAAAAAAGAACGTAAAGTCGAGAAGCAGAAACAATAGCAGCCACAGTTTCTCTGGCCTCTGCCATTGTTTGATATATCTACATTTTTTATATATACATTTAAATTTAACAGTGATATATGCTGTGTATCCAACGAAAAGGAGATAAAAGAGAATAAGATTTAACGACAGAAACATGATATCCACATCTTTTAGAAATTAGAATTCGTTTTTCGAATTCGACCACAATTGTAAAAGAAGGAAAATGAAACAATAAAAGTAAAAAAAATGTGTTTAATACAAGGTTTAATCACTAGTTAGATGGATTAAGATCTAATTTGTTAAAAATAGTTGATTAATTAGAACCCCAAAACTACCTCATACAGCTCTGGGATCTTTGCTTAATTTGCAGATAGCAAGTATGGCTTCCGATGCGTCGTTGCCGGAAATAATTTTTTGTTCGAATCTCTTGAGCGAGCCGACGAGAGTATTTGATTTCGATTCGGCTTGAGTTGATTGGATAGTGAGGGCTAATTTCCGGTCTTTCAAAGGCCTGAAGGAGATTAAAGACGTGGCTTCTTCATCGGTTCGAGCCATTGCTGCCGCTAAAGTCGGATTGTAATTTGATTGAGAAAGTGAGCAGCCGGGATCATCCTGAAATAATAAAAAAAATCATGATCGTCAGATTAACAAATCGGCGATGGAAGTGAATCAGAGACAAATTGACAACGAAAAAGACCTAAAATTGAAGCTAGAAGACAAAGACTCATTTAACAACTGACATTTTTGCAGATCTAATTGATCTAAATACGAAAATCAGACAAAACGGAAAAAATTAAAGCTTAAACTGGAGGACAGAGTAGAATCTGCAGGGAAAAGAATTCGATCAAATAAAAAG
Organism: Macleaya cordata; assembly: GCA_002174775.1. NCBI lineage: Eukaryota > Viridiplantae > Streptophyta > Magnoliopsida > Ranunculales > Papaveraceae > Macleaya > Macleaya cordata. The sequence continues at coordinate 85,877 of MVGT01001188.1, read as the reverse complement.
AAAAATATATCCTTTTTGCTTGATCAACTGAGAACAGTTGAACATAGAGAGATCTGGAATCAGAAACGTGAGAAAAAAATTAAAAAGTACCTGAGAACTGAGATCTAATTTCTCACGCATCCGTTTCAACGAAAACAAAGCTGTCGAATTTTCCCCAACACCTCCGCCGTTACAGAACCTACTTGATGAAGATTCTTCGCTACTTGAAGAACTGGCGACCGGTGGAGGTGGTGTAGACGACCACGGAACCACCTGATTTTCACCGTCTTCTTCTTCTTCATCACCGTCACCGTCATCGTCATCGTCATCTTCATCATTTTCATCGGTTTCATCTTCACCATCAATCTCATCATCCTCATCATCTTCATCATCTGGTCCTTCACTCTCCTCATGATCTTCTTCATCTCTATTTCTCTCCTCCCGTCCGTTACATCTATTAACACATTTCTCACAGATCGAAATCGTAGGTCCAAGTTTTGATCCTGAAGCTTTCCATGGTGTCGGCGACTGACAAGAGTGACAAAGAAGACTCCTCGTGTGTCTAGCAACGAGGAAATTTGCACAGTGAACCTTTGCATCACAGTCCCAACATAAACTCGCTTGATCTGACTCACAATACATCCTTGCTGGAGAATCGCATAGCTCGCATTCTTTCATGGCTTCTCTCTCTTCTTTCTCTCTCTAAATCTTGCTGAAAGCTTAAAAAAACTCACTCTTTGGAATTTCTGCTTAAGCCTTCTTCTTATTAATTTCCTTCTCCTCCAACTCCCCTCTGTAAAATAAAACTGAAAAGAAAGTATTGGTGCAGTTTTTCTGCAATTTATAGAAAGTTTTAAGAGTCTAATATTTGGGCATTATCGTCATTTTATCAGTTTGTAAAAAAATATCTTCAAATTTCGGAGACCTCTCGTGTTGACACGTGCCCTAAATAAAGGGCTAATTACCATCCCCAAAGTATACCTTGACTTTAAAAAAACCTTCCAAGGCTCACAACTGACTAGAGATAATATTTTGATTCTATGATGACATGGATTCCACGTGTAATAGATAGTGAGATGAGATTCCTCCATGCTGACGTGTATGATTTCAGTCCACAATTTGTTCGTTGGACCATGTGAAGTTCACCTGCTCTAGCAAATCTGACGTGTTCGAACTTCAACGGGCAGCGTGATTTTGGGGATCGTGGCCATGCGTTTAGGAATTCTCCATTCGGAATATTTTATATGAATTTTTCAGTGTTCCAGCTGCTAGATGATGTGGGTCCCACACCCAAATGGCTATGTTGGTACAGGGTGGCGATCTCTCCGCCACGAATGCAGCATGAGTTAACGATTTTCTGCTCCCCACGCTGAAGCGGGACCCACTTCGGTTATCATCGTCAGAAGAGCCACATCATACATTCTTTTGGACCCGCTGCGATTGCGCTTCATTGCACACTCCCCATTCAACTAATTTTTAGGTGACTAGGGCTGTTTGGACCGAAGCTGCGCTCCATGCTCGTGTGGCATGCTAGGTTCTACTGCCATTTAAGCTCAACACAATATTGGGCTGAAAGCCCTCCTTTTATACCAGTTTCAAGTAGAGGACAAGCAATTTTTGTTTTATAAGTCTAATCCCTACTTTTTAACGTTTTATAAGGAAAGGAGTTAATTCCTTCTTTTATTTTAAAACTCTAAAATTTTGGTACCTAAACTACCCTTCTCTTTGCTAACCACGTATATTTCTAACTGTTTTTGCTTGTATTGACCGATGACGTGGCAGAGAGAGAAAATAAGTTTTTTTAAAATTAAAAATGCTATAACTTTTAATCTACAAATTAGATATTTGCCAAATTTATATTTTTGGAAAGCATTTTTCAAGATCTTTAAAATGAGACCAGACAACAATACTAAATTCAAAAAAAAAAAAATTTTCGTAATTAGACTATGAAAACCCATAACTGCTTGTATAATAAAAACGGTTATGCAAACTATAGATTGCATAGTAAAAAACGATGCAAATTATAATTTGCATCAGCTATTTTAAGTAGTTTTGAGCATATGCACTTCTCTAAGTCTCTATGCAACCAGATTGAATAAGAAAAAAGCTAAAAAATTACATTTTAGACAATGCAAACTATAGATTGCATAGTAAAAAACGATGCAAATTGTAATTTGCATCAGCTATTTTAAACACTTTTGAGCATCTACACTTCTTTAAGTCTCTATGCAACTAGATTGAATAAGAAAAAAGTTAAAAAAATTACATTTTAAACAATGCAAACTATAATTTGCATAGTAAAAAACGATGCAAATTGTAATTTGCATCAGCTATTTTAAATACTTTTGAGCATCTACACTTCTCTAAGTCTCTATGCAACTAGATTGAATAAGAAAAAAGTTAAAAAACTTACATTTTAAACAATGCAAACTATAATTTGCATAGTAAAAAACGATGCAAATTGTAATTTGCATCAGCTATTTTAAGTAGTTTTGAGCATATGCACTTCTCTAAGTCTCTATGCAACTAGATTGAATAAGAAAAAAGCTAAAAAGTTACATTTTAAACAATGCAAACTATAATTTGCATAGTAAAAAACGAATTTGCATCAGCTATTTTAAATACTTTTGTTTAAAATTATATTTTAAACAATGCAAACTATAATTTGCATTGTTTTTAAGCTTGGTAAATAGGTTTTTTCTGGATTTTTTTTTTTTTAATTTGGTATTCATGTGTGATCTTGTTTTAAAGATCTTGAAAAATGCTTTCCAACGATATAAATTTTGTTCAAATCCGATTTATATTTTGAAAGTTATGGTCATTTTTATGTTAAAATTCATTAATTGGGATTTGCTAACGTGCACCGTCATTATTCAACAGATGGGTTTTTCGTCTTTTTACATCGCGCTAACGTGTGCCGAGGACTGTCCTTACATGAAAAAAAAGCATGTCCTCTACTTCAATTTTTTTCCCATGCAAGGGCATCCTACTCATTTTCCGTAAGCTCAAAACCTCTTTAAAATATTTTAGAAAGAAAAAAATGGTGGGTCCGACTTACGTTTTATACCTCTTTTATAAAACCGTATTATTGTTTGTGTGATGCTAAGCTTATCAAAAAAACCCACAGAATTTTCTACCGAAGGCACAATCTACGATAGATACATATCCTTTCTAAATGGACGTGAATCACGAGAGTATGTGAAAAATAGTTTCATTGTCGGATTATGTAGAATTTTGCTGTAAGTTTAGCATTATCCTTATTGTTTTTAGCTCGGCATACTTTAGAGTTAAAGACTGGATAAAAATCATCAATAAGATATTTCAATCAATGGAGTGCCACAATAGTGCACGACCATGTGAATGATATCCAAGTATTAGACTTTGTATGCGCAGCCGGTGGGTCTATATGGAGATGAAGATGATCTAATAGCTAATTTTTTGTTGAAATAATTTTTTTATTACGTAATTTCAATAGTAATTCTATAATACAATTCAAGACGGGGGTAAGTTTGTCCTCTTTACAAATTAATTGTATCAAAAGACAAAAATGCCTTTAAGCTTCTAACTCTTCAACTTCAAATTTTCAAAGTCAAAATAGTAATTTAACAATTTCTTAATTTATAGTCTTAATTTCTTTTACACTTGACGGTGGAGTGGATTTAAGGACGTGTGTGTGGGTGCGTGCGAAGCGCACATAGAGGTAAAGCGAGGAGAAAAACGCGGTATTAAGTTGTAATGGAGGAGATATACCTAGTTCTCCATATACTAGAAAAAAATAAACAAAAGTTTAACGGAATGCAAAATTAAAGGTGTATGCATAACACTGTGGTAAGCGTAGGCGTGTAGGCAATTTTTAGACCCATCTTGCTAGCTTTTCTTTATATTGGATGATATCAAGATGTAATATATTTTGATTAATAATTGTGATTGTTACTGATTGCATGACCCATCTTCGTCATCACATGCATCATAATATTACTTATATATATATATATATATATATATNCGATTGGAACCGTTTAGATTTCGGTTCCAATTCGGGTATACCCGACGGGTACCCGTCGGGTAATCGGTTCCTAAATAATTAAGAGTAGATTTGATTTTTAGTGGTGGAAATGAAGATGTTTGAGGGTATTGGGTTTCCAATTTTTGAAATTTGGATTTTTCTTTTTCATGAACTAGTGTTCCAATATGTGGAGCTGATTTTTTTGGCCAAATTTTGGTGTATTCTTTGTATTTTCTATTTTTTAATGAAATTTTCCATAATTTCAATGTTGATTAAATAAATGAAATCTTTGTGATCTTTGATTTGACCATATAATTAGAATTGATTTATTTGGGTACTTGTTTAATAATTATAGATAAGAAATAAATACTTGTTTAAAATGGAAAAAATTTTAAAAAAAATTAGAAAAGTTGAAAATTTTGGAATATATGTTCGTTTTTTAGAATACCCAATGGGTACCCGATACCCGCCGGGTACCCGAGTTTTTTATAGGTTCCGGTTATGGTTCCACTTGATATGGAACCGGAACCGGAACCGATAGGAACCGGAACAGACATGTTTTTATAGGTTCCGGTTTTGGGTAGTTCAATACCCGAACCGGAACCGACCCGTTGACAGCCCTACTTGTTGGTATAGATTAGAGTGATGGTAAGTTATGATGATTATATAAGAGGCCAAGTGGGGATAAACATAATCAACTTTTTTCAAGTATTATTGTTTGCAAATCAATAGTTGGTATTTTTTTTAATATTTTTGAAAATTATACTCCAATTTAAATGGAATATGCATGTTAAGAAGACAATGAAATAGTTATGGATTGTGATTTGTGGACGAGGAAAGTGTTCCCCTTTAAAACTACCCTAATGCTCTTGAAAATAAATGTATTTTTACGAATTTTCGTTAAAATGTTGATTACAGAAAAAGTACATCACACGAGATGACTAGTTCTTGAAGATGGTTTTATAATATTTGAGATAACACGCGCCTTATAATTTAAGATTAAACTGATCAACTTGACTTCATTTTATCCTCAACTAACACACAAAGGATGAGTTCTTATCCTTAGGACCTTAACTAACCCAAGAGAAAGTTTCAAGGACATATACTACAAAACCAACTTTTTAGGGCAAGTTCAATGGTAACCTCAGATTCGCCCCAACTAAAAAGAGGGGAGCTAGGCTCTTAGTGGGCACCTCAAACCCCACATCCCTCAAAACTTCCTCAACTTCTTATGTACACAGACGTGCAAATTTTTTTTTTGCACTATATCCACACCACGGTTAGGATCGTGTGGTGATTGTCACCTGCGTGGCGGAGGTATGAACAAATTAGAGCACTCACCGGTATGATAGACACTAATTAATTAATTAAAGTGGATTGAGCCGAGTTGGACGGATTCAATATTAATTGACTCATGAATTTGTGCAATAAAAAGAAAAAAAAAGAAAGGAAGAAAAGTATAAGTTTTTTTTTCAACAAATTAAGAGTGCATGAATATTGATCATATCATCAGTGTGCACTGTACAGTACTGGCGGTGATAACTGGTGATAACAATAGGACGTGCTTTTTAGACCACAGCTTTTTTCAAATTCGACAGAGAGCTCGATCCAGGAATATTTTAATATTACTTGGAGAGGATGTATATATATATAATATAATATATGGTCCATGCTTGATCATCTGATGCTGCAAATATTATAGTACAGTTATATATACATACCAGAAGTCTTTCAATCGGTTCTTCTGCATTTGCATGTACCCTAAAGTTGGAAACTAGTTGGAAGTTTTTATGGTGGAGAAGTAAGGGTCTTGTTAACGTGTGCCCTAAGGGCACACGATAAGGATGTTTTTGAAGGGATTTTTTTGAAAGTTACAGGTCTTCAAATCAGCTGAATTTTTGCAAACATAATATTATCATTATCTATAAGATGTCCACAAAAAATCAGCTCAATAAGAGATATCTAACTCTCTTAATATATCACTTTAAATGTCAGCCGTTCATTCATACTATTAAAGTCTAAATTAAGTATTCGTGGTGCTAAAGGGTGCTAGAGGACTCCGATTGAGCTGATTTTTTTAGATATGATCCAAATAGTATAAATAACATACATATAAAAAAATCAGCTCATTTTGACAACTTTAAAAAACTAAACAAACTACAAAACTAAAAAGCTTATCATGCGCCCTTAGGGCACATGTTAACAAAATCCGAGAAGTAATTGGGGGGAGTGTTTTTGTGGAGGAGAATAAAAGATGGAAGGTTCTCTGCATTTGGTACAATTAACAGTAGCTAGGGCAGAACCGCCAGTCGACCCCAACTAATAATAGTAATAAAATTAAAAATCAACATTGGCCCATGCAGCACCTTATTTGTCTCTTATTAAGACATCCATCCCATTGGACGAATTGATCGGACGGACATTATTATGCCCTGGGCTCTTTAGATTGATTGCTAATGAATTAGGGATACTTTTACTGTCCCGATGGTTAATTTAGTACCCTCTCATGTGGGAATCACATATGGGAGGTTCGAAAGACCAGTACCTAATGGCTGGACCCACGACCCTGCCATTTTGACAGGGTTCTAGGCTTTAGTTCCTTCCGTGATTAGATTCTTACTTCTCAATGGGTGATGCTACAGGAATCCTATAATTGCACCCGGCTAATACCCCGAGACTTGAGACCAACATTAAACTCGGGGTATGATGTTGTGTGCAAATACAGGTTCCTGTAGCAAAATCCCTTCTCAACATAGCTATGTCAAACTAATTTAAGCCCCACTAAAATTTAGTGGCGTGCTTTCGAAATTTTCGAAAGGCACTTAATTTCCATGGAATAGGCCCAACTAATTAGCCAATCCAAGCCCAACCCAACTAGGTCAGACCAAACTTGAAGTTGACTGGGTTTACTACTTGTGCTAGGTTTTGGGATTTTGGTTGAGGCCTGTACATGTGATTATATATGTATATATTTTTTGACTGCATTTATTAGGGTTTTTACTTTGGTTGGAGGGGATGCTAAAAAATTGTACCATAACCCAAATTTAAACCTTCTCCTCCTTCGTGTGTTTTCTAGAGGGGATTCACTCACCCAAAACAACCAAAGTCTAAAAACTCTCCCTTTCACCACCAAACCGCCACAACCACCACCACCACCACCATGCCATCACTGACACCACCTCTCTCTTCTCTCTTTCTCTTTCTCTCTTCAGCTCTCTCAATTTGTTCTCCCTCTTATCTGTATGTACATTGGTGGAGGGGGAGGTGGTGATGGCAGTGGGGTTTGAAAGAGATAAACGAGAACCTCACCCCCTAGTAAAATCACCCCTCTCCTTAACCATTTTAGAAAATTTTGGAGAGTCCCCCTAATTGCGTGAGCCCTCGTCCGAACTAAGGAGCCTTAATAACAACAATTTTTCTTTTTTCTAGTAAAAAACATGTGATTATATTGTGTAAGATAAAAAATTGATGATCATAGCTAGTACATCAGATTTTTTTTGTGTCCCCACCCTTTGAGTAAGAGTGACTAATCTATGGTTGCACGTACCATTGGATTACTCCTATTATAAGATGAAAATAAAGTTAAATTTAAAATTAAGTCATAATATATGTATATATAATTTAACGAGAGTTTATGGTTTCTTTTTTCTCTTTATTCCTTGTTTCACTAGTGCTTCCTTCGCATTCTTTTAAGTAGTGAAAATTTTCCTTTTATTAAGAAAAAACGGTTTTGTTAATGTGTGCCCTTAAGTTTAGATTTGTAGGAAGTTTTTTGCATGTTATTGGTCTTCAAATTAGCTTATTTTTTGTAGATATAATATTATTATTACTTGTATGATGTCACCAAAAATCAGCTCATCTCTAATCTTTCAAAAAATCACTTTAAATATCAACAATTATTCACACTATTAAATAAGAGCTGATTTTTTTTAAAATAAGAGCAATGAAACTAACATACTTGTAAAAAGCCAGCTTATTCGAAAAACCCTATGCACATGTTAACAAAATCCAAAAAAATAAAATAAAAATTTAATTCATCTTCAGAGAACAAATGTTAATGGAAAATTCACTTTGTGGAGGATTTTTATGTCATTCAATGTTATACTCTTTTTGTGGCTATTGCATAGGCATGAGTCCATGACCGCCCGAGAGAGGCACCAATAACAACAATACAGAAAATTCCGCCAAGGCTGGAATAGAACACGTTGGGATGACTTAGAAAACTTCCAAGCACATGTTTAACGTTGGGACAATGCGATTTAAACGTCAACTTCCACCATACTCCGTTTGTGACTTTTTTTTTCCTTTTCTGAAGATTACGGCCGTTTAGGTCTCCCAAGGTCTTCTCCAGTGTCTAACAACATCAATGAACTCTCCAATTATTCCCTATTCGTTTTCCATACATCTAGTAGGACTTTAATGAACGCCTGAAGGTTCTTTTGTTTTGTACCCACCAGGTGGTTGGTCAAGTTGAGTCTTCACTTGTTTGGAGGCACCAAAAGATTTGGTCAGCGGTGGTGAACGCGGAGCCGCAGTGGTTTTGAACTGGTGGTGGTTGTGGCAAAAATGAGCAAAGATCTCTAATCTTACGAGTCATGACGTGAAATTTGAACAATTAAATTATAATTTGACCTCTTTCAGATGTAAGGGGCTGGCACTTCACTAGAGAAAAAAAGGAAAATTTCCCAAAATCGTCGACAGCAGGGTTCGAACCTGCGCGGGCGAAGCCCAACAGATTTCAAGTCTGTCTCCTTAACCACTCGGACATATCGACAAAGATGTGAAACTGTCAAGTCCGTACATATATACAATTGACAATATTTGATATTGACATGAACAGCAATAACTTGATGAGTAGGATTCAAGAACTTGGACCATGCCAACAAAATCAAAATTGGCTGCAGTTAGAAAATAGTTTGGACATGTGTAAAATGATTTTTGTACAATTTTAGGGCCCGTTTGGTTCATGATCCAAAAACTTGTTTTCAAAAACTAATTTACATATATAATAATATACATCTTGTACTACATTCAAAACTGTTTTAGGATTTACAACAAAATCATGTAGGATTTTGTAAAACAAAAAAATGTTGTTTTATGTGTTTTCAATGAAATCATATAAGATTTTATAGTAGAGTGAAAATGCAATTTTAGATGTGATACAATATATAATTTAGTTCAAGTGTAAATTAATTTTTGAAAACAATTTTTTGGATCGCGAACCAAACGGGCCTTAAAATTTCCTTTTCTGTGATCTTTGTGTGTTTTTTTTGATAGGAAACATTCTCAAATAGGAGCATTTGTAATAATTGATGTCTGGGACTAATATTTCCCAGCTGAGTTGAGTAGTACCAAACTTATCAATAGGGAAGAAGAGGTGATCAATTCACATCATATAGAAACCTATTTCCCAGTAGGCAAAACCAGACTTAAATTTCTGTTTCTCAATGATGAAACACCCTAACAGTATTTATAATATGAACTACTGGTAATACTTACCAACAACAAGAAGATCAACAACATTTGTTATGGGTAGTAGTAGTAGTAATAGAAGAAACATCTTCCTTCTTCCTCTTCCTCTCTTGATCACCCTTCTCTTCCTAAATTTTCATTGCAGTAGTACTGCAGTAGATACTAGTACTCTTACACCCACACAATACATCAGACTCCCAAACAGTAGTTTCCTCAGCCAAAAGCTTCAGACTAGGCTTCTTTAGCCCTGGTAATTCTACCAATCGTTACGTCGGAATTTGGTTCAACAATATTCCGGGGCCTACAACTGTATGGGTTGCTAACAGAGACAACCCAATAAAGGATTCTTCGGGTGTTTTAAAGATTGCAGACGACGGAAATCTTGTAGTTTTGGATGGACGAGGAAATGTTATTTGGACTAGTAATGTTTCTAATATCCCCTTTAACAATTCCATCGCTGAGCTAGAGGATTCTGGGAATCTTGTTCTACGAGAAAAGAATAGTATTAACGATAACAAGGGAAGGAATTTATGGCAGAGTTTCGGCCACCCTTCCGACACGTTCTTGCCAAAGATGAAGTTTGGTGTAAATCTAAGAACAGGTGAGAAATTGGTGATTTCCTCATGGAAAGACACCGAATCTGATCCTTCCATTGGAAATTTTACTTTGGAGTTAGATCCCAAAAACATTCCTCAGGTCATCATCAAGAATAGATTTGCTAATAAACGACAATGGCGAAGTGGTCCATGGAACAATTGGATCTTTATAGGCATACCCAGCATGTATTCTGTTTATCTTAATGGATTCAATCTTCTTAAAGATAATGAACAAGAAACTGTTTATCTAACCTTAGTTTATGAAGAAATCTCTGTCTTGCAAAGGTATACTTCAGCTTCTGATGGAAAATTAATAGAAACACGATGGAATGGAGAGAAGAAAGAATGGGTCGGAGGCATGGAATTCACGAGATACAGAATGCGATGTTTATGGTAAGTGCGGACCTTTTGGAAGCTGCAACGCATTTGAATCGCCAATCTGTAGTTGTTTGAGAGGGTTCGAACCGAAGTTTAAAGATGAATGGAGTAAGGGGAATTGGTAACGTGGGTGTGTGAGGAGAACAGAATTGCAGTGTGAGAGAAAGAGCAAAAGTAGTAGTAGTAGTGATGGAGGAGGGAAAGAAGCAGATGGGTTTTTGAAACTGGAGAAGATAAAAGTGCCTGACTATGTCAATTGGTGGAAAGCTATGGAGGTGGAAGAGTGTCAACAGAAGTGCTTAATCAACTGTTCCTGCATAGCTTGCTCATATGTTAGAAGCATTGGGTGTATGTGGTGGACAGGAGATTTGATCGACATACAAAAGTTCTCTCAATCCGAGGTTGATCTTCACATCCGTGTTGCATATTCTGAACTTGGCAAGTCCTTTTTTTTGTTGATCACGACGATCTTGTTAGATAAATGTGATTCAACCACATTAGACCTGAATAATTCCTTGTTTTTTGGTGACCATGATTTTCTTGTTAGATGCTAGACCCGCATAATTATGAGATATATATTGTGGCACCTGTCTAAACTTTTGAGTTTATAGAGGAAATGGTTATCATAGTATTCATTTTACAGTTTTTACACCATAAAAGCTAAACCCATTTTAACATTTTTGGTTTATCAATGAAGGACCAGTTAGATGCATGAAAAACAACAGAGAGACGGTTCCCTTATCTGTAACTTAAATTCTTGGGTGTTCAAAGTTTAGACAAGGGTTGATCAGTTTTGGGGGTTATTTACTAAAGTTTAGATCTGGACTCATTTCTGTCAACCCAAAAATATGCACTCATTCTGCTGGTCATATATACATTTGACATTGTGAAGATCTTGACAAGTCTCAAGGTTGAATCCTTTTGACAACTTAGTTCTCTCTAGTTTTCAATTTTTGTAAAACCCTAGTATTTTTATTTGTGATTTTATATTTGTTATACATAAGAAGACCTTTTTCTGATGCAGATGAGAAGATGGATATGAAGATAGTTATCATTACAGTCCTTACAGGAATAGTTACAATCAGTCTCTGCACATATTTTTGTTGGAGGTGGATGGCAAAACAGAGAGGTACAAAATGCATGAACATTAACATCTCTATCTAGGAAACTTGATCTTATCTAGTTAATTTGCATTGGTAGATTATTTACTACCAACTAATTGTAAAATCAGGAAGAAAGAAGAGAAGCATGAGAATTTCATTATTCGACATGGACGATGACTAAAAGAACCTTCTGATCCAAATATTCTTGGCGAAAACCCAGAGCTTAAAATAGTTGATTTTGAAAGTCTAGTTATCGTTAACAAACAACTTCAGTGGAGCGAATAAGCTTGGGTCAGGTGGTTTTGGTTCAGTCTACAAGGTAGCTGCTATTGTTTCTTAGACTCTTAATTTTAAATAAATTGTATAAACTAGATAGTAATGCATTCGATGGTTTTCTCCAGGGAAAGTTGCTGGATGGACAAGAAATAGCGGTGAAAAGGCTTTCTAAGGGCTCTGGACAAGGCTTAGAGGAGTTTAAGAATGAAGTTTTAGTGATCTCCAAACTCCAGCACAGGAATTTGGTTAGACTTTTAGGTTGCTGTTTTGAAGGGGAAGAGAAGATATTGATATATGAATACTTGCCCAACAAAAGCTTGGATGCATTTCTCTTCGGTTTGATTTCTCTCGAACTTCCTAGATTATTTACGCTCATTGCATCTTTTCTGATTTATCTCTTTGGATGTATATTTTTGTTTAATACTTGAATTTATAATTTTCATACAAGAATATGTTCCATAGACTGAAAGAGAAAAGCACCGGCCAGACAGAATTTTGTTTGTCTTGACTTTTCTATTGGGGCATGGGGATCAGATTCAACCAAACGAGCACATTTAGATTGGAGAAAGCGCATCCAAATTTTCGAGGGGATAAGTCGAGGAATTCTTTACCTTCATAGAGATTCTAGGTTAAGAGTCATTCATAGAGATCTAAAGGCGAGTAACATTTTGTTGGACGAAGAGCTGAATCCCAAAATTTCAGACTTTGACATGGCAAGGATATTTGGAGGCGATGAACTCCAAGCAAATACCAGAAGGGTTGTTGGGACATAGTAAGTAGTGGCTTAACTCTTAATCTCAAATGAACTGGTTTTAGTTACACTTCAGACCACAGTCAATTTTCAGACCAAAGGTTTCTAAGACACTTGTGGTCATAGTCATACTTTAGACAACAGTATGGTTTTAAGTCCATATTTTAGACCCATTTTCTTAGAGACTTTTTTGGTCTTCTCATACTTTAGACGCTAGCTTCTAAGAAAATCAATGTTTTAAATCATATTTTAGACCACAGTTCTATTACAGATTTATGTTTCAGTTATGCTTAGACCATATATTCTACAAAAACTGTTTTTTAAGTGAATTTTAGACCATAGTTAAAAGCTGTGGAACTTAATTTTACTTTTTTTTTTTGGTGATTGGAAAGGACTTTTTTAGATATGAGAAAGAATTTACAATACAGTAAAGAGCATATTGAAGAAAAGAAAAAACAGATTACAAAATCAAATTAGTGAGAACCACATCCCAGAAGAACACCCACTGTCCAACATTCACCTTGCAGTCTTGAAAGTAGACCGAGAACCAGAGGATGACTTATTTTACTATTAGCTTTTACTTCAATTGAGGATTTATAAGCAGAGGATGACTTATTTTACTATTAACCCTTCTGTTCCAGTTCCTTTTTATTTTTTACTCATAAGAACTTGAAAATCATATTTCAAACAAACAAATGCAGTGGTTATATGTCCCCTGAATACGCCACGGAAGGGAGATTTTCCGAAAAATCCATCGTTTTCAGTTTTGGAGTGTTACTACTAGAGATTGTGAGTGGAAAGAGGAATACTTGCTTTTACGATAAGGAGCTATCGTTAAGCCTTTTGGGATATGTAAGTGTTTATGGTTAATTTTCAATTACTTCTACCATCTAATTTTCATGAACATTATATTCATCCTTCTGCAATAGTAAGTTTGTAAACTTAATCTTTTTAAATTAATTAGTAACTTGCTCTGTGATATTGTTTCAGGCATGGCAATTGTGGAATGAAAACAGGACAGTATTGCTGATCGATCCAACATTGTTGACCGAACCATTTTTCGACGAAGAAATTTTCATGAGATGCATTCATGTGGGACTGCTGTGTGTACAAGAATTTGCAAAGGACAGACCAACTATGTCTACAACACTTTCGATGCTTACCAGCGAAATTGCAACTCTTCCAACCCCAAAGCAACCTGCATTTACGGAGAGACAGGTGACTTCTGATTCAAGTTCATCTCAAAAGAACCAGAATACAGATTCTGTAAACAATATAACTATTACAAGCATTGAAGGCCGTTGAATTATTTTACTTATTTTTTTCAAATCAATTTTTACTTTTTTGATAAATAGGTAAAGTTATGTAAACAATTTAACTATTACAAGCATTGAAGTACCATACTGATTAAGGCAAGACAGCATCAAATTTCGAAGACCCTTACCATGAAATTTCTATTCGGAGTATGATAGTAGGGTCCTAACCTGCCCGGGTGGAGCCCAGCATATTAGAAGTCTGCTTCCTGGAATTATCGGACTTATCAACTACTCTGCCAAGTTAGGCAAAACAATAATTGTAATTGAAAAACAGAGAGCTGAATGAGATGACCAAAATGAATTTTGAGTAGACTTTTATATTTGGTCATGATTTGTTTTATTTTATGGAGTACTTTACCATAGTGTTTCATCACTAATGACTCCACTGAATAGACTTTCGAATTGGGTTATCGTCGAAGTCAAGCTCAGCTGGCTGTCTTAAATTTGTTCAGTTTACCCTCATCTTGATCTTGGTCAGGGAAGTTTTTCAAAGGCAAATTTGCTGAGCTGTGGCTGAAAACCCTTCTCTTATTTTCTATTCTCTTCTCCTTTCCGATTACAACCAGTCATAGTTATAGAAAAGGACTTCTCTGGTTTCTTCTACTCTGTAACAACAAGAAGCAGATAAAGGTTATGGGAGGTAGAAGAAACATCATACTTAATCTTCTTCCTTCTCTCTTTTCCTTTATCTTCCTAATAATTTTTCATCGTTGCACTGCAATAGACGCTATTACAACTACCCAATACATCACAGATCCCCAAACTTTAGTTTCCTCATCAGACGAAATCTTCAGACTAGGCTTCTTTAGCCCTGGTAATTCTACCAATCGTTACGTTGGAATTTGGTATAACAATATTCCAGGGCCAACTATAGTATGGGTTGCCAACAGAGATAACCCACTAAATGATTCTTCTGGAGTTCTAAGGATTGCCAACGACGGAAACCTTGTTGTTTTGGATGGACGAGGGAACCTTTTGTGGACTACAGATGTTTCTGATATCACCTCTAGTAATTCAATCGCTGAGTTATTGGATTCTGGGAATCTTGTTTTTCGAGAAACTAATAGTAACAACAAAGGAAGAATTTTATGGCAGAGTTTCGACTGCCTTTCTGATACGTTCTTGCCAACGATGAAGTTGGGTGCAAATCTGAGAACAGGTGAGAAACTGGTGCTTACATCATGGAAAGACACCCACTCTGATCCTTCCACCGGAAGCTTCACTTTGGAGTTAAACCCCTTTAGCAGCATTCCTCAGGTCAACATCATCAGGAATGGCTCTGATAATCAACGACACTGGCGAAGTGGTCAATGGGCCTAACCAGGGACCGGCCAGATCTTTCTAGGCCTATCTAATAATCCTAGGAAATTCAGTCTTCTTGCAGATAGTGTAAAAGGAACTGTTTATCTAACGAATGTAGACAAATCAGTCTTGTCAAGGCTTGTTTTAGAGTCTGATGGAAACTTAGTAGAAAGGCAATGGGATGACCATAAGAAAGAATGGCTTAGAAGTTGGTGGTCAAGAAATACAGAGTGTGACGTTTATGGAAGATGCGGACCTTTTGGAAGCTGTAATGCATGCGATTCACCTATCTGTAGTTGTTTGAGAGGGTTTGAACCAAAATTTAAAGATGAATGGAGAAGTGGGAATTGGTCAGGTGGGTGTGTGAGGAGGGCAAAATTACAGTGTGAGAGAAAGAACAAAAGTAGTATTGATAGAAGGAAAGAAGCAGATGGGTTTTTGACACTGGAGGTACTGATGGAAGCACCTGATTATGTAAATTGGTTGAAAGATGCAGGCTTCAGGGAGTGTGGATACATGTGTTTACGCAACTGTTCCTGCATAGCTTACTCGCATACAAGCTACACTGGGTGTATGTGGTGGACTGGAGATTTGATTGATATACAGAGCCTACGATGGTTTGGGACCAATCATCACATCTCGTTTGAGACCTATCTTCACATCCGCGTAGCCTATTCGGAACTCGGTGAGGCCTGGTTTGCTATTCTTTGTTCTTTGGACTAAACCCAGTTTAAAATGTTTAACAGTAAACCATTCACCTTCTCTTCATTTCTTGAGGTTTCAAGGTTTTACGGTTTTAGAGATGGGTCGATCAACTTTGAGAGTAAAGATTCTAGTCTTATCTGTACTTGTTGGACTTGATTTTTGTTTTTTTTAACCCCTTTATATCTTCTGAGATGATAACATATTTTTTATTTATGATTGACTGTGTTATTATTATTATACATAAAGATAATATATCTCCTTTTAACTGCAGATAAGAGGGATGCAAAGATAATTATCATAATTACAGTCCTTATAGCAGGAATAGTTACAATCAGTGTTTGCACATATTTTTGTTGGAGGATGGCAAAACAAAGAGATTATTATGGGAGGAGGATGGCAAAACAGAGAGATTCTTGTTGGAGGTGGATGGAAAAACAGAGAGGCACCATGCATGACTACTACTTCTATTTGATAGGTATGTATGCTACTACTAATATCTTTGTCTAGTATTCTTGAATTTATCTAGTTAATTTTCATATAAATTTAGATTGAAATATTCTTTACTACCTCTACTGATTGTAAAATCAGGAAGAATGAGAAAAGGAATGAGAAAGAATGTACAGAGAGAAAGAAAGAGGAGAGAAAATAAAAAGAAGGTGAAAGGCATGAGAATTTCAATATTCGGTATGGACGACGCCTATGGAGAACCTTCAGATTCAAACATGCTAATCGGGGACAACCCAGAGCTCAAAAAATTCAATTTTGAAACTGTAGCTATCGCTACAAACAACTTTAGTGAAGCCAATAAGCTTGGGCATGGTGGTTTTGGTACAGTATATAAGGTAGCTATACGTGCTTACATTCTAAACTTTGAGTATAAGTTTTATAAAGTACTAATATATTCAATGGTTTTCTTTAGGGAAAGTTGCTTGATGGACAAGAGTTAGCTGTGAAGAGGCTTTCCAAGAACTCCGGACAGGGCATACAGGAGTTTAGAAATGAAGTATTGGTGATCTCCAAACTCCAGCGTAGGAATCTAGTTAGACTTTTAGGCTGTTGCATTGAAGGGGAAGAGAAGATATTGATCTATGAATACATGCCCAACAAAAGCTTGGATGCATTTCTCTTTGGTTTGATTCCATTCCTCTTTAGCTTCAATGATTATATACGCTCGTAAAATGTTCTCCAATTTATCACTTTGGAAGTATATATTTCATAATTCTTGAATTCCTAATTTCCATACAAGAATAGGATCCATAGCCTGAAATAGAATTAGGAAAGCATTGTTTTGGAATTTACCTTATAATGTATATTTGCCAATCTTTTGTATTGACAATATGTGGATCAGATCCAAACAAACGAGCGGTCTTAGATTGGAGAAAGCGGTTCCAAATTATTGAGGGGATAAGTCGAGGGATTCTTTATCTTCACAGAGATTCTAGGTTAAGAGTCATTCATAGAGATCTTAAGGCGAGTAACATTCTGTTGGATGAAAAGTTGAACCCCAAAATTTCGGACTTTGGCATGGCAAGGATTTTTGGAGGCGATGAAGTCCATGCAAATACTAGAAGAGTTGTTGGAACTTAGTAAGTAGTACTTGTTAGGTGATTGCTGTTAAGTCTCCATGTTTAAAAAAGATAACTCTTCGATAATTTTCGATTGTTTTCTATTACAATCTTTAAGAACTTGATTGTTAATTGCATCTCAAACACTTACATGCAGTGGCTATATGTCTCCTGAGTATGTCATAGAAGGGCGATTCTCTGAAAAGTCCGACGTTTTCAGTTTTGGAGTGTTGCTACTAGAGATTGTGAGTGGAAAGAGGAACACTAGCTTTTACCATGAAGAGCTATCATTAAGGCTTTTGGGTTATGTAAGTGTTTCTGTTATAGTTTCAATTAATTCTTCCATCTTTCTGCAAGTATGTGATGTAGAAATTTTCTTCTTAATTATGTAGTAGATTTATTTGTGATCTTGTTTCAGGCATGGAAATTGTGGAATGAAAACAAGGCGGAATCGCTGATCGATCCAATATTGTTGTCTGAACCATTTTTCAAGCTAGAAATTACAAGATGCATTCATATGGGACTGTTGTGTGTACAAGAATTTGCAATGGACAGACCAACTATGTCTACAACACTATCTATGCTTACCAGTGAACTTGCAACTCTTCCTACTCCAAAGAACCCTGCATTTACTGAAAGACGTATTTCGTCCGATTCAAGCTCATCTCGAAACAATAGAATACATTCCATAAACAATGTAACTATTACAAGCGTAGGAGGCCGTTGAACTATTTTACTGCCTTTTTTATCTACTTATTAATTTTTTTTATAAGCTTATTAATTATTATTTATGTTTTATGTAACAACGACACATCATTTGTGTGGAGTTTGTCGTGTTAACACAGACATTCATGTCCAACAATCGTTGTGTATGTAATATGGTCTGTACTTGCACAAAATCGTGTTAGGTCATGATATATAGGTCTAGGTTAGTGTCTTAGTTTATATTATGTAATAATGCTAGATCTAATTTTTCAAATTGGGAAAAAAAAATAAAGCTTACAATAACTGAGACAAAAATATATGCATATGTACGTCTGTGTCTACATTTTGGCTTTTTTTTTTTCCCAATTCACCATGTCGGAGACCTCGAACTAGTGTTTCGACACCTCGTACTAGTGTTGGCCAGAACCGGCACACGTACCAGTACCATTGTTACATAGATTAAGTTTAGCAAATAAGTGAAGTTCTTTGATGCATTCATGTGGGACTGCTGTGTGTACAAGAATTTGCAAAGGACAGACCAACCATGTCTACTACACTTTCCATGCTTACCAGAGAAATTGGAACTCGACAGGCCAACCATGTCTACTACACTTTCCATGCTTACCAGAGAAATTGCAACTCTTCCTACTCCAAAGCAGCCTACATTTACCGAGAGACCGGTGTCTTCTGATTCAAGTTCATCTCAAAAGTACCAGACTATATAAATAGTCTTTTGTGTGAAGGGGCACCTTTTATAAAAAATTATTTTTAATTTTATTAGCCTGGCCGAGAATCCAGTGTTCCACGCAAGGACCAAGTATGTTGAGATACATTATCACTTTATAAGAGAGAAAGTACTACAAATAGAGATGAAAGCAATCAAGAGAGGTGACAAAGTAGCAGATACGTTCACCAAAGGACTCAACACTACGAAGTTTGAAGAACTTCGAGCAGAACTTAGTATGATTTCATGAACTGAGTTAATTAGGAAAGTCGGTGTTGAGGGGGAGTGTTGAAAGTCACCACCAACTTTTAACAATCTAGATGTCTCTCTAACTCTCTATCTCTAGATATTTCTCATCTAGATATTTTCACTAACTAATATTATATTAGTATCTAGATAATTCCACTACCTAATATTATATTACTAGATATTTTTTGAGTCTACTCTCTAGACAATTCCCAACCGACTTAAAACACCTATAAATAGCTAGGACTTGATTCTCATTTGTGAGTAAGCAAGTGAAGTGAGCAAAGGAAGTTAGCGAGTGAGTGAGTGAGTTAGTGATGAGTGCTAGTAAGTGAGTGAGTAATTAGCTAATACAAATAAGTACTTGTGAGGGTGTATTGAGTGTTTGTGAGTGTAGTGTTATAAGTTGTTTACTCACATTGATTATCACAGTACAAAGGTATTGCATAATCTATTGTTTGATGTAAGTCCTTCATTAGTTGTCTCAACCACGCACTTTCCTGAGCTGTTACTGTTGCTGTCGTGTATTCTGATACGGTTGGTTGTCTTTTGCTACACTAAGAAACTGCTGCTGAACCAAGATTAAATACATAGCCAGTGGTCGATCATTGAGTATCATGATCACCAGCATAATCAGCATCGCAGTAGCCTATTACCTTGACTGTTTCTCCTTTTTTGTATAGAAGTCCTAAGTCAATTGTGCTCTTCACATACCTCAGTATTCGACTTACTGCTTCTAGATGGGATTTCTTTGGCTTTTCCATATATCGACTTGCTACTCCAACCGCGTATGCAATATCAGGTCGTGTCAGGGTTAAGTAGATTAGACTACCTACTAACTGTCGATACATAGTTGCATCACCCAAGTCCTTTCCTTCATATGCACATAACTTGGCATGACGCTCCATAGGAGTGGAGATTACCTTACATTCGAGCATCCCAAATTTTTGCAACAAGTCTTTCGCATATTTTTGTTGGCACAAGAATATGCCTACCTTACTTCGTTTGACCTCGAGTCCAAGAAAGTGTTTCAATTCTCCAAGTTCCTTCATCTGAAAACACACTGGAAGATTTTTTCTTGTCCTTTGGATATCCTCTATATCATCTCCTGTGATGATCAGATCATCTACATATACCAGCACTATTGCTAGTTTTTCTTTTTGAACTTTAACGAATATGCTCGAATCAGCAGGTGCAACAGAGTAACCACTTTGAACTAAGAACTCTGCTATCTTACCATACCAGGCTCTTGGAGCTTGCTTCAATCTGTACAACGCCTTCTTTAATTTGCAAGCATAGTTGGGATGGGTTTTGCTTTCAAACCCCTTTAGTTGCTCTATATATATTTCTTTGTCTAGCTATCCGTGCAAGAAAGCGTTTTTAACGTCCATCTGCCACAACTTCCATGACTTGCTTGCTGTAATTGGTCGTGATTTTATCACTCAATAACATTTATACCACAATCGCACGGTTGTCTATTGAGACAACGACAAGTACAGGTCGATCCACAAGGATTAATGAATAAGTAAAATTAATTTAATTAAAGTTGAACAATTTTTAATTGATTTGAAGCAAATGAAATAACTAAATAAAAACTTCACAAAAATCAGAAGAACTAGGATTTCAGATTCCACTAATTATATGCATACCATCAATTTAAACTCTTTCTAATCTCCCTTCAATTATAACTCAAACCCAATACAAATTATGTAATAGATTCGGAAAATATTTTCATTAATATTTAAAATAACCAAGGAAATAATATGATTTTCTTCACTTTTAAAAAATAACAACTCCAATAATTAATTGTCAAAGTTAAGCATATAATATCAAAACAATAGTTAAGCATATTATATCAAATCTAAGCACAATTAATAAAGGTGTATGTACTAATTTCATTAAGAAGCAAAAGTGTAATAAATAATATTACGAGAAGACAAATCATTTTAGCTAAAAATAATTATTAAGGGAGATTAAGATTAAGATTAAATATCATGGCATGCACATAACTAGCTTCCTCTTTAATCCTAGAAAAGAAATTTAGCTAGACATAACTCTAAAATTAATAACAAAATAAGTATTCATTGATGAAAAATATTAAAGAACTTACAAATAATTATTTGATTACTACACTCCCAAAATATCCTCCTTCATACAATTCTCTAACTCTCCACACTTCCCCCCGCTCTTCTTCATTCTCTCCCATTTTATAGAAATCTTTCCACTTTCCTTCTTTAAGTAAAATAAATAAAACTAACAAGTGCGAGGTATTAGATGGTGAGGGTATTTTCTTTGATAATTAATTTGGTATTGGATGATTTGTAAGGCTTATGTGGTTTGACATCATGATGATGTCATTAAGATCATTTTTGCCTTCTTTGTTTCATTAGTGATTAAACTCCAATTTTTGACCAATTTTGACTGTCGTTGACTGAATTGACTTGGTCATCATGTGCCATTTGCATGTACTCTCAGGGTGCCTCTGATAGATTTTTGGGGTTCTTTTAATAAATTTGGCTAATTGAACCAAATTTTGCAATTGAAGCGTTTGAATTCTATTTATCTGCAAAAACATAAAAATCATTAAAAATAATATACAATTGAATATTAACTAATATAAATTGAGGGATAAATATGTAATAATTATGTACTCAACATGCTGCAAGTGCTATCAAAACTCGTATTGTTGTGATTTTTGATACTGGACTAATGTCTCATCATAGTCCAGTCCATACTGTTGTGAGAATCCTCGTGCCACCAATCGAGCCTTATATCTGTCTACTGATCCATCAGGATGAGTCTTTACTTTGTAGACCCATTTGCAAGATATGGGCTCTACATCCTTAGGTTTGGGTACTAAGTCCCAAGTTTGATTTTGGTATAATGCTGATATTTCTTCTCCCAACAAGAAATAAGCACCAACGTTTGGTGCAACACCTGCATTTTTGTGTATTCTTCTTCCTTTCCTTGGTCTTTCGTTCCGTCATATTCCTAATAACTTATCCAATTACAACGTATTAACCGCTAATGCACCTTTCATTTATCAAATCTCAGGGACATGGTCTAATCATGAGGGTAGTATTTTATCATGGTGTCGGATCCCAAGTTTTTATGGATTCCTACTTTGTTACCGGGGTCGACCCCAAAGCCATAATGTCTCAAAACGAGGAGGCCATAGAGAAACTCTTTTTTTTTCCTTTGTCTCGAACTTCGTGAAGAACTCCATTCTATCTCTCCCTCGTTACGAACAAAAAAGTGGGGCTGCGCCCCAGTTGTACACTCCCTTCGTTCTACGAAACCTGATTTCTGCCATTCTACACTCTGAGGCGCTTCTTCAAAACTTGTTGGTTCATTTACAACTTCCTCGGCTAATGCAGCATTAGCATACTTTGGATTAGGTTTTCGTTGTCTGGTTGACCTTCGAAGTTATGATTCTGCTTCTTCTTCTTGTTGATGTTCTTGTTCTTCTCTTGTAGTACTATTGTGCACTCCTGTGTTCCATAAATTCTGTGCTCTTGGTGGGATGGGTTCTGGATTTTCTTCACCTGTTGAAGGGATTTTCTCCTTAGGCTGTTTTTTTCTTGTATTTCCTCCCTCATTTTTTATTATAGTTTCTAAATCTTTAGAATCGGGAAGCACTACTTCTTGCGACGACCATCAAGATGATGCCTCATCAAACACCACATTTCTTGATGTGTATCAGCGACCAGTTGTAAGATCACAACATTTCCATCCTTTTCTTGCACTGTCATATCCTACGAAGATGCAACGTATTGCCTTTTTGTCGAATTTACTTCGTAGGCGATCAAGCACAAATATATAGCACACACAACCGAAAACTCGGAAGTGAGTTACTGTGGGTTCGGTGTTCCATAATTTCTGAAATGGTAAAACAAATCCTAATCTTTCCTATGGTAGCCTGTTTATCACGTGCGCAACCGTCCTCATACATTCAGCCGAAAATCGGCTAGGCACATTTTTAGCATGTAGCATGCTTCAACATATCTCCGCAAGATGCTTATTTTTCATTTCTGCCACACCGTTTTGTTGTGGAGTGCTAGAACAAGTTAATTGCTGCCGGATATGACATTCTCTGAGGTAGTTGTATACTCTTCTCTATTGTCTGTGCGTAAGTATCCAATGTTCTTTCCTATTTCACTTTCAACCTTTTCTTGAAATTTCTTGAATATGCTAAGGACTTCTGACTTTTGTTTGAGGAAGTATACCCATACATACCTTGAGTAGTCGTCAATGAAGGTCACCATGTATTGCATTCCACCGATTGATGCTTGCTTTACTCGTCCAAACACATATAAATGGATGAACTTTAAGGGTTCTTTAGCCCTGAGCTTCGACTTTTTGTACGGTAGTTGATGTGCCTTCCCATATTGACACCCTGCACAAATGGTCTCACCTTGAATATCAAGTTGAGGAAGACCTTGTAGCATCGACTTTTCCATCATTATTTTCATCTTGTGAAAGCTTACATGACCCAACCGTGCATGCCATAGATCTGCAGTCTCATTCTTCCGTGTCTTATCTACGTATGCCGACTCTGCTGACATTATGTAGATAGAGTCCAACCGTCTTCCTTTCATTATTGGTGTACCTGAAGGTTTAAGGTTTTGGTATACCTTAACATCTTCAGGTCCGAACACCACGTAGTTACCTGATGATGCCAGTTGTGATACTGACACTAAATTTTCTTCATCCCTGGTACATGGTAAACATTCTGTATTTGAACTTGGTGAGGACTGAAATGGGGTACGATCACCGAATTATCGATGTGTGCGATCGGTAGTTTTGAGTTATCGACGGTTTTCCTTATCGCCGATCATGTGGTTGGAACATCCAGAATCGACAATCCAGTCTTCACTATAGTTCACTACTCTATGATGAGATATTGCAGCAAGTGCCGATTCTTCTCCTTTCATGTCCACGTCTACTTCTTCTTTACTGCACTCGAGCTCCGTCACTGCAAAAGATGCTTGAAAATCCCACTCTTCTTTACTACTGTCTTGATGACCCTTTGATGTCACCAAGT
Organism: Macleaya cordata; assembly: GCA_002174775.1. Classification (NCBI taxonomy): domain Eukaryota; kingdom Viridiplantae; phylum Streptophyta; class Magnoliopsida; order Ranunculales; family Papaveraceae; genus Macleaya; species Macleaya cordata. Next base: position 61,709 of record MVGT01001188.1, on the reverse strand, counting down.
CTCCTTCAGTTGACTTCTTCCTTGACCAGTAATCTCTTGCAAAGTGACCCTTCTTGCCGCAATTGAAGCATTCATTATTTCGAAGTCTGTCTCCTCTGGACAGCTCATCTCTCTCTTTGTTAGGTTGAGCTCCCCCTGTTCTAGAGCTCCTCTCTTGTGGCTTCCATGCTCTACCTCCATCACTTTTTATTTTTGCAAAATTCTTTCCTCTATGTTTTTCTTTACTCTTACTGTTGAAGAGTGCCTCCTCTTAATTCTTTAAAGTGACCCCAACAATTTGTTTTGCTAAACTCTCTTAGCTAGCTAATATATTTTTTAGTTCCAAGAGAGAAGGTTAGGTTTGCCAACTTTAGACCGCAGTGATAAAAGATTTATATTCAGGCCTTAAACCATGGACTATTAATCTTCTCATCCTTGTCTCAGTAATTTTATTTTCAGGGTTTAAAAGTGAAATTTCATGGGATAAATTTTTTATTTTCATAAAATACTGACTAACTGACATACCTTCTTGTTTAGTGCTGATCAACTCACTTTCTAATAGTTGGAGGCGATCATCATTGGTTTTTGCGAAGAGAGAGGCAAAGGCATCCCATGCCGCTTTAGATGTTTCTGCATCCTCGATGTGCTCTGACAACTCATCCTCTATAGTTGTCTTGAGCACATACATGGCCTTCCCCGTTTAAATCCGCCACTTCTTAAGTGCTTCGGCATTTTCACTTGGAGGTGGTGTAGTTTCGCTACCACCAACAACCTCCCACAAATCTTGCCCTTCCAAATAGGACCTGATACGAGTTTGCCAATTTTTGTAGTTGTGGTTGTTGAGTTTTGTGAGTCCTCCAGTTGTACTCCCAAGATCCGCCATCGTGATTGATCCCAGACCAAATAGCTTCACAGTCCCAGACTGTACACGATCATGATCTTACTGTTGCGCCACAAAAGAATGATCCCAGATCGTCCCGCTCTGATACCAATTGTTGAGTTTGGTGGGCACTTGGATACAAACAAAAAGACATTATTTTATTAATAATAAATAACTTACAAATGGTGGAGTACACAACTTATAACACTACACTCACAAACACTCAATACACCCTCACAAGTGCTTATTTGCATTAGCTAATTACTTCACTCACTTGCTAGCACTCATCACTAACTCACTCACTCACTTGCTAACTTCCTTTGCTCACTTCACTTGCTTACTCACAAATAAGAACCAAGTCCTAGTTATTTATAGGTGTTTTAAGTAGGTTGGGAATTGTCTAGAGAGCAGACTCAAACAATGTCTAGTAATATAATATTATGTAGTGGAATTATTTGGATACTAATATAATATTAATTAGTGGAATTATCTAGATATATCTAGAGATAGAGAGTTAGAGAGACATGTAGATTGTTGAAAGTCTTATCAACCATTAATTCTAATGAAAAAACAGAAAGACGACCGAACTGATTTGTTTTATTTTATTTTATGGAGTACTTTACCATAGGGTTTCATCACTAATGACTCCACTGAATAGACTTTCGAATTGGGTCATCGTCAAAGTCAAGCTCAGCTGTTATCCAGTTTACCCTCATCTTGGTCTTGGTCTTGGTCAGGGAAGTTTTTCAAAGGCACATTTGCTGAGCTGTGGCTGAAAACCCTTATCTTCTCTAGTTCTCTTCTCCTTTCTGATTACAACCAGTCATAATTATAGTAAACGACTTCTCTGGTTTCTTTTACTCTGTAACAACAACAAGAAGCAGATAAAGGTTATGGGAGGTAGAAGAACCATCATACTTAATCTTCTTCCTTCTCTCTTTTCCTTTATCTTCCTAATAGTTTTTCATCGTTGCGCTGCAATAGACGCTATTACAACTACCCAATACATCACAGATCCCCAAACTTTAGTTTCCTCATCAGACGAAATCTTCAGACTAGGCTTCTTTAGCCCTGGTAATTCTACCAATCATTACGTCGGAATTTGGTATAACAATATTCCGAGGCCGACTATAGTATGGGTAGCCAACAGAGATAACCCACTAAATGATTCTTCTGGAGTTCTAAGGATTGCCAATGACGGAAACCTTGTTGTTTTAGATGGACGAGGGAACCTTCTGTGGACTACAAATGTTTCTGATATCGCTGTTAACAATTCAATCGCAGAGCTACTGGACTCTGGAAATCTTGTTTTACGAGAAACAAATAGTAACAACAAGGGAAGGATTTTATGGCAGTGTTTCGATCACCCTTTCGATACGTTCTTGCCAATGATGGAGTTTGGTGTAAATCTGAGAACAGGTGAGAAACAGATGCTTACATCATGGAAAGTCAACAATTTTGATCCTTCCACCGGAAGCTTCACTTTAGAGCTAGAACCCTTTATCAGACCTCAACTTATTATCAAGAATGGTTCTGATCAACTGCACTGGCGAAGTGGTCCATGGAGAAAGTGGCACTTTATGGGCATAGCCGATTATCGTAATGTATTCAATCTTTTTACAGATAATTCAAAAGGAACTGTTTATTTAACCCTAGTTAACCAAAAAAACTCTGTCTTGTCAAGGTTTGTTTTAGATTCTGATGGAAAACTGGTAGAAAGAAAATGGGATGAAGAGAAGAAAGAATGGTACGAAAGCTGGTTTTCACGACATTCAGAATGCGACATTTACGGGAAGTGCGGACCTTTCGGAAGCTGTAATATGTTTGTTGAGAAAATATACCCTCGTCGTAGGTGATCAATCTACTTAGAGTTTTCTCTCGATTGCGGAATGCAGGATCTTGGAAGTATATGAATGAATAAATAAATAACACTCACGAAGTAAACAAAGAAGAAATAAATAACTCACATGACACGCAAGATTTATAGAGGTTCGNACAAAGAAGAAATAAATAACTCACATGACACGCAAGATTTATAGAGGTTCGGAGCTAGTCCTACGTCCTCTTTGAGCCATACCAAGCCAATCCACTATAAACAAGGAAATACAAGTGTACAAGGAGTTTACACTCACTACCTCTCTTCTCACAAGAGATTACACTCCAGAGACTATCTCAAGAGAGATTATACTCTCTCTATATCTTCTCTCTATTTCCCTCTCTCTTAGCTTATAAACTAAACTTAGTATAAGACTTACTAATAAATGAAGTAGAGGAGAGCTTATTTATAGGCTCATTAGCCTACTAAGACAAAGAAGATAACAGCTGCATGCACCTCCTTTCGGTGGTCATGCAGCAAACCAAGACTTTAAGGTGGCTAAACCACCTTACTAAACTATGGGCATCTATCTTTGATTGTTCCCAAAGTCAAAGAAAATGGCTGGAGTGGTTGCCTCCTTTCTAGAATGAACCAGCTGGTGGGTTGATAGAGAACTCCACCAACTAACAATGTTGGATTCACCAATCTGTACTTGTTTGAAAAGCTTCGAACCAAAATCTAAAGGCGAATGGATAAGTGGGAATTGGTCAGATGGGTGTGTGAGGAGTACAGAATTACAGTGTGAGAGAAACAATAAAGTAACTACAGGGAAAGATGGTTTTTTGAAACTGGAGATGATGAAAGTGCCTGATTATGTCCATTGGTGGCCAGCTGAAGTCGTGGAGTGCGAACAGAAGTGTTTAAACAACTGTTCTTGCATAGCTTATTCGTATGCCAGAGACAATGATAAGTGTATGTGGTGGACTGGAGATTTGATTGATATACAGAAGTTCTCTCCGTATGGTGGGGTCGATCTTCACATCCGTGTTGCGTATTCAGAACTCGGTGAGGCCTGGTTTTCTTTGTTCTTTGGGCTATTTTTTGGTGATGATGATGATCTTCTTAAACCATTAAAATTAAACCCATTTTAATATCTAGTGGATTACTTACGTGTTTAACAGTAAACTGTTCCCTTCTCTTCAATTCTTCAGGATTCTAAGGTTTTACCGTTCTAGACCTGTGTTGATCAATTTTGAGGGTAATCCACTGAAGTTCAGATTTTGGGTACTAATATCCATGTGAACAAAGAAATTTGTGGCAACCAAACTTTTAATGGGAGTTCTACTAAGAACCAATCAAAAAAAAAAAAAACCAAAAAAAGTCTTTGGATTTGGTTGGGTGTCAATGTCATGATGCCGGCCATATGTTAATATCTGCTTGTTGGAATTGGATTTTTTTTTTTAACCCCTTGACATCTTTTAAGATGATGACATATATTAATTTATGATTGAATTAATTATTACTACACATAAAGAGAATATCTCTCTTTTTAATTGCAGATAAGAACTGGGATGCAAAGATAATTATCATAATTACACTCCTTATAGGAATAATTACAATCAGTGTCAGCATTTATTTTTGTTGGAGGTGGATAGCAAAACGGAGAGATTTTTGGAAGTGGATGGGAAAACAGAGAGGTACCATGCATGATTACTACTTCTATTTGATAGGTATGCATTACTACTACTACTATTTTGAGATAGATTTGTATCAAAATTTTTATGACGTCTACTAATTGTAAAATCAGGAAGAATAAAGAAAAGCATGAGAAAGAATGTACAGAGAGAAAGAAAAAGGAGAGAAAGGAAAAAGAAAAAGAAAGACATGAGAGTTTCATTATTCGATATGGACGTCGCGTATGGAGAACCTTCTGATTCAGACATGCTAATCGGAGACAACCTAGAGCTCAAAATTTTCAGTTTTGAAAATCTAGCCATCGCTACGAACAACTTTAGCGAAGCCAATAAGCTGGGGTGTGGTGGTTTTGGTTCGGTTTATAAGGTAGTTAGTGTTTCTTACGTTCTAAATTTTGAATAAAAGTTTTATAGAGTAGTAATACATTCAATGGTTTTTCTTCAGGGAAAGCTGCTTGACGGACAAGAGATAGCTGTGAAAAGGCTTTCTAAGAGTTCTCTTTGGTTTGGTTTTTCTTGAACTTCTTTGATAACATACTATCGTTAAATGCTCTCCTGTTTATTGGATCCAAAGCCTGAAACAGAAAAGAATTGTTTCGAAATTTATCTTATAATGCATTATCTGCCAATCTTTTTTATTGACTTGGTTTATGGGATATTTGGATCAGATGCAACCAAACGAGCAGTCTTAGATTGGAGAAAGCGGTTCCAAATTATTGAAGGGATAAGTCGGGGGATTCTTTATCTTCACAGAGATTCTAGATTAAGAGTCATTCATAGAGATCTTAAAGTGAGTAACATTTTGTTGGATGAAGACCTGAATCCAAAAATTTCGGACTTTGGAATGGCAAGGATATTTGGAGGCAATGAACTCCAAGCAAACACAGGAAGGGTTGTTGGGACATAGTAAGTACTAGTTAAGTGATTGAAATTAAGTCTCCATGCTCAAAACCATGCGAGTTCTCATTACTCCAAAGATCTGAGATAACCCTTTGATCTTTTCCGATGGTTTTTTATTTCATGTTCCGCGAACTTAAATATTAATTTTGTTTCAAACACTTAAAATGCAGTGGCTACATGTCCCCTGAGTATGTCATAGAAGGGCGATTTTCTGAAAAATCCGACGTTTTCAGTTTTGGAGTGTTACTACTAGAGATTGTGAGTGGAATGAGGAACACTAGCTTTTACCACCAAGAGCTATCATTAAGGCTTTTGGGTTACGTAAGTGTTTTAATTCTTCCATCCTTCTCCAGTAGTACTATGTGATCTTAATTTTTTGTTTCTCATTAAGTAGTAGAGTTGTTTGTGATATTATTTCAGGCATGGAAATTGTGGAACGAAAACAAGGCGCAATTGCTGATCGATCCAACATTATTGTCGGACCCATCTTCTGAGCTAGAAATTTTGAGATGCATTCATGTGGGACTGTTGTGTGTGCAAGAATTTGCAATCGACAGACCAACTATGTCTACAACACTTTCTATGCTTACTAGTGAAATTGCAACTCTGCCTACTCCAAAGTACCCTGCTTTTACTGAAAGACGTGTTTCTTCTGATTCAAGTTCATCTCAAAAGAGCGAGAGAATACACTCCATAAACAATGTAACTATTACAAGCATCGGAGGCCGTTGAACTATTCCGCTGACTTTTTTTATTTTATTTTATTTACTCATTATTTTTTGTAAGCCATTTAGCATATAAGTGGAGTTCTTCGCCACATATTGGATTGCATGATCACTACATCAAGACAACTATCTGAATAGTTTCTCAAAAGCACCAACGGTGCTTTCGTCACAGATTAAGGCTATATAACATCAAACTTCAAAGATCACAACCCTTAGTTTTCTCTTTTATGATGTGAGTGTTACTGGTGAAAATCAAGCCACTCCTTTGTTAGGCCCAGAAACACTTGTTATACATATATTTACTCCTCTTTACAGCCCATGCTTGTAGAGCAAGTGGTTGTTAACTATGGGTGAATAAGAGTTTACTGAAGATATGCATGAACAATTTTACAAGTGCTGGAACAGAGGTGTAATGTGTGACCATATGTTTAAGATTTAGGCCTCAATTTCAATATAGCTCAACCTAGAAAAATAAGCTTTAACTTCTTTAAAGTCATTGTTCATCACAAAAGACTTGTATAACTCTGAAATACGCAAATCATAAATACAAACTCAAAATAGAATGAAATAATCCTATTATCAGGGGCGGAACTAGCATACGGCTGACCCGGGCTCAAGCCCGGGTCAACTTTTGTGAAATTTTTTAAGTAGTATAGAAATTAGTCTTGGGACACATGGGGGTTTAGTATCTTAGCCCAGGGTATAATTGGAAAAAAGAAAAAAAAAAGTAAACAAGAAGGTTGTAGCTGACCTTTTTGTNAAAAGTCTATAATAAAACTTCTAGTTTAAATTTGTATACGTATTTATTATATATTAATTTTAGCCCACCCCAACATAAATTCCTGGTTCCGCCCCTGCCTATTATGATCAATGCAGACAAACCTCATCCATTTGCTCAGTTCCACAGGATTCCAAGTTGAGGGCTTTGGATTGGTACAGTCCTACAGTTGCCTGCAATGATGCTTGGATGTTCGTGTGGTGTACCTCATTTCCAAATGCATGTGACAAAGTCAGTAAATAAAACCAAGAGAAAAAGGAAAAATGAGAAGAAAGAAAAAAGACTAAACTTCATTAGAAATAACAAATAACACAACATTGAAATTAGAGTAATCATCTACCTGGAGTTATCTAGCTCTGAATCCTCTGATTGAGAAAAGTTCAAGAATAGCTGAATCTGATCTAACTGTAACTAACTGCAGAGAATGAGCTTTGTCCTTAGCAGAGAAAACTTACAATCAGAGACTTGAAAACAGGGGATTTACGATATTTTCTTTGCTGATACAGAACTCGATTTCGTTTGGAAATGTATGATTAGATCAAAATAGAATGGTAACTGATAAAGAAATTCTATCAATTTCACATGAGAAATATAAAAATGAATCTACATCTCAACGGTAAACATTCTTTCCACTTCAGAACCACGGTTTACAAAACCTAAACCCTAAAAGGTGGGAAAAGAGAAAGTCAATTAAAACGACGGTTTCCAACACAAGAACCCGGTAAACCTAGTTCGGATTAAATACAGAATTTTAAATACAATAGATTTTCTTTCTTTCCAACAGATAAATAAGGAAGGGTTTCAAGAATATTGCATTAAAGAAATGACCATCGAGATGAAGATAATAATAATTAGAATAATGTGAGCTCAAACAAGAAAGAAACGTATTAGGGTTTCGAAGAGAACGGTTTGAAAACCTGCTCGTACAAATTTAGGGTTTTGAAGAAAATCGTTCTGATCAGTAAACTGAATTTATAAGAATTTACAGGGGTGAGACATGAAAAGAGCAACTCTGCAATTAGGTTGTTCCAGGAGAAAAGAAATCCCCTTGAGGATCTCGAACTGAACACCCAAAAGAAGATTAATGCCCTAATATCTATGCTAAGCTCTCCCAATTTGATTCCTTTCCCTCCGAAATCCTAGTATTGTGTTCCTTCCAAAAACCCCATCCAATGGCGAAGGGAATTAAATTCTCAAAGGATTTTAAAGAAAATCACTCAATATAGGCAAAAAATCCACTGTATTCTATGATTTTAGACTTGGTGAGCTCCGTAGTACTGTTAGAGAGAGAGAAATCCTACCTTTCTTCGTCCGAGATAGAGAGAGACGAGAGAGTAGGAAACAGGGCATGGAGAGAAAGTAGAGGAGAAAGAACGAAGAGCAGATCACGGAAATGTTGTAGAGAAAATGTCGAGGGCTGGGGAAAAACGAAACAAAAATTTAAAGGTTTCAATTAGGTAATTAAAATTAAACTTTAGCAAACAAAAAAAAAAAAGTAATTAAACGTTGTGTTTAAAGAAAAATAAACGACATTTTATTTGAAAACCGTGGTTTAAAATCTAACAAAAAGTCCTACATACAGTTCATAGACCACAAATTGTTTAAAAGTGTGGTTTAAACATAACACAGTTTAAAAATAAAATATAATAATAAATAACATGGAAAATGTAAAAAAAAAGTCCTGTAAAAAAAGTAAGTATATTTTTAATCTTTTTTTATAAATTTAGTTCCTACTTTTATGAGTACTAAATTTATAAAAAAAAGATTAAAAACATAATAACTTTTTTTAGAGGCACTTTTTTTTCAAAACCCCTAAAATTTATCTACTAAAGCTAAAAGAAAAGTAAAAGGTGTAAGAATGAAAGAGAAATGAGTTGAGGACCACAAGATCCACTTGCCATTAGTTGTTTTTTTTATTTTTATATATATATAGAAACGTGTTTTTCTAACCGTCTTTGATTCCATTAAGTATTTTTAGACTCTTCTCTATTACAATGACAGGTCACGAAACTGTGAGCTGCACAGTTTCTCTTAACCTTTTCGATAATTACAGTTAGCCATAATTATATTACGCAGCATCGTCCCTGGTTTCTTTCACCTTCGTAGAGTAGCACCAACAGCAAATTAAAGCATTTGTAATGGGAAGTAGAAGAAACATCATATTTCTTCCTTCTCTCTTCACTCTTTCCTTCCTAATTCTTCGTTGCATTATTGCAGTAGAAACTACTGTTACACCAACCCAATACATCACAGACCCACAAACTGTAGTTTCCCACAAACTGTAGTTTCCTCGGCCAAAACCTTCAAACTAGGCTTTTTTAGCCCTGGTAATTCAACCAACCGTTATGTCAGAATTTGGTTCAACAATATTTCCATAACGATTGTCTGGGTTGCTAACCGAGACAACCCATTAAAGGATTCTTTAGGTGTTCTAAAGATTGCTGATGATGGGAATCTTGTAGTTTTAGATGGAAACCGGAACATTCTATGGACTACAAATGTTTCTAACATCGCTTTTAAAAATTCGAATGCTGAATTATTGGATTCTGGGAATCTTGTTTTACGAGAAACGAATAGTAACAATAATGGAAGGATTTTATGGCTGAGTTTTGACAACCCTTCGGACACCTTCTTGCGAATGATGAAGATTAGTGTTAACATGAGAACAGGTGAGAAACTGGTGATAACATCTTGGAAAGACACAGATTCTGATTCTTCCACTGGAAACTTCACTGTGGAGATAGACCCCTTAAATATTCCACAGGTCATCATCATCAAGAATGGCTCTAACAATAAACGGCAATGGCGAAGTGGTCCATGGATCTATGTAGGCCTACCCAGTATGTATTCTGTTTATTCTAATGGATTCAATCTTCTTAGAGATGTTCAAGAAGGAACTGTTTATCTAACCCTAGCTTCTGTAGACAACTCTGTCTTTGTAAGGTTTGTTTTAGAATCTGATGGAAAATTAGTAGGAAGAGACTGGAACAGGGAGAAGAAAGAATGGGTCGATTTTTGGTCTTCCCAAGATACAAAATGTGATGTTTACGGCAAGTGTGGACCTTTCGGAAGCTGTAATGCATTGGATTTACCAATCTGTAGTTGCTTGGGAGGGTTTGAACCAAAGTTCAACGATGAATGGAGAAATGGGAATTGGTCAGGTGGCTGTGTGAGGAGAACAGTAACAGAACTGCAGCGTGAGAGAAAGAACAAAACTACTAGTAGTGGTAGTGATGGAGGGAAAGAAGAAGCAGATGGGTTTTTGAAACTGGAGAAGATAAAAGTTCCTGATTATGTCAATGTGTGGCATTCTACAGTCGTGGAGGAATGCAAACAGAAGTGTTTAAATAACTGTTCTTGCATAGCCTATACGTTCAATACCAACATTGGGTGCATGTGGTGGACAGGAGATTTGATCGACATGCAAAAGATCTCTCAGTCTGGGGTCGATCTTCACATCCGTGTTGCGTATTCGGAGCTTGGCGAACTAGGTAACTCATGGTTTCCCTTTTTTTTTTTTGACTTACTTTTTGTTACCATGATCTTGTTTGTAGTCTACCCCGCTAATAGACCTGTTTCTAACTTTTAGAGCAAGTGGTTCTTAACATGGTATCAGAGTGGGAGATGCAAATAGGTCAGAGGTTCAAGTGTTAGATGAATGTGATCCGCCCCTATTAAACTTGCATAATTATTGTTAGGAATTTAGGAATCAAAATTAATCACAAACTAGAGATAACAATCAAACAAGCAAACAGAGAACGTAAAATAGGAAAAATAAAGCAAACACCACAACGCACAAGATTTACGTGGTTCGGCAAGATTGCCTACATCCACGGACGACGATGAACTCTTTCCACTATAATGAAAACAATGAAGAACAGTTACAAGGACTTACCTCACAAGCAACCCAAGCTTCAAGCCTCTCAACCCTTACAAGGATTCTCTCAAACCCTCCTTGTTGATGCTCTCCCAAATCTTGCTCTCTCCTCTCTCTCTCTCTATATTGCTAGAAGACCCTAATAAACCCCTATTTATAGGCTTACAAAGTTCCCCCACGAAATAGGAAGAAACCCAAGTCCAAAAGGACTCAAAAATAGCAAAATTCGCAACTTAGAAAGTTTCCCGGAATAAAATTCCCAGCAAGTATCGATACCCCCTTAATGGGTATCGATACAGGGCCCCCCTGAAAGTGGGTATCGATACCCCCAAAATGGGTATCGATACACCACCTCCCTGTTTAGTGGGTATCGATACCCACCATAAGGGTATCGATACCCTTGCCAAAACTTCACAATTATGTGATATATATGTAGCTCCTGTCTAAAAGGTTGAGCGTTTAGAGCAGGTGGTTGCTAACATGATATTCATTTAACACAATAAACTATTCTTTTAACATGATTAATCTCATTTTAACAATTCCAGTCATATCAGAGATAGATTAATTACATGTATGAAAAAAAACAATAAACTGTTCTTTTCCCTCTTAAGTTAAATTCTTTAGGGTTCAAGTTCAGATCTTGAGTACTAATTTCCTTTTTCTAGAAAGACTTACAAGAAGAAAAAGAGAAGTCTTTGATTTGGTTGGTGTCAATGTCATTATGCCGCTGGCCATATATTGGCGTTGTGAAGATCTTGATAGTCCCAGCTTTGACCTAAGACTTACTACAATTTTTACTTCTTAGCTCTCAAGTTTCAATTCTAGCCATATATTGTTGTTGGGCTAATTGCCTCATTTTTTGGATATTTCTTTTTAAATGCAGCTAAGAATAGGGATACAAAGATAATTGTCATAATTACAGTCCTTATAGGACTGGTTACCATCAGTATTTGCACATATTTTTGTTGGGGGTGGATAGCAAAACAGAGAGGTAAATTACTGTCTCTCTATCTAGGAAACTTGATCAATTTATCTAGATAATTTCAACTGAGAAGTTCTTTACTACCTTCCATAATTGTTAAATCAGTAAGAAAGAAGAGAAGACTGGAAACTTCATTATTTGGTATAGACGAACGCGGTGAGGAACCTTCAGATCCAAACATTCTTGGTGAAAACCCAGAGTTCAAAATATGGAATTTTATAATTATATGTTAAGCAAAGCAAAAATTAGAAAAAGTATTGTTGTTTGGTCTCATTTTGAAGATCTCGACAAATGCTTTTTAAAAATATAAATTTTGTGAAAAATTAATTTTTTTTAGGGGAATTCAAATTTATTATTAATAAAGTCAAAAGGCAAAGATTTTACAAGTATACAATATAAAGCGAAAATAAAAGAAAATACTACACTAGGACAGGCCAACAGATTGACCATCCCCAAAACCCTCCCATTATCAAATTGGAGGGAGTCCCAAAAAAAGATTAGTCCTGGCATCGTGTACCCACAAAGAGTCTGTTTGAGGAGACCTATCAATATACTAAGGCTTTGATGCTCACAATGAGTTTTTCCATCTGAATTTCCTCCCTCACAAAAGCTCTATTGTCCCTCTCCATCGAATTAATTTGTATTTTTGAAGTTATAATATTTTTATGTGAAAAATAAAATTTAAAAAAGTAGTTGGTGCTAACATACACTTATAATTAAAGATTATTTTGAGTTAGTTAGAGGATAAATTTGTCCAAACATTTTTTTAGACTAACTAAAATAAATTCATATCGGATATTTTGTACGTTCTCCCTCAAACCTACTACGGTGAAAAGAAAAGAAAATTAAGATCTAAAAAGGAAAGGGAAATGAGTTGAAGACTGCAGCTATTGGGTAGTCGATTTAGATAAATGACCTGGTGGTCCTCTAGCATAATTTTGAGCTTGCCCCCATTCTTAATACAGTATCACTTTGACCCCCTCATTTTCCAGTATATAAAAAGCACCGTCACTTGACCGTTTAAACATTTAAGTGAGGCCACATCTCCACACAGACTCCCTCAAATGATTGAAATGCCCTCACCTTTAATTCCCTCTCAAACCAAGGTCAACTCTCTAAAATCAATTGACTTTTTCCTCCCTTTCTTCTTCAAATATATATATATATATATATATATTTTTGGAGGGTTAGTCCCGATTAAGGAAACCCCAACCAATAGATTAATAAAAAAAGAGATCAATTACGTAATTAACCAATTACATATTTGGTTGAAATCAATTAAATATTTGGTTGTCACCTCGGCCATTAACGATTTTTTATGGAACAAGGAGAGATTAATAAAACCCCAGAGTACTTAATTAATTAACCATAGTTAAAAAGAGAGTTAAGGGTGAGGATATTTAAGTCCTTCATAATGTCATGTGTGGGAACCTGATTTTTTTTTTTCACTAAAGCTATTTTACACAAAAAGTTTGAACTAAAGTCTCACACAAAATTTTGTGGGATCCATATTGATATAATCTGATGGCTAATTTTTTGTGAAGATGTTCTACTCATCATGTAGATCATCCTCATAAAAAATCATCATATTCTAAAATTTCTAACCTCATCATAAGTTGATTGAAAATTAACAGTGAGGAATGAACGGTGAATACAATGGACAACTTTTGATTGGGTTAAATATTTTAGAATAAGATAAATTTTTATGAGGATGATCTACATGATAAGTAGAACATCCTCACAAAATATTAGCCTTCGGATTGTATCAACGTGGATCCCACAAAAATTTGTGTGAGACTTTGGGTCAAACTATAGCATTGCTCTTTTTTTTTCTGACTTTTAAACAGACAATTGACGATTCCGTCACAAAATGGGGGCAAAAATGATAAAAGACTACAATGTGGGTGAGCAGGGGAGGAAGGTGCTTTCGAAAAGTTTATAAAATAGCTTGGCCAATGAGGAACAATAACTAACTATTTGATTCCTTAAACGCCTTCGAGATAAGAACATCGAGGTGTCAAACCTTCCCGTCGATGGTCAGCTATTTTATTCGATATCTATGTTAACTAGCGGGGGCGGGCTTTCCTATGGTAGTCCACCTTTGTAACTTCATGGTATACCCATGGATTGGCCAGTTCCTATTTGGAAGGCTGCAATTTATTAACCGCCGCAGTTTCAGCCAGTTCCTATTTGGAAGGCTTTGGGAGGGGGAATGTGGGGTGGGTCAAGAATTCTCACTATTTCTTAGATTACCAAATTCGATTCAGTGGGATCTTTCACTCACATTTTTTTCCACCAAGAACGTCCATATATAGGATATTTTAAGAAGTGAACGTCTTTTTTAGTAGCGGGGCCAGAGAAAGATAGGAAAGGTGATTTCACTATATTTCTGACCGGGAACAGGACCTATCACAAGAATATTTTTTTTAGTGGGGCGATCCNAGTTTTCTAAAAAGCAGTAACCTTATGTGTGGTAAAAAGTGAGTTCTGCTGGCCTTCTGGTTAAAAGTGTTTTGATCACACACCACTACATCTTTGACTTCGTCGTAGGAAAAATGTATCAAAGAGAATTGATTTCTCATTTCCAAAACTGTACCTTTATTCTTTTTTTAACATTTTACAGGCCACAACTTTGACTACATTGCACCAAGACCAAACATGATCTTCTCCATAACAATGATGGGTCATGAAATTGCAAGGCTGTGATGAGATGCTTCTTTTCTCGTCTCTTCTCTTTTTTTAACTACTTTAGATGATTAAAATCAGCCATTATGAATTTATATTATACATCGCCGCAGCCGCTGGTTTGATCTTCCACCTTACAAACAGCAAAACCACCAACAAATTAATTAAATTTTTTTTGTTATGGGAAGTAGAAGAAACATCATATTTCTTCTTTCTCTCCTCACCCTCTCTTTCCTAATTTTTCATTGCAGTACTGCAGTAGATATTAGTACTGTTACACCCACCCAATACATCACAGACCCCCAAACAGTAGTTTCCTCAGCCAAAAACTTCAAACTAGGCTTCTTTACCCCTGGTAATTCTACCAATCGTTACGTCGGAATTTTGTTCAACAATATTCCAGGACTAGCGACTTTATGGGTGGCTAACAGAGACACCCCACTAAACGATTCTTCTGGTGTTCTAAAGATCGCAGATGATGGAAATCTTGTAGTTTTGAATGGACGTGGGAATGTTCTTTGGACTACAAATGTTTCTAACATCGCCTCTAACAATTCCATCGCTGAGCTAGAGGATTCTGGGAATCTTGTTCTAAGAGAAACGTATGGTAATGACAGTGGAAGGATTTTATGGCAGAGTTTCGACCACCCTTCAGATACGTTCTTCCAAAGGATGAAGTTTGGTGTAAATATGAGAACAGGTGAAAAACAGGTGTTAACGTCGTGGAGAGAGACCGATTCTGATCCTTCCACCGGAAAATTCACTTTGGAGTTAGACCCCTTGAATATTCCTCAGGTCATCATCAAGAATGGCTCTGATAGTCGAAGGCATTGGCGAAGTGGTCCATGGAACAATCGGATCTTTTTAGGCATACCCACCATGTATTCTGTTTATCTTAATGGATTCAATCTCCTAAGAGATAACCTAGAAGGAACTTTCTATTTAACTGTAGCTTATGAAGACAAATCCAGATTGTCAAGGTTTGTTCTAGAGTCTGATGGAAAATTAGTAGAAAGACAATGGAATGAGAAGAACAAAGAATGGGCCGACGCATGGTATTCACGAGATACAGAGTGCGACATTTATGGTAAGTGTGGACCTAATGGAAGCTGTAACATATTTGATTCACCAATCTGTAGTTGTTTGAGAGGGTTCGAACCAAAGTTTAAAGATGAATGGAGCAAGGGGAATTGGTCAGGTGGGTGTATGAGAAGGACAGAATTGCAGTGTCAGAGAAATAATGAAACTAGTACTAATGGACGAGGGAAAAAAACAGATGGGTTTTTGAAGCTGGGGATGATGAAAGTGCCTGATTATGTAAATTGGTGGCAAGCTGAAGTTTTGGAGGTGTGTGAACGGAAGTGTTCAAACAACTGTTCCTGCATAGCTTACTCATATGATAGCAACATTGGGTGTATGTGGTGGTGGACAGGTGATTTGATCGATATACAAAAGTTCTCTCGGGCAGGGGTCGACCTTTACATTCGTGTTGCACATTCAGAACTCGGTAAGCCAGGTTTTTCTTTTTTCTGGACTAAGTTTTTTTTTTTTTATCACAATAATCTTTTTCTTACACAATCTAAATTAAACCCATTTTTACCTCATCAATGTGATTTAAATTCTAGAGGGTTCATAGGTTTTTAGATGATGAATGCTGAGGGTGTTCTACTAAAGTTCAAATCTTGAGTAGTTATTTCCGAGTGAACACAAAATTATGGAGCTACCAATATTTTACAGAGGTTTCTACTACGATTGAGCTAAAGAAGAAAAAATGTCTCTGTTCCTGACTATAACCGTTAAACATTTTTGACTAATTAGTTGTCATGTTTTGATTTCTAGACCTACATATCTCTTTTTAAATGCAGATAAGAAGAGGAACGCAACAACAATTATCATAATTACAGTCGTTACAGGACTAGTCGCAATCAGTCTCTGCATATGCTTTTGTTGGAGGTTCATGGCAAAACAGAGAGGTACACAATGCATGACTACTAATATCTCTATCGTAAAAACTTGGATTTGTTATTAGTTAATTTCGAGTGAAAAATTCTTAACTATTGTACTAATTGTAAAACCAGGAAGAAAGAAATGTCTGAAAATTTCATTATTCAATATGGATGATGCCTATGGAGAAACTTCAGATAGGAACCTGTTTGGGGACAACCCAGAATTCGAAATCTTCAGTTTTGAAAAGCTAGCTATCGTTACGGACAACTTTAGCGGAGCAAATAAGCTGGGGCATGGTGGTTTTGGTTCAGTCTACAAGGTAGCTGCTATTGCTACTTTGTACTCTTTAATTTTAAATTTGTATAAACTAGCTAGTAACACATTCAATGGTTTGTTCAGGGGAAGTTGCTGGATGGACAAGAAATAGCTGTGAAAAGGCTTTCAAAGAGTTCTGGACAAGGCTTAGAGGAGTTTAAAAATGAAGTTTTGGTTATTTCCAAACTCCAGCATAGGAATCTAGTTAGACTTTTAGGCTGTTGCATTGAAGGGGAAGAGAAGATATTGATCTATGAATACATGCCAAACAAAAGCTTGGATGCATTTCTCTTTGGTCAGATTTCTCTCGAACTTCCTTTATTATTTACGTTTGTTGCTTGTTTTTGAGTTTATTGACTTTGGACAAGAATATGATTCATAGCCTGAAATGAATAGACATTAGCTTGAAATTTATTTTGTATTTACTTGTTTTTATTGGGACTGTGGATCAGATCCCACCAAACGAGCACTCTTAAATTGGAGAACAAGAAGCCAAATCATCGAGGGGATAAGTCGAGGGATTCTTTACCTTCACAGAGATTCTAGATTAAGAGTCATCCATAGAGAAAGGCGAGTAACGTTTTGTTGGATGAAAAACTGAATCCCAAAATTTCAGACTTTGGCATGGCAAGGATATTTGGAGGCGATGAACTCCACGCAAATACTAGAAGGGTTGTCGGGACATAGTAAGTAGTGGTTTCTCAAGTGATTAACTCTCCATATTCATAACCTTGCTAATTCTCACCAGTACATTTCAAATAATTTAATGCAGTGGCTATATGTCCCCTGAGTATGCGATGGAGGGGAGATTTTCCGAGAAGTCCGACGTTTTCAGTTTTGGGGTCTTGCTACTAGAGATCGTGAGTGGAAAGAGGAACACTAGCTTCTACGATGAGGAGCTATCCTTGAGCCTTTTGGGATATGTAAGTGTTTATTTTTTATTTTTAACCATCGATTTTGATGAACAACACTATTCAAACTTCTTCAAGTATGTGATCTTGAACTTTTGTTGTTAATAAAGTAGTAGATTATTTTGTGATATTGTTTCAGGCATGGCAAATGTGGAACGAAAACAAGATGCAATCTTTGATTGACCCAACATTGTTGTTAGAACCAATTTTTGAGCTAGAAATATTGAGATGCATTCACGTGGGACTTTTGTGTGTGCAAGAATTTGCAAAGGACAGACCTACTATGTCAACAACACTTTCTTTGCTTACTAGCGAAATTGTGAATCTTCCTACTCCAAAGCAACCTGCATTTACGGAGAGAGAGGTGTCTTCCAATTCAAGTTCATCTCAAAATAGGTCAAGTTCTTCAGTTCTTAGTGGATTGTATAATAACGAAATTAAGAAACAAGTTTCTCAATAATTTCTCAGAAACACCTAGTGTGCTGTGTCACCTCTCAAGTGTATAGATCTAGGTCAAACTTCAAAGATCTCGACCATTAGTTTTCTTCTCAAAATTTGAGTATGATGACTGAAAGTGTTTGATATACAATTGTTTATTGATGATTACTTCAATGAATTTCCTAGTTGACCCAAACTAAACTTATATTGATGATAATTCGCTCACCAGCTTCACATGGTCATCACAATCCTCCTTGCCACCACCATCACCACCAAGGGGCATGGCATAACAAATTAATTTCCATGTGAACACAAAAATATGCTGCAAATAATCTTTTGCAAAAGAAGAAAGCAAGGAAAAAATGTCTTCTAGATGGTTGGGGTCAATGTGATTTTGCTTGTCATATGTGATTGACTGTTATTATCAGTCTCTGCACATATTCAAAATAAAAGTCTTTGATTTGGTTGGTGTCAATGTCTTGCTGCCCTAATTTTGGACCGGATAGTTATTGGAAAGGAACCTTTGTATCTGGTAATTGGTTTGATAATTGATAATTTTCAAAGGTCTGCCTGGTTGGCCGGTTTGACTGGCGGTTTCTATTCTTGTATTGAATTGTCTTAGTATTGATGAGGTACGGCTCACTATGTCCCCTTCATCTTTGTTGTATTCTCATTTTTTTTTCAATAATTCTCCCCTCCCTCCGCAGAGGAAACCGTCAAAAAGAAGAAGCCATAATTACCAACCACCAGATCAACAACATTTGTTATGGGTACTAGTTGAAGAAACATCTTACTTATTCTTCTTCCTCCTCTCTTCACCCTCTTCTTCCTAAATTTTCATTCCAGTACTGCACTAGACGCTACTGTTACACCCAACCAATACATCACAGACCCCAAGACAGTAGTTTCCTCAGCCCAAACCTTCAGACTAGGCTTCTTTAGCCCTGGTAATTCTACCAATCGAATTTGGTTCAACAAAATTCCAGGACCTACGATTGTATGGGTTGCTAACAGAGACAACCCGTTAAAGGATTCTTCGGGAGTTCTAAAGATTGCAAGCAATGGAAATCTTGTAGTTTTAGATGGACAAAAGAACGTTCTTTGGACTAGTAATGTTTCTAACATCCCTGTTAACAATTCCGTGGCTGAGCTACTGGATTCTGGGAATCTCGTTCTAAGAGAAACGAATAGAAACAGTAACGGAAGGATTTTATGGCAGAGTTTCGACCACCCTTGGAATACGTTCATGCGAGGGATGAAGTTTGGTGTAAATCAAAGAACAGCTGAGAAACTTGTGATAACATCATGGAAAGATTCTGGGTCTGATCATTCTACAGGAAGCTTCACTTTGGAGTTAGACCCCATAAACATTCCTCAGGCCATCATTAAGAACAGCTCTAACAATCAACGGTACTGGCGAAGTGGTCCATTGAACCATAAGATCGTTATAGGTGTACCCACCAGGAATTCTGTTTATTTTAATGGAGTAAATCTCCTTAGAGATGATCAAGAAGAGACTGTCTATCTAACCCTAGCTTATTCAGAGAATTCTGATTTGGGAAGGATGGTTTTAGATTCTGATGGGAAACTTGTAGAAAAAGGTTGGATTGAAAAAAACAAAGAATGGGTCGAGGGATGGTATTCACGAGCTACAGAATGCGATATATATGGTAAGTGCGGACCTTTTGGAAGCTGTAACTCACTCGATTCACCAATCTGTAGCTGTTTGAGAGGATTCGAACCGAAGTTCAAAGATGAATGGAGTAAGGGGAATTGGTCAGGTGGTTGTGTGAGGAGAACAGAATTGCAGTGTGAGAGAATCAATAAAACTAGTGGGACAAACAATGAAACTAGTACTAATAGGGGAGGGAAAGCGCCAGATGGGTTTTTGAAACTGGAGAAGATGAAAGTGCCTGATTATGTCAATTGGTGGCAAACTGAAGTCGTGGAAGAGTGCGCACAGAAGTGTATGTGGTGGACAGGCGATTTGATCGACATACAAAAGTTCTCTTAGGATGGGGTCGATCTTTATATCCGGGTTGCATATTTGGATCTTGGTAAGGCCTAGGTTTCTTTCTTTTTTGGAGTTATTTTTAGTGAGATGATCTACTTACACCATAAAAATTATACCCATTTTAACATTTCCAGTCTTATAAGTGACTGACTAATTACATTTCTAACATTAAAATAGCTTCTCTGCAACTTCATTAATTTTTATTGATGCAAATTTCACTTAAATAATGACAAAAAATACAGGCAAGTAGTTTTCATTTGTATCAAAATAGAAAATTTCTTAAAAGCACCCTACTGTGCTTTGATTACCGATTAGTGTGGAGATCTAACCTCAAATTTCAAAGATATCAATCCTTAGTTTTCCTCTCTAAATCTATACTATTATATTAATCCAATTCACTTTTTTGAGGCTTTTTACTTTTTTACCCTTTAAAAAATAATTTTTTAACATAGTCTAAGTTGATTTTGAAGGGTGAAATTGTCATCCATTACCCTTTGTAAACCCTATCAAAAAGGGTATTTAAGTCTTTTCTCCATCCACCACTTTCTCCTCCACGATTTTCTCCCATACTCTTCAAAACTTTCTAAACGGATCACAATCCCATGATTCTCTCATCTCTATCTNAGATTCTGATGGGAAACTTGTAGAAAAAGGTTGGATTGAAAAAAACAAAGAATGGGTCGAGGGATGGTATTCACGAGCTACAGAATGCGATATATATGGTAAGTGCGGACCTTTTGGAAGCTGTAACTCACTCGATTCACCAATCTGTAGCTGTTTGAGAGGATTCGAACCGAAGTTCAAAGATGAATGGAGTAAGAGGAATTGGTCAGGTGGTTGTGTGAGGAGAACAGAATTGCAGTGTGAGAGAATCAATAAAACTAGTGAGACAAACAATGAAACTAGTACTAATAGGGGAGGGAAAGAGCCAGATGGGTTTTTGAAACTGGAGAAGATGAAAGTGCCTGATTATGTCAATTGGTGGCAAGCTGAAGTCGTGGAAGAGTGCGCACAGAAGTGTTTAAACAACTGTTCTTGCAACGCTTACTCGTTTGATAGCAAGAGTGGGTGTATGTGGTGGACAGGCGATTTGATCGACATACAAAAGTTCTCTCAGGCTGGGGGCGATCTTTATATCCGGGTTGCATATTTGGATCTTGGTAAGGCCTAGTTTTCTTTGTTTTTTGAAGTTATTTTTAGTGAGATGATCTACTTACACCATAAAAATTATTCCCATTTTAACATTTCCAGTCTTATAAGTGATGGATTAATTACATTTCTAACATTAAACTGCTCTAATAGCTTCTCTGCAACTTCATTAATTTTTATTGATGCAAATTTCACTGTAATAATGACAAAAAATACAGGCAAGTAGTTTTCATCGATGTCAAAATAGAAAATTTCTTAAAAGCACCCTACTGTGCTTTGATTGCCGATTAGTGTGGAGATCTAACCTCAAATTTCAAAGATATCAATCCTTAGTTTTCCTCTCTTAATTGTGATTACTTCAATGAATTTCCTAGTTTACCCAACTGAATTTATATCGATGATAACCACTACCACTTTTTCATAATACGCCACCACACGACCATCACAATCCTCCTCACCACCACCATCACAACAACCAATAAAAAGAAAAGGATCAGACCTTGGGTCATATTCACATGAGCCCACAATCTAATTAGTGTAAACAAGGTGTAGGAATAAGCAAAGAAAAAGTAAGGTAAACAGCATAATACACGAGGGTAGATCCAATTACCCAAAACCAAAAGATGTAAACGAGACGAAACCACTGAATTTTGACTATACTATACCACCGACTTAACCAGCATTACTTGACGAGTCCCATAATGTCTAGTGGGGCTGTGTGGGCTCGTACCAAAATGTCTTCTCTTCTCGGCATTTCTTCAAACACCTTATCCCCATCTATTTTCTACATTCGAAACCCTAAATCCAATCCCAACTAAGAACTTTGAACTCTGTCTTACAGGCTATATACAGTCTTGTCTTAATTTTTTGTCCACATTATTTCTTCCACGGAGAAAGTGAGAAACCATCGATGGTTTTTTTTTTTTTTCTCTCTCTTTTGATCACTGGAATGGTGATCCTCTCTTCAGGGAGAGGGAGAGTTAAAGAGGGCCAACCATCAAAAATTGAAGTCATGGAAAAGTAGAAAAGATTAAAGATTAAATATCAATGTAGAAAAGACTTACATTTGATGGGTTAGCAACAAAATTTGGTGAGAGCAGCAGCTTGGAGTCGGCAAGTATGGAGAAAAAATTAAGCTCATGGTCGTGGATGGATCATCAAGGTATCATAAAGTTTGGTGATTATTTCATTGTTTTAAGACAGTGCAAAGATGGAGATTTTAATCCTATCTAGGTGCCAAAACAGTGTTTTGAGCCGTGCTACTCAAACCCACAAATAAGTACTACATGAAGTACCTACAGATGTGGCAGCATCTCAGCCAGCACATTCAAATCAAAGTTTTAAATGTGCTATTTTAAGATTCCGCCACATCTGTAGGTACTTATTTGTGGGGTATGATTATGAATAGCATTCTCCTTCAATTATTGAAAGATTCATCTGTTTCTACGACTTTTAGGCTGTTTTACAACAAAATCAGACTCTTCTCTTTTTTCAAATCCAGAGCAGCCATCACAATAGTACATGATATTGATAAATGGGTCAACAAACTCAAGCCTTTGACCTTCTCCCTCTCTTTATATTCATCCATTTTTATTTCTTATCAATGACCAAATCAGCAACATATTTTGTTATGGGTAGTTATAGAAGAAACATCATACTTCTTCTTCCTCCTCCTCCTCCTCTACTCATCCTCTTCTTCCTAAATTTTCATTGCAGTACTGCAGTAAACAGTACTTTTACATCCACCCAATACATCACAGACCCCCAATCAGTAGTTTCATCAGCTGAAACCTTCAGACTAGGCTTCTTTAGTCCAGGCAATTCTACCAATCGTTACGTCGGAATTTGGTTCAACAAAATTCCGGGACCAACAACTGTATGGGTTGCTAACCGAGACACCCCACTAAAGGATTCTTCGGGTGTCCTAAAGATTGCAGATGATGGAAATCTTGTAGTTTTGGATGGACGAGAGAACGTTATTTGGACTACAAATGTTTCAAACATCGCCTCTAATTCAAGCGTTGAATTATTGGATTCTGGGAATCTTGTGCTACGGGAAACGAATAGTAACAACAGTGGTAGGATTTTATGGCAGAGTTTCAACCACCCTTCGAACACATTCTTGCCGACGATGAAGTTTGGTGTGAATCTTAGAACAGGGGAGAAACACGTAATTACATCATGGAAAGATTCCAATTCTAATCCTTCCACTGGAAGCTTCAGTTTGGAGTTAGACCCCTTAAACATTCCTCAAGTCATCATCAAGAATGGCTCTAATAACCAAAGGTACTGGCGAAGTGGTCCATGGAACAACCGGATCTTTATAGGCATACCCACCATGTATAACGTTTATCTTAATGGATTCAGTTTTCTTAGAGATAGCGAAGAAGGAACTGTTTATCTAACTCTAGGTTATGCAGAGAACTCTGCAATCGTTAGGTTTGTTTTAGATTCTGATGGAAAATTCTTACAAACTATTTGGGATGAAGAGAATAAACAATGGGTTGATTCCTGGTATTCACGATATACAGAGTGCGATATTTACAGTAAGTGTGGACCTTATGGAAGCTGTAACGTGCTGGATTCACCAATCTGTAGTTGTTTGAGAGGGTTTGAACCAAAGTTTAAAGATGAATGGAGTAAGGGGAATTGGTCAGGTGGGTGTATGAGGAGGACAGAATTGCAGTGTGGGAGGATCAATAGAACTAGTGCGAGAAACAATGAATCTAGTACTAATGGAGGAGAGAATGAATCAGATGGGTTTTTGAATCTGGAGAAGATGAAAGTGCCTGATTATGTCAATTGGTGGCAAGCTGAAGTCGTAGAGGAGTGCGAACGGAAATGTGTAACCAACTGTTCTTGCATAGCTTACTCGTTTGATAGCAATATTGGGTGTATGTGGTGGACAGGCGATTTGATGGACATACAGAAGTTCTCTAACTTCTCTGAGGCTGGGGTCGATCTTCATGTCCGGGTTGCATATTCGGAACTTGGTAAGGCGCAGGGATTTCTTTAATTTTTGGACTTATTTTTGGTTATGATGGATTAATTAGATTTTTGACATTAAACTGTTCCCCTGATGTATTAATTTCATTTCAAACATTAAACTGTTTCCCTGGATTCTCTGCAACTTCATTAATTCTTGAGGTTTTAAGGTTTTAGACAGGGTTGATCAATTTTGAGGGTATTCTGCAAAAGTTCAGATCTTGGGTACTCATGTACATGTGAACACAAATTTATGGCAACCATTCTTTTGCACAGATTGGTCCTATAATAGGATAATGACATTGGGTAGGTATTGATAAGTCTCAACTTTGACTATAAACTTGTTACATCTTTGACTATAATATCTAGATATCTTTAGTTGTTGGATACTTTTTGTTGGTCGTTAAAGGATTGTTTATATTACTTGAATCGAAATAGGGCCAACCCTAATTCATACAACATTACAGTTTTAAGATAGTAAGTAATATTCAAAAGACCAGCAGCAGAATTAAGAGAGCGATAAGAATTGCAATCAAAGCATGAAAAGGAGGCCCACAAACTAGATATTCTGTTGTTGAAATATTTTTATTTGTGATTGAGGTTATTGCTCTCATACATGAAGACATCTCTTTCTAAATGCAGATAAGAAGAAGGATGCAAAGAAAATTATCATAATTGCAATCCTTACTGGAATAGTTACAATCAGTCTCTGCTCATATTTTTGTTGGAGGTGGATTGCAAAACAAAGAGGTATATAATGCATGACTATTAATATTTCTATCTAGGAAATTAAATTTATCTAGTTAATTTGATGAAATTTTTTTATTTTTTATTACTACCTATTAATTCTAAAATCAGGAAGAAAGAAGAAAGGCATGAGAATATCATTATTCGATATGGATGATGGCTATGGAGAAACTGCAGATCCAAACATGCTTTGGGACAACCCAGAACTCAAAATAGTCAATTTTGAAACGCTAGCTATCGCTACGAATAACTTTAGCGAAGCGAATAAGCTTGGGCATGGTGGTTTTGGTTCAGTCTATAAGGTAGTTTTTTTGCAATTATTACTTAGACTTCATTCTAAATAAGTTGTATAAACTAGCTAGTAACACATTCAATGGTTTTCTTCAGGGAAAGTTTATGGATGGACAAGAAATAGCTGTGAAAAGGCTTTCTAAGAGCTCTGGACAAGGCTTAGAGGAGTTTAAGAATGAAGTTTTAGTGATCTTAAAACTCCAGCACAGGAATCTGGTTAGACTTCTTGGCTGCTGCATTGAAGGGGAAGAAAAGATGTTGATCTATGAGTACATGCCCAACAAAAGCTTGGACTTCTTTCTTTTTGGTTTGATATTTCTCAAACTTCTTGTATTCTTTAAGCACTTTGCATATTCTTTGGAATTTATCTATTTGGACATATATATTTTTGTTTAATACTTGAACTATTAATATCCATAGCCTGAAAACAAAAAAGCATCAGCCCATAATTTATTTTGTATTGACTTGTTTTATGGGGTGTGTGGATCAGATCCAACCAAACGAGTGCTCTTAGATTGGAGGAAGCGAATTCAAATTATCAAAGGGATAAGTCGAGGGATTCTTTACCTTCACAGAGATTCAAGATTAAGAGTCATTCATAGAGATTTGAAGGCGAGTAACATTCTGTTGAGTGAAGAGCTGAATCCCAAAATTTCGGATTTTGGCATGGCAAGGATATTTGGAGGCGATGAACTCCAAGCAAATACTAGAAGGGTTGTTGGGACATAGTAAGTAGTT
>MVGT01001188.1:12381-27926 GCA_002174775.1 Macleaya cordata | reverse complement strand
AATTTGGGTTAAATAGCTCAAATGGGCCATTTGGGCCTATTTTGAGCTATTTTTTGGGCTTTGTTTCTTTTGATGACTTTGGGCCATTTTTGGGCTTTGTTTCTTTTGATGACTTTGGGCCTTTTTTGGGCTTAATTTGGGTGAGATTTTAAGCTAGTTTTGAGCAAGGTTTTGAGCTTTGGTTTTGGGCTATTTTTGGCTTGATTTTGAACTCCATTTAGGGTTATTTTTGTGGGTGATTAATGAGAACCTCAAAGTACTCCATAAATGAAGGTGGGCAAAATTAGGGTGTCTACAACTAGTATGAAAACTCCTCTTTTGATGTTGAAAAATACATCTTCTTCAAATTGAAAATCTCCTCTTTTGATGTTGAAAAATACCTCTTCTAGTTGAACCACCCTTCTTTTTGTATAGGTTTAATGGTGGAAAAATAAGGTTTAAAGTTTGAAGAAGTAAATAAGCTTGATGTTGAATGGTTTAGAAGATGGAATAAAAATGGAGATCGTAAGTCCAAATATCACAATCCATATCATTCTGAAAAGTAGATTCAAAGAGCTACAACTTCATTAAAAATAGCCCAAGCCCAATTCGGAGTATAAAATGTCTAAAAATGGGTCCAAAGTATACTAACAGACATAAATACGAATTTTAAAAATAATACATAACATGTTGGGTTGTTTTAACCCAAAGAAAATAAAGATGGGCCCAACCTACTTAATTATAGATTTATATTCATGCTCAAGTCCATCACACCAATATTGGGTTAGACCATCTAATCTCATAGACTCATGCCCAAGTCCATCAAAAAATATTGGGTTACTACACTTAATTATGTTAAGTGTAGATCTCATACACTAATAAAATTTTGGGGTGCTACATTACTCCTATGATAGCAACATTGGGTGTATGTGGTGGCGGACAGGTGATTTGATCGATATACAAAAGTTCTCTCGGGCAGGGGTCGACCTTTACATCCATGTTGCGCATTCAGAACTCGGTAAGCCGGGTTTTTCTTTTTTCTGAACTAAGTTTTTTTATCACAATGATCTTTTTCTTACACAATCTACATTAAACCCATTTTTACCTCATCATTGTGATTTAAATTCTAGAGGGTTCATAGGTTTTTAGACAGGGATGATGAATGCTGAGGGTGTTCTACTAAAGTTCAAATCTTGAGTACTTATTTCCGAGTGAACACAAAATTATGGGGCTACCAATATTTTACAGAGGTTTCTACTAAGATTGAGCTAAAGAAGAAAAAAATGTCTCTGTTCCTGACTAAAAGCTTTAAACATTTTTGACTAATTAGTTGTCATGTTTTGATTTCTAGACCTACATATCTCTTTTTAAATGCAGATAAGAAGAGGAACGCAACAACAATTATCATAATTACAGTCGTTACAGGACTAGTCGCAATCAGTCTCTGCATATGCTTTTGTTGGAGGTTCATGGCAAAACAGAGAGGTACACAATGCATGACTACTAATATCTCTATCGTAAAAACTTGGATTTGTTATTAGTTAATTTCGAGTGAAAAATTCTTAACTATTGTACTAATTGTAAAACCAGGAAGAAAGAAATGTCTGAAAATTTCATTATTCAATATGGATGATGCCTATGGAGAAACTTCAGATAGGAACCTGTTTGGGGACAACCCAGAATTCGAAATCTTCAGTTTTGAAAAGCTAGCTATCGTTACGGACAACTTTAGCGGAGCAAATAAGCTGGGGCATGGTGGTTTTGGTTCAGTCTACAAGGTAGCTGCTATTGCTACTTTGTACTCTTTAATTTTAAATTTGTATAAACTAGCTAGTAACACATTCAATGGTTTGTTCAGGGGAAGTTGCTGGATGGACAAGAAATAGCTGTGAAAAGGCTTTCAAAGAGTTCTGGACAAGGCTTAGAGGAGTTTAAAAATGAAGTTTTGGTTATTTCCAAACTCCAGCATAGGAATCTAGTTAGACTTTTAGGCTGTTGCATTGAAGGGGAAGAGAAGATATTGATCTATGAATACATGCCAAACAAAAGCTTGGATGCATTTCTCTTTGGTCAGATTTCTCTCGAACTTCCTTTATTATTTACGTTTGTTGCTTGTTTTTGAGTTTATTGGCTTTGGACAAGAATATGATTCATAGCCTGAAATGAATAGACATTAGCTTGAAATTTATTTTGTATTTACTTGTTTTTATTGGGACTGTGGATCAGATCCCACCAAACGAGCACTCTTAAGCCTTTTGGGATAAGTAAGTGTTTGTTTATGATTTTTAACCATCTATTTTGATGAACAACGCTATTCAAACTTCTTTAAGAATATGATCTTGAGCTTTGTTTCTAATAAAGTAGTAGATTATTTTGTGATATTGTTTCAGGCATGGCAAATGTGGAACGAAAACAAGATGCAATCTTTGATTGACCCAACATTGTTGTTAGAACCAATTTTTGAGCTAGAAATATTGAGATGCATTCACGTGGGACTTTTGTGTGTGCAAGAATTTGCAAAGGACAGACCTACTATGTCAACAACACTTTCTATGCTTACTAGCGAAATTGTGAATCTTCCTACTCCAAAGCAACCTGCATTTACGGAGAGAGAGGTGTCTTCCAATTCAAGTTCATCTCAAAATAGGTCAAGTTCTTCAGTTCTTAGTGGATTGTATAATAACGAAATTAAGAAACAAGTTTCTCAATAATTTCTCAGAAACACCTAGTGTGCTGTGTCACCTCTCAAGTGTATAGATCTAGGTCAAACTTCAAAGATCTCGACCATTAGTTTTCTTCTCAAAATTTGAGTATGATGACTGAAAGTGTTTGATATACAATTGTTTATTGATGATTACTTCAATGAATTTCCTAGTTGACCCAAACTAAACTTATATTGATGATAATTCGCTCACCACCTTCACAGGGTCGTCACAATCCTCCTTGCCACTATCATCACCACCATGGGCCATGGCATAACAAATTAATTTCCATGTGAACACAAAAATATGTTGCAAAAGAAGAAAGCAAGGAAAAAATGTCTTCGAGATGGTTGGGGTCAATGTGATTTTGCTTGTCATATGTGATTGACTGTTATTATAAGTCTCTGCACATATTCAAAATAAAAGTCTTTGATTTGGTTGGCGTCAATGTCTTGCTGCCCTAATTTTGGACTGGATAGTTATTGGAAAAGAACATTTGTATCTGGTTGGATTGATAATTGATAATTTTCTAAGGTCTGCCTGGTTGGCGGGTTTGACTGGTCCCCTTCATCTTTGTTGTATTCTCATTTTTTTTTTCAATAAAACTGCCCTCCCTCCGCAGAGGAAACGGTAAAAAAGAAGAAGCCATAATTACCAACCACCAGATCAACAACATTTGTTATGGTTACTAGTAGAAGAAACATCTTACTTATTCATCTTCCTCCTCTCTTCACCCTCTTCTTCCTAAATTTTCATTCCAGTACTGCACTAGACGCTACTGTTACACCCAACCAATACATCACAGACCCCCAGACAGTAGTTTCCTCAGCCCAAACCTTCAGACTAGGCTTCTTTAGCCCTGGTAATTCTGCCAATCGTTATGTCGGAATTTGGTTCAACAAAATTCCAGGACCTACGATTGTATGGGTTGCTAACAGAGACAACCCGTTAAAGGATTCTTCGGGAGTTCTAAAGATTGCAAGCAATGGAAATCTTGTAGTTTTAGATGGACAAAAGAACGTTCTTTGGACTAGTAATGTTTCTAATATCCCTGTTAACAATTCCATGGCTGAGCTACTGGATTCTGGGAATCTCGTTCTCAGAGAAACGAATAATAACAGTAACGGAAGGATTTTATGGCAGAGTTTCGACCACCCTTCGAATACGTTCATGCGAGGGATGAAGTTTGGTGTAAATCAAAGAACAGCTGAGAAACTTGTGATAACATCATGGAAAGATACTGGGTCTGATCCTTCTACAGGAAGCTTCACTTTGGAGTTAGACCCCATAAACATTCCTCAGGCCATCATTAAGAACAGCTCTAACAATCAACGGTACTGGCGAAGTGGTCCATTGAACCATAAGATCGTTATAGGTGTACCCACCAGGAATTCTGTTTATTTTAATGGAGTAAATCTCCTTAGAGATGATCAAGAAGAGACTGTCTATCTAACCCTAGCTTATTCAGAGAATTCTGATTTGGGAAGGATGGTTTTAGATTCTGATGGGAAACTTGTAGAAAAAGGTTGGATTGAAAAAAACAAAGAATGGGTCGAGGGATGGTATTCACGAGCTACAGAATGCGATATATATGGTAAGTGCGGACCTTTTGGAAGCTGTAACTCACTCGATTCACCAATCTGTAGCTGTTTGAGAGGATTCGAACCGAAGTTCAAAGATGAATGGAGTAAGAGGAATTGGTCAGGTGGTTGTGTGAGGAGAACAGAATTGCAGTGTGAGAGAATCAATAAAACTAGTGAGACAAACAATGAAACTAGTACTAATAGGGGAGGGAAAGAGCCAGATGGGTTTTTGAAACTGGAGAAGATGAAAGTGCCTGATTATGTCAATTGGTGGCAAGCTGAAGTCGTGGAAGAGTGCGCACAGAAGTGTTTAAACAACTGTTCTTGCAACGCTTACTCGTTTGATAGCAAGAGTGGGTGTATGTGGTGGACAGGCGATTTGATCGACATACAAAAGTTCTCTCAGGCTGGGGGCGATCTTTATATCCGGGTTGCATATTTGGATCTTGGTAAGGCCTAGTTTTCTTTGTTTTTTGAAGTTATTTTTAGTGAGATGATCTACTTACACCATAAAAATTATTCCCATTTTAACATTTCCAGTCTTATAAGTGATGGATTAATTACATTTCTAACATTAAACTGCTCTAATAGCTTCTCTGCAACTTCATTAATTTTTATTGATGCAAATTTCACTGTAATAATGACAAAAAATACAGGCAAGTAGTTTTCATCGATGTCAAAATAGAAAATTTCTTAAAAGCACCCTACTGTGCTTTGATTGCCGATTAGTGTGGAGATCTAACCTCAAATTTCAAAGATATCAATCCTTAGTTTTCCTCTCTTAATTGTGATTACTTCAATGAATTTCCTAGTTTACCCAACTGAATGTATATCGATGATAACCACTACCACTTTTTCATAATACGCCACCACACGACCATCACAATCCTCCTCACCACCACCATCACAACAACCAATAAAAAGAAAAGGATAATACAACGTGTAGGAATAAGCAAAAAAAAAGTAAGGTAAACAGCATAATACACGAGGGTAGATCCAATTACCCAAAACCAAAAGATGTAAACGAGACAAAACCACTGAATTTTGACTATACTATACCACCGACTTAACCAGCATTACTTGACGAGTCCCATAATGTCTAGTACCAAAATGTCTTCTCTTCTCGGCATTTCTTCAAACACCTTATCCCCGTCGATTTTCTACATTCGAAACCCTAAACCCAATCCCAAACTAAGAAATTTGAACTCTGTCTTACAGGCCATTGAGTCTTTTATACAGTCTTGTCTTAATTTTTTCTCCACATTATTTCTTCCACAGAGAAAGTGAGAAACCATCGATGTTTTTTTTTTTCTCTCTCTCTTTTGATCTCTGGAATGGTGATCCTCTCTTCAGGGAGGATTAAAGAGGGCCAACCATCAAAAATTGAAGTCATGGAAAAGTAGAAAAGATCAAAGATTAAATATCAATGTAGAAAAGACTTACCTTTGATGGGTTAGCAACAAAATTTGGTGAAAGCAGCTGCTTGCAGTCGGCAAGCATGGAGAAAAATTTAAGCTCATTGTTGTAGATGGATCATCAAGGTATTATAAAGTTTGGTGATTAATTTCATTGCTTTAAGACGGAGCAAAGATGGAGATTTTAATCCTATATAGGTGTTAAAACAGTGTTTTGAGCAATGCTACTCAGACCCACAAATAAGTACTACATCAAGTACCTAAAGATGCGGCAGCATTTCAGCCAGCACATTCAAATCAAAGTTTTAAATGTGCTATTTTTATATTCCGCCACATCTGTAGGTACTTGTTTGTGGGGTATGATTATGAATAGCATTCTCCTTCAATTACTGAAAGATTCATCTGTTTCCACGACTTTTAGACTGCTTTACAACAAAATCAGACTCCTATCTTTTTCAAATCAAGAGCAGCCATCACAAAAATGGGTCAACAAACTCAAGCCTTTGACCTTCTCCCTCTCTTTATATTCATCCATTTTTATTTTTATTTCTTATCAGACCAAATCAGCAAATATTTTGTTATGGGTAGTAGTAGAAGAAACATCATACTTCTTCTTCCTCCTCTCCTCATCCTCTTCTTCCTAAATTTTCATTGCAGTACTGCAGTAAACAGTACTGTTACACCCACCCAATACATCACATACCCCCAATCAGTAGTTTCATCAGCTGAAACCTTCAGACTAGGCTTCTTTAGTCCAGGCAATTCTACCAATCGTTACGTCGGAATTTGGTTCAACAAAATTCCGGGACCAACAACTGTATGGGTTGCTAACCGAGACACCCCACTAAAGGATTCTTCGGGTGTCCTAAAGATTGCAGATGATGGAAATCTTGTAGTTTTGGATGGAAGAGAGAACGTTATTTGGACTACAAATGTTTCAAACATCGCCTCTAATTCAAGCGTTGAATTATTGGATTCTGGGAATCTTGTGCTACGGGAAACGAATAGTAACAACAGTGGTAGGATTTTATGGCAGAGTTTCAACCACCCTTCGAACACATTCTTGCCAACGATGAAGTTTGGTGTGAATCTTAGAACAGGGGAGAAACACGTAATTACATCATGGAAAGATTCCAATTCTAATCCTTCCACTGGAAGCTTCAGTTTGGAGTTAGACCCCTTAAACATTCCTCAAGTCATCATCAAGAATGGCTCTAATAACCAAAGGTACTGGCGAAGTGGTCCATGGAACAACCGGATCTTTATAGGCATACCCACCATGTATAACGTTTATCTTAATGGATTCAGTTTTCTTAGAGATAGCGAAGAAGGAACTGTTTATCTAACTCTAGGTTATGCAGAGAACTCTGCAATCGTTAGGTTTGTTTTAGATTCTGATGGAAAATTCTTACAAACTATTTGGGATGAAGAGAATAAACAATGGGTTGATTCCTGGTATTCACGATATACAGAGTGCGATATTTACAGTAAGTGAGGACCTTATGGAAGCTGTAACGTGCTGGATTCACCAATCTGTAGTTGTTTGAGAGAGTTTGAACCAAAGTTTAAAGATGAATGGAGTAAGGGGAATTGGTCAGGTGGGTGTATGAGGAGGACAGAATTGCAGTGTGGGAGGATCAATAGAACTAGTGCGAGAAACAATGAATCTAGTACTAATGGAGGAGAGAATGAATCAGATGGGTTTTTGAAACTGGAGAAGATGAAAGTGCCTGATTATGTCAATTGGTGGCAAGCTGAAGTCGTAGAGGAGTGCGAACAGAAATGTGTAACCAACTGTTCTTGCATAGCTTACTCGTTTGATAGCAATATTGGGTGTATGTGGTGGACAGGCGATTTGATGGACATACAGAAGTTCTCTAACTTCTCTGAGGCTGGGGTCGATCTTCATGTCCGGGTTGCATATTCGGAACTTGGTAAGGCGCAGGGATTTCTTTAATTTTTAGACTTATTTTTGGTTATGATGGATTAATTAGATTTTTGACATTAAACTGTTCCCCTGATGTATTAATTTCATTTCAAACATTAAACTGTTTCCCTGGATTCTCTGCAACTTCATTAATTCTTGAGGTTTTAAAGTTTTAGACAGGGTTGATCAATTTTGAGGGTATCCTGCAAAAGTTCAGATCTTGGGTACTCATATACATGTGAACAGAAATTTATGGCAACCATTCTTTTGCACAGATTGGTCCTATAATAGTATAATGACATTGGGTAGGTATTGATAAGTCTCAACTTTGACTATAAACTTGTTACATCTCTGACTATAATATGTACATATCTTTAGTTGTTGGATATTTTTTGTTGGTAGGCAAAGGATTGTTTATATTACTTGATTCGAAACAGGGCCTCGAACCCTTATACATACAACATTACAGTTTTAAGATAGTAATTTTAAAAAGACCAGCAACAGAATTAAGAGAGCGATAAGAATTGCAATCAAAGCATGAAAAGGAGGTCCACAAAAGAGATATTCTGTTGTTGAAATATTTTTATTTGTGATTGAGGTTATTGTTCTCATACATAAAGACATCTCTTTCTAAATGCAGATAAGAAGAGGGATGCAAAGAAAATTATCATAATAGCAATCCTTACTGGAATAGTTACAATCAGTCTCTGCTCATATTTTTGTTGGAGGTGGATTGCAAAACAAAGAGGTATATAATGCATGACTATTAATATCTCTATCTAGGAAATTAAATTTATCTAGTTACTTTTGATGAAATTTTTTTAAATTTTTTTACTACCTATTAATTCTAAAATCAGGAAGAAAGAAGAAAGGCATGAGAATATCATTATTCGATATGGATGCTGGCTATGGAGAAACTGCAGATCCAAACATGCTTGGGGACAACCCAGAACTCAAAATAGTCAATTTTGAAACGCTAGCTATCGCTACAAATAACTTTAGCGAAGCGAATAAGCTTGGGCATGGTGGTTTTGGTTCAGTCTATAAGGTAGTTTTTTTGCAATTGTTACTTAGACTCTTCATTCTAAATAAGTTGTATAAACTAGCTAGTAACGCATTCAATGGTTTTCTTTAGGGAAAGTTTATGGATGGACAAGAAATAGCTGTGAAAAGGCTTTCTAAGGGCTCTGGACAAGGCTTAGAGGAGTTTAAGAATGAAGTTTTAGTGATCTTAAAACTCCAGCACAGGAATCTGGTTAGACTTCTTGGCTGCTGCATTGAAGGGGAAGAAAAGATGTTGATCTATGAGTACATGCCCAACAAAAGCTTGGACTTCTTTCTTTTTGGTTTGATATTTCTCAAACTTCTTGTATTCTTTAAGCTCTTTGCATATTCTTTGGAATTTATCTATTTGGACATATATATTTTTGTTTAATACTTGAACTATTAATATCCATAGCCTGAAAACAAAAAAGCATCAGCCCATAATTTATTTTGTATTGACTTGTTTTATAGGGAGTGTGGATCAGATCCAACCAAAAGAGTGCTCTTAGATTGGAGGAAGCGAATTCAAATTATCAAAGGGATAAGTCGAGGGATTCTTTACCTTCACAGAGATTCAAGATTAAGAGTCATTCATAGAGATTTAAAGGCGAGTAACATTCTGTTGAATGAAGAGCTGAATCCCAAAATTTCGGAATTTGGCATGGCAAGGATATTTGGAGGCAATGAACTCCAAGCAAATACTAGAAGGGTTGTTGGGACATAGTAAGTAGTTAATGCTTAAGTAATTGATTCTCCATTTTTATAGCATTGCTAGTTCTAATCATTCCATTCAAAGATCTGAGATAACCATTCTGTTCCAATTGTTTTTGTTTCATACTTATTTAATCTGAAATTATATACTTAAATACAGTGGTTACATGTCCCCTGAGTATGCCATGGAAGGACTATTTTCAGAAAAATCAGACGTTTTTAGTTTCGGAGTGTTACTACTAGAGATCGTGAGTGGAAAAAGAAGCACTAGCTTTTACCATCAGGAGCTATCCTTGAGTCTTTTGGGATACGTAAGTGTGTATATGGATTATTTTCAGTTCACTCTACCATCACTTCTGTTAGTATATGATCTTGAATTTTTTGTTTCTAATCTAGTAGATTGTTTTGTAATATTATTTCAGGCATGGCAATTGTGGAATGAGAACAAGATGAAATTGTTGATCGATCCGACGTTGTCTGAACCATTTTTCGAGGAAGAAATTTTGAGATGCATTCATGTGGGACTGATGTGTGTACAAGAATTTGCAAAGGACAGACCAACTATGTCTACAACACTTGCGATGCTTACCAGCGAAATTGCAACTCTTCCAACCCCAAAGCAACCTGCATTTACGGAGAGACAGGTGACTTCTGATTCAAGTTCATCTCAAAAGAACTTGAAACCATGTTCTATAAATAATGTAACTATTACAAGCATTGTAGGCCGTTGAACTATTTTGCTTCCTTTTTTTTTTTTTTTTTTGGTTTTCAATTTTTGTTAAGTTCTTTAATTCATATATAGAATCCAAGAAATAATTATGCATTCCAGTTGGTCCTCAGAAGTAGGAGTGTCAATGGGTACCAAAGTACTCGGAACCGAACCGGTATAGGAACCGTTTTTTGCGGTTCCGGGACCTCATTTTGTGGATCCGATAAATTTCGGATCCATTTCGGATCTACCCGTTTTGGATCTGTTTAATTTCGGATCCACCCAACGGGTGCCCGGTTCCGTATAAATTTTATAATTTTATAGTTTAATTTACTATTATATAATAATTTTTAAATTTTTTTAACTTTTCTTAATTAAAAAAAGAAATTAATGACTATTATATAACAAATTTCATAATTAAATAAAATACGAAAATACAAAATACAAAATACAAATAGGTTTTATATGAAAAAAATAAAAAAATTATAATTAAAAACAGGTATCGGGTACCCGCGGTACCGGATCCGGAACCACTAATTGAGGTTTCGGTACCGGTACCGAAAGGATCTGGAATCGCTTTATGTTAACGGGACCGGATCTGGAACCTTTAGGTTCCGATCCGGAACCGTCCCGTTGACACCTCTGCTCAGAAGTTCGCACTAAATGTGTTTTGGTTATGGATTAAACCTAGATAGTAACAAACTTCAAAGATCTCATCAATTCTTTAAAAACAATCTTGGAAAAGTAGGAAACAAAAACAAAACCCAGTATCTGATGTGTGGTGCCTAAAGTAGGGACAATATTACTATTGTGTGGGTGGGGCGTGACACCACTGCATCTTCTTCACCGCCTCCACCTCCATCACAGCACCTTACCATTGTTCTACCTCTGCCAAAAATACCCCACCGTACCACCATCATCTTCCCCACCGTTCCCTTCATCAACATCACTACCCACACTCTACCGCCTCCACAGAGAGAGAGGAGAGAGAGAGATCGGATACCAGATCGAAAATACAGTGATGGAGGTGCACACGGTGGTTATGGTAGGGACGGTGGGGAAGATTAAGGTGGTAGGGTGTATGTTTTGTGGGGGTAGAGATAAAAGAGCTACTCCAATCCATTGGCTTGACTTTGGTTTTGACTTCAATTTCTCAAACAAAAAAAAGTTTATTTAAATGTATTAAAAAAGACTTTGTCAACCTTTTTTTTTTTAACTCTTTTTACATTTTTTCACCCTCGGTCATTAGAAATTGGGGATTTTGGCCAAAAACCCCTACTTGAAAAATATTTTAGGCTTTAGCCCAACAAACATTTTCTTTTAGTCTAAGGCTCCTGGGGTTTCAGTTAAATCCTCTCTGAAGGTTTCAGTGTGTATAATTTATAGACCCTCTCGGAGAGAATTTCAGTCAGTTACCCAAGGGCCTTTGACTAAATGAAAATATTTGTTAGGCTAAATCCTAAAATACATTTCAAGTACAAATTCCTTTGAAACCATCCATGCAAAAGTAGAAAACAGTAAAAGATTAAATATTAATTTTATAACAAAAAAAAAATTACCAGCTTTGATGGGTTAGCAACAAAATTTTGAGAGCAGCTGCTCAAGTATTAAAAAAAATAGGTGATTATTATTTTTTTTTTTCTGAAGAAGTGAGCTGCTTTTAATGCTAAAAGAATTGAATCCGAGTCTAAACTGTCATCAACATCAAAGAAAATTATATTAGTGATTATTTCAAGTATTTCAATGAAAGTTGGGTAATTATTTCTCGGTTCTAAATGCTTTTACCGGCAGCACCGAAGCTGCTCTTTGTGATGGAATTTGTCCCAATAAAAGCTTCTGGTTGAAGGAGAAGAAGAGGACGGGTGCAAAGATAGGATTTCAATCCGACCTTGGTGGGAAGACAAGGTTTTTCTTTTCAAAGCTATATAGTGCGCCACTACCCTGCTTCTCTAAGTTCTCTTCTCTTTTGAGTGCTGCAAGAAACTCAAAAGTTGTGGAGGAGATGAGGATTAATTATCTTTTGCTATATGGCACAGTGAAAGATTTGAAAGAATGGAGACTTGGAGTACTCCTATTGAAAGATTACTCATTTCCACGACTTTGACTACTACGTGTATTACAGCAAAAAATCACTCTTTCTCTTTTTTTCTTTTTTTTTTTTTTCAAATTTTGAATGACGATCAGACAACCATAATAGTATAATTTTGATGGGTAATGTGCAGGTTCTACAGCAAAGTGCATACGTACATGCTGCCCTTGTTATAGATAGTAATAGAAGAAACATCATACTTCTTCCTCCTCTCCTAATCTTCCTCACCTTCCTAATTTTTTTTCATTGTAGTACTGCATTAGACACTTTTGTTACACCCTCCCAATACATCAAAGACCCCCAAACTATAGTTTCCACTGCGGAAACCTTCAGACTAGGCTTCTTTATCCCTGGTAATTCGACTTATCGTTACGTCGGAATTTGGTTCAACAATATTCCGAGACAAATGACTGTATGGGTTGCTAACCGAGACACCCCACTAAAAAATTCTTCGGGTGTTCTAAAGATTGCAGACGACGGAAATCTTGTAGTTTTGAATGGACAAGGGAACGTTCTTTGGACTACAAATGTTTCTAACATCGCCTCTAACAACTCAAGAGCTGAATTATTGGATTTTTGGCAATCTTGTTCTATGAGAAACGAATAGTAGCAACAACGGAAGGATTTTATGGCAGAGTTTTGACCACCCTTCAAACACGTTCTTCCATAAGATGAAGTTTGGTGTAAATATGAGAATAGGTGAAAAACATGTGTTGACATCGTGGAAAGACACGGATTCTGATCCTTCCACCGGGAACTTCAATTTGGAATTAGACCCCTTAAACATTCCTCAAGTCATCATCAAGTATGGCTCTGTTAGTCGAAGGCACTGACGAAGTGGTCCATGGAACAATCGGATCTTTAAAGGCATACCCACTATGTATTCTGTTTATCTTAATGGATTCAATCTCCCAAGAGATAACCTAGAAGGAACTGTCTATTTAACTGTAGCTTATGAAGACAAGTCCAGATTGTGAAGGTTTGTTTTAGAGTCTGATGGACAATTAGTAGAATGGAGATGGAATGAGAAGAAGAAAAAATGGGTGAACATGCGGTATTCACTAGATACAGAGTGCGATATTTATGGTAAGTGCGGACCTTATTGAAGCTATAACATACTTGATTCACCAATCTGTAGTTGTTTGAGAGGGTTCGAATTCAAAGATGAATGGAGTAAAGGGGAACTGGTCAGGTGGTTGTGTGAGGAGAACAGAATTGCAGTGTAAAAGAATCAATAGAACTAGTACTAATGGGGAAGGGAATAAAGAAGCAGATGGGTTTTCGAAACTGGAGAAGATGAAAGTGCCTGATTTTACCAATTGGTGGCAAGATGCAGCTTGGAGGAGTGTGAAACAGAAGTGTTTAAACAACTGTTCTTGCATAGCTTACTCGTTCGATAGCAACATTGGGTGTATGTGGTGGACATGCCATTTGATCGACATTCAAAAGTTATCTAATTTCTCTCAAGTTGGGGTAGATCTTCATATTCGGGTTGCATATTCGAAACCCTGGTAAGGCCTTGTTTCTATGATTTTTGGACTTATTTTGTGATGATTTTGGATCTCGGTAAGGCTTGGTTTTCTTTGGTTTTTAGACTTATTTTTTATGAAAATTGATCTAGCTACTTACAGCATCAAAGTGATGGATTAATTACATATCTGTCATTAAACAATTTAAATTGTTCCTTTAAATTTAGGTTCTCTGCGACTTCATTAGTTCTTATTGACACTAATTTTCACTTAAAAAGTAGCACAAAACACTGAAAAGGAGGTATTATTTGTATCGAAATAGGAAAATTCTGAAAACACCCTACTGTGTTGTGATTAATAGGTGTAGAGATATAGCATCAAATTTCAAAGATCTCAATCCTTAGTTCTCTTGTCTAAATTGTGATTCTGATTTATAACGACCGAAAGTGTTTGATATTCAATTCTTTTTTGATGATTCCTTCAATGAATTTCCTAGTTTGATCCAACCATGGTTCGCCGACTCAGACTCGATGGTGACAGAGTCCGAGTCCGAGTCCGAGTCCGGGTCAGGATCGAGTCGCCCCGAGTCAGTGTTGAGGCCAAAAGAAAAGAAGAAAAAAAGAAAATTAAAAAACGTAGAGTCAACCGAGTTAAACTGGCCGAGTCAGGACGAGTCGGGCCGAGTAAAAATTTTGATTTTTTCCAAAAAAAATCTTAAAAAAATTAGCTGATATGACTTTGCTGAGTCAACCTTGCCGAGTCGACCAAGTTGGCCGAGTTAAGGCCGAGTCGAGACCAACTCGGTCGAGTCAGATACCAATAGATCTTGGTGTTAGATAGTTAGACAGGTATGCTCCGAGTCTGATCTGAGTCGGCCGAGTCATGCCTAACTCGGCCGAGTCGGCAAACCATGGATCCAACCTAAATTTGAATCTGTGATAAACTAGTGAATAACCACCACCACCGCCACCACCGCCACCACCAACACCTCGCTCAGTCACTCATAACCTACACATAATACGCCACCACCCTCGCCACCACCATCACAAAGCACCACATCAACACCATTGCATAACACAGAAAATGTACAACCAGTAAGAGGGAAAAACTTGAGTTGGCAAAATGACATGTGACCTACCAATCCTACCCTAACTCGACTCGCCAGCTAAACGAATAGTAATAGGATTTCCTAAACTTTTACCCTTTTAACCTTGTTAGGGTTAGGGTCGACCCTGATCCGTTTAAATATTTTATATAGGAAAATACTGAACGGATAGGGTTTGATAATCTTGACCATTAACCCGCCAAGGCTCGACCTTAATCCGACCCGTTGCCAGGTCTAGGAACGATCAACCCTCAAGTCATATCCACATAAGCCCACAATCAAATCATTGTAAATAAGGTGTAAGAATAATGTAACACACCACTTTTTAAATCTTATAATTCAACTCAAATCATTAAACTTGAAAAGAAGAGTATTAGAAGGATACGCAATTATAGGCATTGTAAGAACAAAATTTGGTAATTCTTTTTCTCTATTCCATAAAATTCAACCATAATAGGTTAACAAAATTAACTCAAAAGAGTAGTTAAATGTAATTCATGGTTAACTAAGTTTGAATAAAGTAAATCAAAAGGTTTATGCAAACTAATAGGTGTTTTAGACATATAGTAATTTGTCCAGAATCTGCAACAGGTCTGTTATTTTATACATAAATAATTCATCTTAAATCATTTTTAAGCCATTACAAAACTAAACGAAAATAGACGAACAGATCTAAAATAGCACAGAAGGAAGTTTTTCAATTTGGAAATCATAACATACTGTAAAATCTACCGTAACTGGGTCTATCTACATTGACAGCAGAAATCCAGCAACGAAATATGATGTTTAACCTTATCAAAACTAGACCATAA